>VZTX01009486.1:19547-85408 GCA_013400915.1 Pardalotus punctatus
CTCTCCTCTCCTCTCCTCTCCTCTCCCCTCAATTTTTTTTCCTCCTCTTATGCAGAGTTTTGTGTTCCAGAACATGAACTTCCACAGTGTAAACTACAAATAATGCAGCAGCTGCACATGTCTAAACTGAGACTCTAGTTTCAAGGGTTTTGAGCCAATGACTGTTCCTACCATTTTCACTTGCAGGCAACCTGCAGAATTGCATCTTATTTTAACATTTGCTCTTACATTTCTGCACTGGTTTTTAATGTATTTATTGATATTATTGGTGCAGCAGTGCATCCTGCTGGTTGTTTACCTATCCAGTTGATGTATTTACCCCATAATCTATAGTATTTGCCTGTTATGCTACCGAAAGAACACACAATTTCCTGGCCCTTTTAGTTTCTAGAAATGGATTGCTTGTATATATTTAATTCACTGAGTGGGAAAAATGCATTAATTCAGTGACACAGAACTGATTTCATGTTAGAATGTATACTAGTAAATTTAATTCCATAGCAAAACAGACATTGAGAACCTACTACTAAGCCTTCAGATTCCTGAAAAATAAAGGGTCATGCTTTGTATAGCAGTATGGTTGTTACTGTGTACTTGTTGACTTGGAAATTTTCTGTTTGTCTATACTGTTGTATATACACAATTGTGAAACTCTTCTAGGTATACACAGGTTAAAAAAGTAAGGACTCTTGCTCAAGTCAGGGGTTTTGAGACCTAAAAAAGAGTCCGTGACCTTTTCCTTTCATATGCATCTGTGCATACATCAGTATTTTCAAGTACCACTTTCTCCTTTCAAAGAATGAATTTTGTTTGCATTATTAAAGAGCTGATGAGTGAGACTGGGAAATTGAAATAGTGGAGCAGATTTTGAAATGCAAGGTGCATCACCAACTGGCAGAACCACTGTTCTTTGTCACCTCTTGGGGGATGGATGTTCCAGAAATCTCTGTTAAAAGCACTGTCCCCTTGATTTCTATTTCATACAAAAGACTAAGTGTGCTGTGAGCAGTGGCTAAATGTTGCTGTGTTTATTTAACCTTCCAACAACTGGGGTCTGTTTCTTGTCTGGATAGGGTAACATATCATTCTGACTGCACTTGCAGCTTTCTTGAAGGGTTGCAACATATCCGTACATGAGGTTAGTAACTGTGTTCAGGTCTGTATGCCTGTGGCTGACTCTCAATCAGTGTGATTTCAGATGCCTGTGCATTCAGAGGAGTTCACACTGTGGTCCAGAATGGAGAATTGAGGTAGGCTGTAGGCATCTGAAGCAGTTTAGGGACACCACAGATGTGGTTGTTGAACTGAGAGTATTCTTGAGAGTTTGTTAATCAGCAGCATTTAACTATGAAGAAGAATTGATCTGTATTATTGAATAACTATTATTTTTTTGTACCAATCAAGATACTTTATAGAAGGTAGCTATGCATACAAAAAAGTAAGACAGCAAATGTTTAAATGTAGATGGGGCTCTGAAAGTTAAGTAAAAATCAGCTTTAAGAAATCTGGGTTAAGAAAGCAGAAAAATGTGATTTACAACCCAATGGAATTCCATTACTCACTTGGTCTACTTATTTCTAAAATGTATGTTTACATCCAAAGGTTTCAAAATGCCTCAATTACCTGTCTGTACTGTCTGCAGCAGATTTGCCCTCTTAAGGTTCTCTTGCTATTTGTGTCTTGAAAGACCATCTTGGGCCAGCCTCAAAACCTGCTCTTCATCCAGAGGGCAACTTCCCAAGCTGAGCCGCCTGCCCTCTGTGAGCTGCATCTGAGACAAAACTCTGAAGGGCAGAAGGAAAATTGCCTCTTCTATGCACTTTTGTGGCTGGTTCTTAGAGCTGTAGTATTTTCTGTGTGCTCAAGTCCAGAAAAGAGCTACAGAGTCAGTGAAGGATCTAGCAAGTAAGTCCTGTGAGGAGCATCTGAGGGAGCTGGGAGTGTTTATCCTGGAGAAAATGAGATCGGGGGGGACCTTATCACTTTGTACAACTCCCTGAAAAGAGGGTGTAGCCAGGTGGGGATTAGCCTCCTCTCCCAGGCAGCAAGTGACAGGACAAGGTGAAATGTCTTAAGTTGTGTCAGGGGAGGTCTAGGGTGGTCATCAGGAAGAATTTCTCCATGGGAAGGGTTGTCAAGCATTGGAACAGGCTGCCCAGGGAGGTGGTGGATTCACTGTTCTTGGAGCGGCTCAGGAAATGATGGGACATGGCACTCAGTGCCATGGTCTGGTTGTCAAGGTGGAGATCAGTCACAGGTTGGACCTGATGATCTCAGAGGTCTTTTCTGAGATCTCTTTCTGAGCTGCTTCACATCTGTCTTGTTCTGTGTGCTGGTGTTCATCACCAGGACTGGTCTATTGGCAGCTTTGTCAGAGGTGTAACCATCGGCAGGATGAAAAAATTTCAAGTGCAAGCAGACCTTAAGGGAGACAGAAACCTGAACTCTTTTGGCTCAAGATTTCTAGCATGCCCAGTTAAAAGAAATAATCTGAATTGGATTTGAAAGTCTGGTGCCAGGACTTTTAATAGTGTCAGATCATATACTCAGCATACTGTCAATGGGGCAAGCAAAGATTAAAATTAAAAGAGGAATTTAAAACATTGTGTTATTCTTCAGTGATTTTTCCCTTTAAATGATATAAAATATGCTGTGATTTAGGGCATGCAGCCAAGCAGATTCAGTCGTATGATCATAAAGGCATCACCGAAAAAATAACTTTAAAATATGCAGGTAACAATAATGACTAAAGGGTGGATCCGAGTTTCAATAGAAATTACGTTTATATCAATGGAAAAGGTCAGGCTTTATGCAAGCAAGGATTTAAAAGCCCTGAAGTTATTACCTAAAGTAATATCCATAGTTACAGCATTTTTCCTCCTGCCATTTCATAAATGTCAGCATAAGGTTTTTATTCCAGGGATTGTGGAAGAAATATAGTGGATTACACACAAAATGAATGTTTTTACCCTTTGAAATATGATTGGGTAATTGGGTGTCTTCAAAAACCTAAAAATTAAAGTTGATTGTGTTGGGATATGAAACAAAATGGGTTGATATTAATTATAGAGGCTGATAATTGATTTCTAGTGATCCAAATTACCATGCTTAAAACTTACCAGTTCTTACTAAAATTTCCTACTTTGTTGCAATATACCATGAAGTCCATACTACAGAGGGCAAGCATGAATGTTTCTGATGCTTATGCATTTTCTTTGATTCCTTGTGGACATTAAATACTACTAAAATTAATATAATTTCTATTTCAGATTCATTAAGTTCAATTTTAGAGGTGGGGCATTATGATTTTGTAAAATAGCCTTTGTAAGATTAAAAGATGCAGATCTAACATTTCAGATTTTGGGCATAAAAAAAGTTCATCTTTGTCTCCTTGCAGTTATTGAAACTTCTTTAATTTTGGTTTCAGTTTCTTTTAGGTGAAAATCAGAGGGTTTTGCTTGCAGTTAGCTCTGAAACGATCACTCCAATACCCCCTTCCCACCTTTCGCTTTGGCCTCTAAATAGAATGTGGATTTATAATCTTGAAAAAGCATGTCATTTCAAAGACAGAGGACACCAGTGTTGCCTCCAGTGTTCTACGGTTAAGTCATTGCACAGTATAATAAAGCCTATAAAATTTGGTAATTACTGTGCATGTCATAAGTCCAATCTGCAACTTTGTGCAAATAAGAAATTTCACAGCCACTGAAGCTTTACAATATGCAGTGAATCAAGAACATATGCTGAAAAACAAGTGTACCCTGATGCATTGATCCATGCTCTAGCCAAAATTTCTTCAATTCATTCTTTTTTTCACCAAATAGCAGAAGTGTACTGAAGAAAAGTGTTAAAATAGATTTTGCTCTAGTTTAGAATATATTTTTTAATCTTTGAAATATTTTTTCTCCAAACTGTTGAATTATTTTTTCATTAATTAACCAGTAAGTGTGCAAACTCCACAGAGGAGCACGGCAAACTGCTATATTCATGTTAATCTAATTGGGCATGATTTTGTTACAGCAGAGGTAAGGGAGAAGCATTCTTTTGTCCTTAGTTTGCTAAAGCTAAACACCATCCATAGTCTGAAACCTAATACCGCATAGTTAGTTGATCTATTTGTGAAGCTATTTGTTCACCTTTGCTGCACAATGAAGCTTTCTCTTTCTGTGCAAAATGAACTTCTCCAAATAGATCCTTGACACATGTTAATTTATGGTTAGAGATGCAAATATTACAATTCATCAGTAGGAGAAAAGGTGCTGTCATTGCAGTTTCTAAGAGAGCTGAACAAATGAGTTAATGAATGAATGGGTTAATGAATGAATACATTAATAAATTTACCTTTAACCTCCAGAGATTGCATCGTTAGTCTTTATTCTGTAAACAAGTACATAAAAATCTCACAGTCTACAACCTCAGGGTCATTTCCTTATGCTTCAAAACAAAGGGAAAATCTAAACCAGAATTCACCATAGCTGAGATTCTCCAAAGCTTAGAAACCTGGGATGAAGACGGGGAGTAGAGCAGGTTAGTGCTATACTTCATTCAGTTTATATATTCATCATGAAGAAATCATAAGGGAAATTTGTACTCCTGATCAAAGGGTGAATTCAATGCCCTCAGAATGCATATTGCAGCTTTTAGGAGCATCAGTATTCTTCCACTGCTAAACTTTTTTCTTTCTTTGTCTGGAAGGTGACAATCTATGTAGAACTTCACAGGGTTGTGATAGAGCAGTATTGATACCATTACTGGTTTAGCATGTAGAAAAGTTCACAGTAGCTTGCTTGAACATTTAACTTTCCATAGTAAGACTCTCCTCATGAGGATGCTGTGTGTTTTCTACTGGGGTTAGAGATAAATGCCACCTACCTAAACTCCTGTAGAGAATAATCTGTTTATAAAATGTGTTAAACACGACCCTACTCAGGAGTTAGGAACCTGAGGAGAGCCATAAAATGCCACCAAGATTAGAGTTAGGGATGACAAAGATACCTCTCTGCATATCCACATATTTTGGTATTGAAGGGGGTATAATGCTTTAAGAGTGCCAAAAGATTAATTATTTTAAACTCAGCACACTGAAGGCTTAAGGTTTACTATTGTTGTGTTCCCATTATTGTCAGCAATTTCACTCAAATAATTGGTTTTAGATTACCAGGATAACATTGTTTCATTCCTTTAGTTAACTAGTGTGCCATTTGTCTGTACATGGCATCACTGGTGGCCTTTAGCATGCAATCACAAAGCTCTTTTATCAATGGGTGTGAAGCTCAGGGAATATGTTTGAGAAATGTTCATGCTCACAAAAAAATGGGACCTTGAGTGTTTTTATCAGTTTGATTGGAGTAGTAATTTTTGGTAATTGCGTTCTTTTACAGAGCAGCTCTACACTCACTTAAACAATTCAAGTGTAAACGTACGAAATGTACTCAGAAAAATACAAAGAAACAGTTACTTTACAACCTCATACTGAGGACCTCCTGAAAAAGAGAACACTGAAACAGAAAACTATTGTTATTCTCTGCTCCCGCTGATACTGTTAATTGCCGAGCATATTTGTGATTGAAGAAGAAAAATTGCACCCCTGCAGCCAGGTTCTTTCTCAGGGTCTTACCACACTCATAAAGCTTTGAAGAGACACTCCAGTTCCAGACTCAGCCAAAATGGGCTGTCTCAGTGCAAGGGAATAAAGAAACTGCTTTAGAGCTAAGGTCACAGCTTTGCTCAGCATTGTCCTACTGATGCTTGCAGGTACCAGGATCCAGGAAATGCTTCTCCTCCACCCAACCCCACTGCCTGAGTTCACCAAGAAAAGGCTCTTTGGGGTTGGCTTCCAGTGGATGGAGCTTTGCTACTCAGCTAGGATCATCGAATACATTCAAAATTACAGCTTCATTTGACCTTCTACTGCCTCATCCCAACAAATTATTTGTTTTTTCCCACTTCTGTGTCATTTCTAATTTTCTTATTCCTGCTAAACTCTCACATTTATCTCCATTACTGTGTTTAATTTACTACTTTCAAAGTCCTGTTCCTTTGCTTCCCCTAAAGGTTTCATAATTTTTGTCTCTCTGAAATAAACTTCCTTATCTCTACACGAGCATTTTCTGCCAGAGATGTCAAAACAGCAAGACTTTCAAGCCATTGTATTACTCATTGAAATTCCGTGTATAATTAAAGATTATCAGAAATTTTTCATCATAGCATGATTTTATTGTAAAAAGGAAGTTAGAAAAGAACTGCAGTTATTTGATTAGATTTCAGATGGTGTTCTACTGGAAAATTTCAAGACAAAATGCTTTATGTTGATATTTGGTGATACTTGTCCATTTTGGAATTTTGAAAATTCGCATGCATTGGCTTTGAATTTGCATGAAAATTTTCATGAATTGGCTTTTTTCTTCTTGAAAAAGAATCTGTGACATTCTGAAATGAATTTTCTGAAACTGATCCTTCATAGAGAGTTTCCAGTTTATGGGATATTTTGAAAATATTTCACAGTTAAAATAATCTTTAGTCTTAAACCAAAAATATGCAAGTTTTGCCCTGCTTTTAGAACCATTTCTTGCACTCTCAATTATTAATTGTCTACTTAAATTTTCAGTTCTTAAGAGCGGAAACTCTTTTTTGTACAGTAACTAAGACAGCAGGATTCTATCTTTGTTCTCAAGACTATCACAATAAATATGATGTGAAGAATCGTTGTTTGATGTAGAAATACTTGGATGATAGTCATTGTTACTGAAAAGGTTAAGGTTTACTCTATCATGATCCTTTCCAATCAGTGATACTATGAAGCCAGTGCTTATGGCACAATTGCAACTTTGGTAAAAAACATATTTTATGTCAGTTGCATTATGTAGGGACATGACACTAGTTCTTAATATCACTTCCTGATGAAGGAAGTCATGAAATCAGAATAAAATTTGCTGCACGGATAGAATTGCATGTTTTGATGTAGTACCAAGTAGTAGAAGATTCTGTTTAGCTAATCTTGAGTCAAACACTTCCCAGCATGCAGACTGTCAAACAGATTGCTGTTCTCTCTAAAGCAGCAATTATTTATTGAGCTCTTTCTTTAAACTACATTTCACCTTATGCTGTGGTTGAGTAACTGCAAACATTATTTCTCCCATATTCAGTTGTATGTTATTGATGCCATTTTAAATATGCGCATAAAACCCCCCCATTTATCACCCTCAATTAAACCCGTTCCTCAGTAATGGCATAATATCTAGCTGCCAAATAACTTCATGGTATTTTTACTGCTCTCATTAGCTTTACTGAAATGGAGCCAAACAAAAGAATACCCTGGAAACTGAGTAATATGTCTTCCCACCAGGTCTCCAGGAGATACAGACCATTCTTATTGTTAGTTAGAAATATCCTATTTTGTTTCAAATTGTTTACAGAGAGGTTTTGTTAGAAACAGTATGATTAAGTTAAAGATTTCAAAGTTAGTAACCTAATGTGTGAGTAGTTTGTATTGCTCTGGCAGGCAAGTTGCCCATCGAAGCTAAACTAAGATTTTCTTTGCAGAATAGTTTATTTGGAGGGGATGGCAAAGAGCAGGTAGTTAAACAAAGTTTTTTGGTAAAACATTTCATGTCAGTCTGTTAGAGTCAGCTCAACCAGGTAGCCACATAGATGTAAGCCTGGTCCCAGATCCTCTACTCTACCCAGCTGTGGGGAAGCTGCATTTAAACCTGAAGGTTTGCAATCCCACTCTTCACTGGCTAGTCCATTTGAATGTTCACTGGTGTCCAAAGGCACCACTCAGAACAGTCCACCCAGACAGAAGGTAGTTAGAAATAGGATTTAATGAGAGTATAGGGTAGACTACAGTGATCAGACACACATTTCAGTCTGACAAACCACCAATTTACACTGAACTGAACTGTTTAACTCCCTTAAATTCCTATTCTTGTTTCTCCCCAGTGTGCTTTGAACCCTTCCTTTTCTCCGCAGAAACTTTGCCCCCACTGCATCCCTTAATGAGTGTTCTACCTCCTTCTGTCCATGAGTGTCATGGGAAAAGGGATTTGTCTGGTGGGCTGCACATGAGGACAGTGGTCTGACTGTGCTTTGGTAGTCAGGTGTAGCTCTGTTCCTGCACCATATTTTCACTGCTAAGGCTGCTGGGATTCTTCCCTCAGCTGTCTCAGTTTTTATCTGATCATGTCCAGGCCTGTGCAGATGTTGATTAGCCTTTAATCAAGTAGCCTAGCACAGTGTAAAAGTAAATTTAAACTGCATCCGAAGCTCATTGCTACAAAATTTGGTTTGAAATAGATAAAGGAAAGCATGTCCAGTAACACAGTATTTTACCACAATCTCTATTGCTTTCAATGTTTAAGGGTATTTATTTAGAATGTCAGCATCTACAGCAGGTAATACAAAGACTGACCTTCTCTTCATGTTTTAGGAATAAAGTAGTGATACTTTAATATAGTATTCTAGGAATTTTTTTTCAGTTTATCAAGTGATCTGACAGTCATGAGGGAGAGGAATAAAAAGGTTCCTCACATATATGAATCCTTTACATAGAAAATTCAATTTTGTACTTTTAAGACTACGTTATATATCAAAAATACTTAAAATTACTATAAAAAGATAATGACTATGGAGTTGGACTTAGTAGTTGGTAGAGATGAATGTACATCATATTTCAAGTTTTAATGCAAATTCTAGCTTTCAGACTCTAAAATTTTACTCTTTAGAGCTTATGATTTTTTTTTCTATAAGAGACTGCTGTAAAAATAAATCCTGAAATTATGGCTAAACATACAAGCTACCAGGGAAGAAAATGGAATATTCAGGAGATGTGAGACCAGTAGAGAAAGACTACTGCTGTAATCTAAATCATTAGCTTTGTTTTAGTGGGAAAACAAAAGCAGTAGAGGTGTTATTTAGAAAAGAAAAGAAAAATGGCAGAAAATGGTCAGGTTTTAGCTTTTGTTACACTTCTAGTAGGAGTTTGTTGGTCATTCTTTACCTTGGTTTCCCATCTGTAAAGTAGGGATAATGGTAATTTCTTCTCTTGGCTTTTTTTTTTTTTTTTTTGGTCACTTTAGATAGTGAGAGTTTTTAAGTGAATTTCAGGCTCGGTTCTGTAAAATCAATAAGAATTAAGAGCATAAATGCTATGATGGAGATGTAAGCGTCCAAACTATTTACAAGAATCTGGGGGTTTGTGATTTTTCTCTTTCAAAGTTAACTCAAGTCTTTCAGACTGAGGAACATATCTCCATGGGTGAGGCAATTTGTTCCATTCATCATCACATCTTGACTGCTAATCAAAGGAAGGACTGCCAACGGTTGTTAGGAAGTGATTTCTTTAAGAGACAAATTTAGGAAAAATATATTATAAGCCTGTATATAGGCTTTTCAGGTGAAATCTAAAAGTCCTTGCTATTACTCCCATTTATGCAACACAGAAATAGGAAGTCCTCAGCCCCAATAAATTAACTGGATGTCTAGGTTCCCTTACATAGCCAGCAGCAGGTACTAAGCTCCCTCACATAGCACACCACAGAAGCTATGTGTTTAAAGCAGCCAGCTGGAATCAGTCACAAGGAATTCAGATCAGAGACATGCCTGAACTCCCTATCTTCTCTGGAGCCTGTACATCACTATGAAGGCAGTACTGGGTGCCCGAGGGATTCAGAGACATCCAATTAGGGCTCATTCAGAGAGGAAAAGCAGAGTTCTGGCCACACGACACATCTACACCTTTTAATTTGCAGTGTAATCCCAACCGTTACCGTCAATCAGAAACACATCTAGAAATTATGCTCAAGCCATGGCTAGGATGTATCCCTGTTGGCATTTGTGATCTCTGTGAGGGAGAGCAGACTCCTGCCATGTCCACAGTACAGCTAAATGTTCTGGATGGTCTAACAAACCGACACATTCATGCTTTATTCTGGTCTTTATTTGTATTTGGTTTCATACAGCTGTGGTTCAGCCTTTCAAATGGTAATGAACTACCGTGTTTCGAGAAGTCCTTAAACTGCCTTCCCCCAGGCCTGAAAGATGAACATTGTTTATCATGATGACTAATGGAAATGTCAAACTTTTTTAGCAGAGGTTGGTAAAGTGCTTTTGGCTTTTAATTTCTTTAGCCACAAAAGCAGAACTTGTGTTGGACATAATGTCATTGCCAGTGGCTGATACAGAGTTGTTCCTGTTTCTGCAAGCCTGAAAACATTGCAGATAGAAAATTTTTCCATCTGTGCAGAATTGAGTAAAGACTTCTCTGTCAGTCTCAAGAAATTCATCCATCAGCATAGCCAAGAAAGAAGGAAAGAAAGTCAGAAAGAAAACTAGAAGTCAAGTAGGACAAGGACATGCTTCTCTCAACTGTGCTTCACAGCACCTGATTTCAGTATTGGTATTTAGCTTTCTACTTCATCTAGTAGCATTGTCAGCACAGTTTTACAGCCTACAATTTCATTATATTATTAGTTCCAGAGCAGCATTATTTTACAGGAATATCTAACTCTTCCATGAATTCTAAACCACCAGTAATAGTTTCCATTTCCATCAAGGAGCACTGTATTCTGGCATGTGATGGGCAGCTGTTGAATATTGTCTAACAGCTGTGTTAAAAGGGAGAAATTCAGCTACAATGTCAGAATGCAGTAACTCAGTTAGAATTTAATCAAAACCTTCAAAAGAAGGCATGTGATCTTTCAATTATCAGTTACTCAACTCTTGGTTTTGGATGACATTGTGGCAAATCAGTGTCCACTGTATCCCTTAGAAAAGAATGCATTCAGTCCTAAAAGTGAGACACTACCTCAACAGTATCTTCAATGACGCTAATTATCCTTTTATGAAAACATTTTCATGTCATAGAAAGATGCACTTTAGATACAGTTATGACAAAATGGGTGTTACCTTTTCATTAAGCAAGTATTTTCAAAGAAACAAGACCTCTCTCCAGAAGCCCTTTTAGCTCTATTTGAGTCACAAATACCAAACAGCAAGCAACCGTGGAAACATTCTTATTTTACACATTCTTATTTTCCCTCTTTTGATGCTTATCTCCTGCTATGTTTACAGATGACAACCATCCTTGTGGAGTACAAAGCCAATTCCTTAAATCACAACCCAGAGACAGTCTCTGTGTCATGTTCGTAGCTGTGTTCTAAATCTGTTTGGTTTTTCCAAGTATAGGTTATCAGAATTCTACACAGAGCTTAGTCTGTGGCACTGATAGGTCCATTCCCTATATTCCTCTTGTTCTTTTTCACAGCCACATTACAGAAGTGGTCCACAATCTTGTCATTTTCAAATGCCCCGGAGGAAAAAAATTTGGGTTTAAATGAATTAATTTCTTCCTCTTGCTCTTAATTTGGTTTTTTTGGTCTTCAGTTTCCAAAATCATCCCATTTTCCTTGAAGAGTGGTCTAATAAAGATCTTTCTTGATGATGCCTTTCTTTTGCTGTATTAAAAAATTTCATTCTTTTAGCCACTGTAATCAGTTTCTCTTACGTGTCAGTTCTTCACAGAGAAAAGTACACATGTAAGAGTAAATAAATAAATCATGGCACTAGTTTTTATCCATACGAGTCTTAGCCTGAACTTGCTGTATTTTCAAATGTTTCCACCAATTTTAGAAATGATAAAATATTGTAAATACTATCATATGTACATTAAATAGTTACTGTTTGTAGTTTCATTATTTCACCATCTGAGAAAAATGAGCCTTTTATGAGCACAATCATCTGTGTTCCTCATTATATAACACCAAATTTTCAGCTAATTTCTTAAGTAAAACACTAGTGTCGCTCCTGCCATTTGTTTACTGTAATAAAAATTGCATGTGTTTACACAAAACTGGAATTTATAATTAAGTGGTTCTCTCTTCACTGTCTGTATATTCGCAAAATGCTCTGAGTTAGTTTAGAGCTGACCCAGATGAAATTTTTGAGCCTATAGCTCAGTTACATGCCTGAAACATGTCTGGATATTCAGATGTGACATATGGGAATGTAGCCAACTGTTGTGCTCTTCCACATTGTCCACAGTAAACATGTTTTAGACTTAGTTGCATGAACTGGCACTTCGCTTGCCTTTGTGCTTGCAAAACGTTTTTATGAGGGTGGATTATAGTTTCTTGATATAGAAAATAAATTGCACAATGAAAATTGAGTCGTCTGATAAACCACAAAGTATTTTTCCTCAGCAAGGATACCATGTTGTGCTTGTTTCCATGCTGTGCTACACGGAATGGGTTGCAAGTACCTGTAAATGATCTGGGTAGGAGTACAAAGTTGAGATAAGGAGCTCCCTGTTTAGATAGTAAATTTTTCTTCTTTAGTTTTGAAGAGTGAGGTTGGCTACTGAGAATCTAAGAGCTGACTGCCGTCATCATCTCCAGGCAGGAAGCATAGTGGTGGGAGAAGCAGGTTTCCTTTAAGTCGTTATGTCGCTTCTTCAAGCTGAGGAGATTTAGCACCAACAGGGACTCCAGAGAATCCAGAGTTGTAACCTGAATTCTGAGGACATCTAGTGGTGTCATCCCACTGCAGGGACTGGGACTTGGTCACAACTGGTGGTTTCCCACTTGCGTATCAGTATTTCAGCTGAAACTTACCACAAAATGCATCAAAAACAATAAGTTAAATGCAAAGAAAGAATATAATTCTTCAGCTCAAGTGATCCTGAATTCAACATTGACAGTCCCACTGAGAAGTTTTGAGACTGGATCAAAAACCACAAACTTCTAAATCAATGTTGGACCTTTTCTATTTGCCTTCTGTTTTCAGGACTTTCAGAGCTCAAATATGTTGACCTCTTCTTTGCATCAATAGGAATAGAAGTATATTTTTGTTACTAAAAGGCTGCTTGGCTAGGTTAATTAATTAATCTCAAAGTTAGAACTCTACAATAAGAACCCAGTGTCCTAAAATTCCAAAGAAACGTGCAAGATTTGTAATGCTAAGAAATTGTAATCCTAGCATTGCTAACCATTCAAAGACGTTTGGGGAAGACCTACTTGCTTCCCTGCAATTCAGGTTTTCCGCTTCCAAAGTGAAACTGTTGGTGTTGCCTCACCTTTTTGAGAGAGAACAAGAATCAATTAGCTGCAATTCAAAAAGGACTTTGATCAAGTCAAGTGATATGTATTACGTGCTGAGCATTGTTAGTGACTGTTGCATGATGGCGTATTTTTCAGTGAGCCCTTGATCTGATACTTCCTCCCAAAGAGAAACTGGCATCATGAAACAGAGATTCATTTCATCAGCTCAAATTATTTTGCAGCTTGCTCTGACTACAGTAGGTCTGACTGGTAAGTACACTTCCTGAAACACTTGTTTTTCCTTAAGACTCTTTCTTTAGAAAAGTCTGAGACTTTATCCAATCTATCCTGACCACCACTGGAGCACGTACCTATTTAAATTGCTTTCTTCTGAAGTTTTGTATGGCAGTTTTGAAAATGGGTGGAGTTCTCTTCTCTTTTTATACTATTAATTTAAGGAGTGTTTGGTGGCAATACTGAAAGGCACTTGCTGCACCCCTACACTCATTTTATGCCTGTCACCTTCTTGAGAATTAGCATATGAATAGTTTCACTATTTAGTATAATTATGTGGAACTTTAATGACATAAAGATAAGCTTAGGTTGAAAAGTCACATGCTTTTCATTGAAAAATGTATGTGAGTTTATGGTCTGTGTTCTTGGTATAAGTTAGAGACAAGCAGTCTCAACAATAAATATTCTTAAATATATTTGGATTAATAGGGAATATTGAAATAATTAATGAATGCATTCAGGTTGCCAGTACACAAAAAAAATCTGCATCCTGGCCATTGATTTCCTTCATTTTATAATTGTCTGACCTGTAATTTACCCCAAATATGCACAAAAATTGGAATTTTAGTTCTCTTGCAAATGGTGAAATTTAATCTTATAATGATCTGAAGATAAAAAAACTTAATATCTTAAGGGAAGGACCCCAAAGGTTATATACTTACTTCCACTCTTTGTATTTTAATTTGGAGATAAATATACAATTTTGAGTTTAGATAAAAAATAAATTTTCACATTAAAAAGAGAAACAAAACTGTTCTAGTAGCTATTTTAGAAGTTTCAGGTAAAATGTATTTACTTTTCTGAGAATATTGATCCTTTTCCTAGGCAGAGTTATTTGCCCAATTCAGTCCATGGTTTCATGCAATTTTAATGACTTAAAAGAGCATTTCTTAGTGGACTTACCATTCAACAATAGCATCCAAAAGCATTGCCCACCTCCAATTTAACTAGCTGGATTTTTGCATTTCCCTAGGTCAATCATACCCTGGAAAACCTCAAATAATAAGATGTCGTTCTCTCGAAAAGGAAACCTTTTCTTGTTGGTGGAAGCCTGGCTCAGATGGAGGACTTCCTAACAATTACACCCTGTTCTACAGCAAGGACAGGTAACAAGTGGTGCACATGTATTCTGTAAGTGATCGAGTGATGGTTATGACAGACTGAGACAATGACAACATTAATTTGTAAAGTTGTTTTTATGAATCCATTTTAACCTCAGATAGCCAAAAAGGACAGCATAAGATCCGTGGCTTCCCTTGTTGGAAGAAAACATGACCGCCGTCAGCCCCAAATCTTCAGCCTCTCCCTCCTGAAACTCATCTACTGAAAATCCCACTTGTGTGAAGATGTGCTGGGAAAAAAGGCACATTTGCCCATCTTTTCAGGAGGCACACAGCTTTTGGCTGAATGGGGTCTCCTCTGAACAGCGGAGCATCAGGGCACCACAGGACAGCGGGTGTCCCATCCCACCACCCCAGCCATGGAGCGGCAGGATGGGGGCAGCCCAGCCCTGGACATTGGTCACCTCCTTGGGGACAGAGACAGGCTGAGGCCAGGCTGGGCTGGGGCATCAGCCCACGGGTTGGGGCTGGCTCAGGGCACCTGTGGCTGGGAAGGACAGGGCTGTGTGGAGCTGGAGACCAGCTGACCTGGGGAGCTGGGCTCAGGTAGAGCATGGCGGGGGCTGGGCTGGGGCACTGAGGGCTGGTGGTACCCTTGGGGTCCTGCCAAGGAGCTTGTCCATTACCATGCACACCAAAACTCCCATGTGGGCTATAGCCATCATTTCCCCTTTTGGTTTTGTAGTCAATGGTTCCCAAAATTGAGTGAAATCAGACACGGGTATCACACCTCAAAAGTTAATATTTTGGTAAATTCTGTGACTCCCTTATCCTGTTCAGAAATAAAGTGTGTATATGTTTGGCAACTCTACTAAATGTGTGCATGTCTCTATAACTGTACTTTCTTCCTGAAGCCAAGAGGTCTTTGAAAAAGGACAAGTAAGCAGGGAGGCTCAGAGATTAAATTTTTTTAAATAAATCCATGAGATTCAGAATACACAAGGTAAAGCCTCAGACATGCCTGCTTCAAATAAATATTCCAAATCATTGAGCAGGAAAAGATGCAGTCTTTAATGAAGTTACCACACTCAACAATGATTTGAGAGCTTTTATTTTATGAAAGCCCAGATGTTTCATTTCAGTCTTGATTCAAAAGTTTAAGAAACATTTTAGTTCATACCTATCACTGCCCAGAGCAGTCCTGCTTAGGGAGGGATAAGAGTGCTTATCCATTTCATTAAATCTGCTGAACCCAGGCATTGCCAAGCACTTTAGACCTGTGCCACAACTGCTTTCTAGGCTCATTTTCTCTAAGGCACAGTCCCCTTTCTCCCATCTTTTCTTTGTGAACTGTGACAAAACTGCCTGGAAAGTAAGAAACCTTGTTATTGATAATGCATAGAGCATAACAAGGGGACTAAAGTGCATTCTTGCCCCACATCAGCTTACTGGGTTTGTGTAGTTTTCACAGCTGGGGTAGATTCTGAGTACATCACCCAGGCCAGCTTTCAGTACAAAATAATCACTCAGGCCAGCTTTCAGTACAAAATAATCCCTCTCCTACCATGAATTATTTTTTTTTTTTTTATATCATTGTGGTGATGATGATGATGATGATGTTAAAAAGCAGACAAATTGGCATCAGGAAGGTTGTGGAACAGATTGTCTTGAGTGCAGCCACACAGCACATACAGGACAACCAAGGGATCAGGCCCAGCTACCATGGATTTAGGAAAGGCAGATCCTGCCTGACCAGCCTGATCTCCTTTCATGACCAGGTGGCCCAGTCAGGAAAGGCTGTGGATGTAATCTGCCAGAAGTTCAGCAAAGCCTTTGATAATATCTCCCAAAGCATTCTCATGGAGAAGCTGACAACCCACAGCTTGGACAGGAGCACTCTTTACTGGGTTAAGAACTGGCTGACGGCTGGGCCTAGGGAGTGATGGTGAAGGGAGTTACCCCCAGCTGCAGCTGCTCACTAGTGGTGTTCAGCAGGCCTCAGCATTGGGCTCAGTCCTGTGTGGTATCTTTATGGATGATCTAGACAATGGAATGGAGAACACCCTTGGCCAATTTGCAGATAACGCCCGGAGTTGCTCTGCTGGAGGGCAGGAAGGCTCTGCAGAGGGATCTGCACAGGCTGCATCCATGGGCTGAGGCCAACTGTGTGAGGTTCAACCAGGCCAAGGGCTGGGTCCTGCCCTGGGGTCACAGCAACTCCAGGCAGTGCCGCAAGCCTGGGGCAGAGTGGGCGGAAAGCGGCTCAGAAAGGACCTGGGGGTGAACAGGAGCCAGAGTGTGCCCAGGTGGCCAAGAAGGCCAATGGTACCTGCCTGTGTCAGCAACGGTGTGGCCAGCAGGACCAGGGCAGGGACTGTCCCCCTCTACTCGGCACTGGTGAGGCCATACCTTGAGTGCTGTGTCCAGTTCTGGGTCACTCACTGCAAGAAGGACATTGAGGAGCTGGAGTGAGTCCGGAGAAGGGCAACAGAGCTGGGGAAGGGCCTGGAGGACAAGTCCTGTGAAGACTGGCAGAGGGAGCTGGGGGTGCTCATCCAGGAGAAAAGGAGGCTCAGGAGAGATCTTATGACTCTACAGCTCCAAAAGGAGGGTGTACTCATGTGTGGGTCAGTCTCTTCTCTCAGGGCATTGCAATAGGACAAGAGGAAACAGGACAAGTCCTGTGAAGACTGGCAGAGGGAGCTGGGGGTGCTCATCCAGGAGAAAAGGAGGCTCAGGAGAGATCTTATGACTCTACAGCTCCAAAAGGAGGGTGTACTCATGTGTGGGCCAGTCTCTTCTCTCAGGGCATTGCAATAGGACAAGAGGAAACAGCCTCAAACTGCACCAGAGGAGGTTCAGGTTGGACCTCAGGAAGAATTTCTTCACAGAAAGGCTGATTGGACACCGGAATGGGCTGCTAGGAATGTGGTGGATTCACCGTTCCTGGAGGTACTCCGGAAACAACTGGACGTGGCACTGGGTGCCGTGGTCTGGTTGACCACGTGGTCAAAGCTTGACTTGACAATCTTAGAGGTCTCCTCCAACATCAATTATTCTCTGAGCTTGCTGCAAACAAACTAACCAATGAAAGAGCTCTCTGCCATAGGGCCCGTCAGGTTCATTTTGAGGGGTAATATGCAAAGAAGATATTTAGCAACTTTTCTGATCTAATCTAAGTAAATATTTTTCATTTCCCTTTTACTTGCTTATAAATATTGTTAAAATTACCTTGTTCTGTCTCTGGAAATTTTGCTTCTATTCTTTTGTCAACATATTCCCAGGTATAAAAAAGAGGGTGAAAGCATTCATCAGAAAAACTGCAGTAAATATATCAATGAAACATTTATGGCAATAGCATTTGTCACATACCAAAATGTTTCCAAGGGATGGGATTATAGATACATATCATACAAGATTAAATATATGATTATATATTTTTATATATCTAATATAAGATTATATATAAATATTTCCAATTTCTCTGCTGAACCTAGGCCATTACTAGAGTATTATCTGCTTTGCTTCATTTCCTAAACTTTCAACTTTTGAATCATTTCATTTCAGTGAAGAAAAAATCTATGAATGTCCAGACTACCTAACATCAGGTCCCAATTCCTGCTACTTCGATAAAAACCACACTAATCCCTGGACAACATATATTATCACTGTAATGGCAACGAATGAGATTGGAAGTAACAGCTCAGATCCTCAGCATGTGGATGTAACTTCCATAGGTAAAAAAAAAAAAAAAAAAAAATGGAAAACAAACTAGTTGGAGATGTATGCAGTTTTTAATCCCAGTGGTGACAGATTTCTTTCCTCATGATGTGAAACTTTCTATGGAGAAGTGTTTATCTACAGATGTGCAAAAATATGCATCCTAGAAGTATGTGAAACTGCATTCTAATTATAAATTAAGTAACTACATACTTGACTGTATGAATTTCATTTATGAATATGTATAAATTTTAACTTCAGCTGAAAAATTTGCTTCAGTTTCTAGTTGCCTGCAGTATTTTAATTAGACTCTATGTAGACTATAAAATTTTCAAATTAAGCTACCTAATATTTCAAATGTAAAAGTCTTTCTGACTGCTGGCATTGCAGTCTCGGAAAGGTAAAAAACAACTGCCTGAGCATTCTACAGCGGTTTTGTAGTATTTTATACTCCTGACTCCATTCTGCTTTCTGCACACACATAATATGCCCATTGTAATTATGATGTACTTCGTTGTTTTAGCTATGAAATAGCTGACATTTTAATTTTGCAAGAATGACCTAATGAAATTATGATTTATATTTCTTTAGTCTGACAAATTCAGAGTAAGGTTTAAGATTTGCTGATACTGTTGCAAATCAGTAGCTAGTTAAATATGTTAGGGAGAAAGGAAAAATAAAAGGCTTCTTTACTATTCTTTTACAGAAGTGCTGAATTATCTGAAATGGATGTGTATTACAAAACCATAAAGGAGGTGTCTTTGCTGAGAGAAAATTAAATCATTAATGGCACACTTTTTATTCATTTATACAGTTCAGCCAGATGCTCCTGTGAACCTCTCTCTAGAAACAAACACATCTGCTAACATGTCATACCTTTGGGCAAAATGGTCTCCACCTCCATTAGCTGATGCCAGCTCTAATTCACATGTGTATCACTATGAGCTACGACTAAAGCCTGAAGAAAAGGAAGAGTGGGAGGTAAGGGAAAAGTACATTTATTTTCTAAATGCTCTATTCAGTGAATTCTCTTGTCTCAGTTTAACCAGTCCTATAAAAATATTAGTTGGTGTAAGGATAGAAAAATTAATGTAACCAAATCTGATTGAAGAAAGAAAAACGCTGCAGTGGTCCATAGAGATCATGAAATTCAACATATTTACATAATCATCCTAATGTCATATACAACAAAACCCAGTATCATCATCCTCTTCAACATGATCAGTTGTAGGCAACCTGGCCCTCAGAAATTTTGGTGTGTCATCCATTGACATTCCCCACCTGTTGCCATATTTCTAGGAATCAGCTACAGTATTGCTACAGCTGAGTTTTCAGGAGAAAATATCATTCTTGAAGTTATAGTCACATGTCCTCCATGCTACCTAGCTTATTGATGCCTTAATGATGGAGCAAGCTATGCATTTTGAAATAGTTCTACAGAGAAATTAGAAGGGTCTGAGAAAGTCACTTACACCACTGAGAATAATTTCATGGGGGTTTTATATCTGGGCTGGACTACCTTGCATTGTGGATCTGACAGAGTACTAGGAAGTCTATATGCTCTTGAGTATCAGAATCAGCACTGACTTTTTCTGCTAAATCACTACTTTTGCTTCTTTGTAATTCATATCTTATAAACACCCAAATTAAATTCCTGATTTTCAGAAGTCAGTAACTCACGCCTGTTCCTTTATGGTTTGTTTGTTTGTTAAAATGGTCCAATTCTTTGTGATTTTCCCAGTCCATTTTCTTTTCCAGACAGTATCTGTCGGAATGCAGACACACTACGAGATGAGCAGCCTGCAAGCTGGGGTGAAGTACATTGTTCAGGTGCGTTGCATGTTAGACCTTGGAGAATGGAGCGAGTGGAGCTTGGAAAGACGCATTCAGATTCCCAAAGGTAAGTGGATGATAGCTGCTCTGTAAATTGTTTTTAAATTGTGGCAGGTTCAATGTTGTGAAGGGGCCTAAATGGCAGTCCTGAAAACCTGGCCTCTCACACAGATACTTTGTAGTGCTCAGTGCATTTCACCCTCTTTTCTGTGTAATTGCTTTGTTGGTCTTGTTGACCTGCTCAGGATCCTTTGCTGAAACTGGCTGTGACAAACAAGGTGGGATTTACTAGGAAGTCACTTCTCATACAGGCATGCCTAAATAATTTATTGTCCCTGTCCCTTTATTTAAAAATCATGTTGATTTAATCTGTAGCTATATATATTGGGTAATGTTTTTTATATAAGAGCCTGGACTGAAAGCACTGACATGTGTAACAGAGCATAACACCCAGAGATACTATCACATGGAAGTCACTATCTGTGTTTTCTTGGATTTGAGGAGACACACTAAATATGCATGACATCATATCTTGTTGCCAGACAACAAGCCTTTAGCCAAATTTTCTCAAAACTTTTTCTGTTACTAGTTGTATTATTCATTATTGGACATGAAGATTGCTGAAGTACTGTTAATCGAAAAATATGTTTAAAATGTCCCATTTTCAGATCTGCCTTAGGCAATTAGAAATTTGGAAAATCAATGCCTCTGCTCTACATAGGAGAAAATATACATTATTGATGCAATAGAACCATATTTTTGCCACAAATACATAACTGCAAAACTTTCAATCACTTCAGGGTTTTCACTAGCATCATCTTATTCAAAATTCAAGCATTTTTCTCTGCCCAACTCTTAAGTGCTGTGCTTGAAACTATAAAAACTTGCTCAGGAGCAATCATGCAAGTAGCCTGAGTACTGAACATAACAACACTACTATGAAATATGAGAGCTGCTTCTTTGTATCTTTGGAGTACTTCAGAAGAAAATTACTGGCAAGAACATAAACAAGTAGACAAACATTTGCATTCTTCTTTTTTTTTTTTAACCTAAAAACCAAAGCAAATTACTACATACCTTTCAAACATTCAGAATCATCTCAAAACACACCCTTTGAAGAAATAAATTGATTTTGTATGTATGCAGTGTTTTAAGCCCAGCTGGCAACAAACCATCACACAGCTGCTCACTTATAGCCCACCATGGTGGAATGATGGGAAGAATCAAAAGTAAAACCTGTGGGTTAAGATAAGAACAGTTTAATAATTGAAACAAAGCAAAATGTAATAATAATAATAATAATAATAATAACAATAATAATAATAATAATAGCAGATAATTATGATGATAATTATAATTATAATGAAAGGAAAAAATAAAGATTATGGACAATACAATTTGTCACCTGCTGCTGATCAACACCAGACCCTGTTCCTGAATACTAATTGATGCCGCTTCTGGATAATTCCCAAATTTATATAATGGAGATGATGTTCTGTGGTGTGGAGTATCCCTTTGGTTAGGTCACCTGTCCTGGCTCTACTCTCTCCCAGCCTTTTTCTTCTGTTTTGTACCTCTTCACTGACAGAGCAGGAGACACAAAAAGGTCCTTGGTTTAGGATAAATGTGACTTAGCAATAAAACATCCCTATATTATGAAAATTATTTTTGTATTGTACCCAAACAACAGCACTATACCAGCTACTGAGGAGAAATTAACTCTATCCCAGCTAAAACCAAGACAGCATAGAAAACAGATAGGATAGTAGAGTATATTTTAAATCATTTTATAGAGCCTGCTATGACAGTATTTCAACACTTCTAATGAGATTTTGGGGCAGAAGAAAACCACAGGCAGAAAACTAAAACAGTTCTTCCATGTGGCTGCAGTGAGAGAGAATTCTGAATGCAGGTGAAAGTAGCAAATTGTTGCCCTAACCAGTGAATAGTCCCTCCTTTCCTATGCTACTATGAACCAAAACTTTTCTTTTTTCATATTTTCCTGTTGTCTGCTTGTCCTTGTTTTATGCATTCAAAGTGGACCTAACTTACTAATTAGATTATTTCTTTATCTCTTACAGAACGGTTACCTCCTGAAAAGCCTACAATAATAAAGTGCCGTTCTCCTGAAAAGGAAACATTTACTTGTTGGTGGAAACCTGCTTCAGATGAAGGACTCTCTACTAACCACACTTTGCTTTACAGCAAAGAGGGGTAATGAGTTCTGTGTAGTTATTCGGTGTTTTATTGGAAGGACCTGGAAAATCAATCCTCACTGGTTTCTTATTTAGGGAGATGCCATTTTCTGTAGTCTGTGGTTTTGTCCAGTGATATATTCTGGCAAAACACTAAAGCAGCAACATATATAAGACTGAAACCTTAAATCCTCATCTCTTTATAATGTCAGGTGAATTATTGTGAATTCTGTCTTGAAAGTTGCCATTGCTCAGCAACTGCATATTAGTAAGCAATACAAATGTACAGTCCTATAACTCTTCAACCATGCAGTGTTAGAAATAAAACTTTCCAAAACTATCAGATCCTAACATTTTTAACTTCTGAGAAGGCTTATTTTGCACTAGTATTCATAGGCCATGAATGCCTCCTGGTTTCTGTAGTAATCTACCCTTGGAACTTAAATCAAGTGCTAAACATTAATTTTAAAGAAAGAGTCAGTAAATTTTTTTAGGTCCTGTGAACCTTTTTTAGGTCCTTTTTGTTTCACTTAGTACTGCTCAACCTTGCAATGGCCTAACTAGATGCTAAACTCTAACTGTCTGCTGAGACCCCACTCATAGAGGAAAAAGATGGATACTGGTCCAGCCAGGTATGGCAGAGTAAGAGGCCCACATCCACAACTTTCTCTTTTGTTATTGTGCATCTAAGAGAAGCGTGAAAACTAATACTACATATTCAGCTTTCTCTTCTACCCCTCCTCTGACTTTGGGAAGCTTGGGTATGGATGAGAAGGAGAGGTACAAAGCAGAATTTTTTTGATTAACGTGGGATGAAAAACCAAACAAACCCTGAAATCGTATTGATGTAATATGCAGAACTCCTCTAAGTGTGGAATGAACATTGGAAATATCTAATTTTTAATAGATGGGTTAGAAAACTTCAGCAATCCCTTCTACTCAGTCTCTGGAACATGTAAGCATTCTGGGCTATGCAGTGGACTGTGGCTTTCAGAGAAGTAAGAGCTGTGCTGTAGCAGCCCAGAGCTGCACCTACAACAGCCTAAATTCTTCAGGTTTTGTGGTGTTTACTTTGTGGGAAAAATGCCTAATACAGTCTTTGGGATTGTCCAATGGCTCTTTATTCTGGAAGCAGTTTTGTGATTTTCTTCACATTGCCAGGCATGAAAAATCAGATCTGGCCCTAAATAATGTTGAAGTACTAGTAACCAAAATCAGGTGTTTTAGTCTGTGTAACCTAATCACTGGGATTCTTTCATTTCAGAGAAGAAAAAGTTTATGAATGTCCAGATTACAAAACTGCAGGCCCCAATTCGTGCTACTTCGATAAAAAGCACACCTCTTTCTGGACCATATACAATATTACTGTGAGGGCAACTAATGAAATGGGAAGTAATGTCTCTGATCCTCATTATGTGGATGTGACTTATATAGGTAAGAGTTAAAAAGTAGTTTCTGTGGAACCAAATAATTCACAAACATGGGTTTTGACACAAGAGTTTTAATTCCAGCTCTCTTCATATATAGTATTATATCCAAGTTAAAATCTTGAACAAATAAGATATTCCCTGGTGTAATAACAAATCAATATTCATCCCTTTACTATTTTATTTTCAGAAGAAACCAAAATTGCTGAAATATTTAAAATTATGTTCAGATAACCATTTATTGGTTTTCCATATTTCTTGTAGTCAAACCCTAATAAACATCATCCAGCTAAAATCTTTTTTCCACTGAACAAGCAACTGAAATCAATTTGATCTTTTAACTAATAATACTTGAATCTGATTACCTAAAAGTGGTTTCCAGACCCAAGAGGGGCTGCATTACTGCTTTTTAGATCAGTGTACTGATAATCTCTTTCTCAGACTTTTTCTACAGAGAGACTGTGGACAAGTAATTAGGGTTTTATCTAAGGGAACGGAACATTATCCTTGATAACCATTTTGTTGTCAAGGATCTGGCTGCCAGGAGTCTGGCAACTGGAAAAAGGCTGCTGGAGAAATGGCTTTATATTTTACCTCCATGCCATGACCTGATGAATCTTTGATCAGACAATGGTAAAATACATGCACAATACTTGGAAGCTCTGTCTCTGAACCAAGGAAGATGTAAGCCTGATGGTAGCAGAAACCTGTGTTCCATTTCAGTTTATTTTAGATATATAGACAGAGCTTTAATAGTGCTGTCTTGGTTTACTTTTAAATGTCCTTACATATGAATGTTGGGATTATGCTGTTGTGTTTTCTGAATGTGAAAGATGGAGGGGGTAATCTTCATCAGCTACATCCATGTTTCAGCATTCCTAAGTACTTATGCCAAGCTTTGATAAGATTATGGTAGAACACAACTTTTATAATGCAACATTAAAGATGTTAACTTTGAAATATAGTTGTGGGGGAAAGTAACAATAAATGGTAATGTAAGAAAAAAATATTTTTGATGATAAATGATTAAGGCAAATCTCAAAATTAATTGAACATATTTACTACTATTCAGGGTTTTTTTTTAAATTCATAAATCCATACTTAATCTGAAAACTCTTGGTTTCTGTATTCTGGTATCAGTTTTAAATTACTAGACATAATACAGACAGCAACTCTTCACTCACATCATTTTATATTTCGTCCTAAGCTGCAAGGAGAAAGCCACTTAGATTCTTATTGACAGTTCTTTTATTTCAACAGTACAGCCAGATCCTCCTGTGAATATAACTCTGGAATTAAAAAAATCCGTCAATAGAAAACCATACCTGGTCTTGACATGGTCTCCACCCCCACTAGCTGATGTCAGATCTGGATGGCTTACCCTTGAGTATGAATTGCGTCTAAAGCCTGAAGAAGGAGAGGAATGGGAGGTAAGGATGTAGCAAGTTTTTGCTAGATAATGCTTTCTGACAAGCTAAATTTTGTCAGCCAGGTGCCGTGCCTGAACGTAATGAAAGAGATGCACTAAATTGTTCATCATTTTTCAAAAGTGCTTATGTGACCTATGATTTCCTGCTGAGAACACTGGTGTATCAGATGCTGCTGTATAATAGTGGAGGATAAAGTACTTATTTTTAATTGTGGTCATTATTTATTAATCATATTGGCATTGTAGTTTAAATTGTTCATTCTCATTTAGTCAGGTTTCTTTCGTGATAATTTGTTCTTAATCATGAGCACTTCTTAGATAACAGAAAGCTCAGTGACATTACATAAAATTATTTAAATTTATATAAATAGCCATTAGGGGGTAATTGTAATGGCCACAAAATAATAATAATTTTCTATAGCCAGGATCTACGACTTAAACAACTGTGTGGAAAATTAAAGACTCCAGCTATTGGTATTTGACTTCATCTCCTTCTTGTCTGCAATATTTCCAAACCACCTCTGTATCTCCTCCCTCCTTCCCCCTCCCACTGCACTTTCCAGCCCTCTGGCCTCTCCAAGTCCTACTTTTTACTACCCTGTACATTTCCACCGCTCCACATTCCCGCTTTCTTTCTGCATTTTCTTTCTCCATCTCTGTTTCTTGCCTCCTCCTCCTCCTCTTCCTGTCACCATTGCAGTTCCCACCATTACCACAGCTCTTCCCGTATTTGCCATAGGCTCATGATGTCTTTAATTTGTATGTATTTTATTTACTTTTGTTTAATTTGTACTGTATACCAGAGCCAAATCTCATTATCACCTGCTAGAAGGCTAAACTACAGAAATAAAATAAATGCACCATTATTCCATGCCTGCTTAACAATTATTAGGAAAAGCTATCCAGACTCATTCTGTATTCCTATCTTGATTGCCAAAACCTTAACTGTGACTTTTATTTAATTTCCAGACTATTTTTGTTGGACAGCAAACACAATGTAAAATGTTTAGTTTAAATCCTGGAAAGAGGTACATTGTACAGATTCACTGCAAACCAGACCACCATGGATTGTGGAGTGAGTGGAGCCCAGAAATGTACATTGAGATCCCTACTGGTGAGTGGCCAGGCATCCCTTCAGTAATGGTTATTACATGTCAGTTCATGTTGTATTTTTGTTTGTTAGCTGTTTGTGGCACCCATGTAGATCCTTTAGTTTCCCTAGGACAGACAAGAACATCATTGCTAAGGTAACCAAATCCTTATCATCCCTGCACCATACCCACATAACTTTACCCTTCATTACTTTATGATAGAGTTAAGAAGGTGAATAAATTTCTTTGCTTATTTAAACCATGTCCTTTCTGTCTATTCCCTCATTTGTCCTCTTTATGGTAGTTTTTAATTAAAAGAACATTGTCAACTGCATTAAAGCTGTGACACAGACAACAAAGAGCAACTGCCTTCAGACGGTAACAGCTCTTCATTAGTCTTTATCTGGAATTAATATGAAATAAGCACTTCAGTACAAAAAGTGTTATGTTACAATAAAAATCCTTAAAAATATCTAATCCTAGGTCACTTTACCCAGCATTTAATTAATTGTATGATATCTATTTAATAATGAAATGACTACAGTTTTGGTACAACTGGATTTGAACCCAATCTATATAATTGGCTGTGACAAAATTTTCCTCTTCATACATTTTTATATAATTTTTCCAAGACAGTTTATTTCCTGTGCAGTACCATTAGTAAAATTTATATTCATTATATGATATTATAGGGATTGTTGAGATCCATCTGTGCTGGTGAAGGCCTCTAGATTCAATACCAAATTTGGCATATTAGGCCAATTGTTAAAATAAAAGCAACTTGTGAGGTTTTTTTGCATGCTGACTATGCATATGCTAGATGCATATGCTAGATGCATGTCCTTAAATAATTCTGTTTGTTTCTTAGACTTTAGAGTAAAAGATATGGTTGTGTGGATCATCGTTGGTGTCCTGTCATCTCTTATATGTTTAATCATGAGCTGGATAATGATTCTGAAAGGGTACAGGTAAGTCACCATTTCAGAATTGCATGGAGTCCAAAGTCACAGAAAACGTTTCAAAAATAGACTTCTAATATTTGATTCAGTTTTCTATGGCATTTGTCATATCTCATAAACCACTAATTATAGGTATTTGACTTAATTTGCAGCTGATAAAGCAGTATTTCTGCTCCTTAGGGAAACAAGGCTAAATTCTCATTTGCTAAAGACCTGTCTCTATTAGATCTGACTAATCTTGGTTAGTCATGTAATATTCAGCAAACATTACTTGGAGTATCCCTGTTCCTGTAGAAGACGTGTCTTTGGGTTTTGTTCATAATTTCCTAAAGTAAACAGGGTTATATTATGAGGTTGTCCTTCTGCCCACCTCTCTGTCAATTTCCCAAATAATTTCTTATAATGTTGGCTGATTTAAATTAAATTTGAAACAGAAAGATGTGGCAAAAATTATTGTTTTTGTACAAGTCCTGCAAAAAGTACTGGCTGAGTAGAAGAAAGGCAGTGGTTGGAAAGGCCACGTCCTTCACCATAAATCCTGTTTAGCAGTAGTCAGCCGACAGTCAAGGATGCACAGACCGGCCCACCAGATCTCCTGAACTGTGCCCCACTCCACTGTTTCTTGGCCAATGATGAATTTACGGTGGTATTAGAGAACTGGAGGTTAAGGGACAAATGACAATTAAAAGGACATTAGTAATTTTACTTTTCCAGTTGATTAACTTTTGCACTGCTGGTGTTTTTTATAAATACATCTAAGAGTACTTTATGTACTGTAACTGGATTTGTGAACTACCCAGCTTGAGAGGCACACAGGAGACAGAGGTCAAACTGGGATGTATAAGATATGGGAGAAGTGTTTAAAATCTCAGTCATATGCTGAGGAAATGGGAGAACAAATGGTGAGATAAAGCCCGTATTTACACCTGATGTGTTTGTTCTGGTTTTTCTAGAATGATGGCCTTTATCCTGCCACCAGTTCCAGGACCAAAGATAAAAGGCATAGATACACATCTGCTGGAGGTGAGTACCACAGCTAGCAAAATAATTCACCATTACTCACTTTTTCAACTTATGTACTAGCCAACACAATTACCATAGTAAAGTGTAAAACTGTTTCAATTAATCAGTGTTGAAAATAAGTAACACTTTCATGTGGAGGGTATGTATGAGTCAGTGTTTTGCCTCGCACTTGTAGCAGGAGGGTGTTTAAGAACAGGGGTTGTGATTGCACTGTTTCCTGGGACACAAGGAAATGCCTCTGTGAAGTTCCTAGTAGTTCTTACGGAAGATGCCCTCCACAATCTCTGGCCACACTGAAGAGGCAGGACATGTCTGCATTGTCCTTCTCCTCCATTTCCTTCCTGCCAAACTCAGAAGACCCATACCTGCCAAAAGCTCCCTGCTCCTCCCACTTTAGAAACATAAATTTTGGAATTGTGTCTCCCCACCAAGGAAACTAAGGAATTTCTCTTCCCTTCTTTCAGTATTTTCTGCAAATGTAGAAATCAGGTTTAGGTCTAGTGATATTGAAGTGTTTGTATATCAAATATGTAGATTGTTCACAATCATTCTAGTCAGATAAACCCTAAGGTTGACAATGAAAAATTGTATCCTCTTTATTATACCTTCAGACAGGAAAATCTGAAGAATTACTGAGTGCTCTTGGTTGCCATGGTTTCCCTCCAACATCAGACTGTGAGGAACTACTGATAGAATATCTGGAGGTAGAGGACAGTGAGGATCAACAGCTCATGCCAAGTCATGACACTCCCAGTAAAAACCCAAAAATTATACTCAAGGAAACAGACAGTGACTCAGGCCGAGGGAGCTGTGATAGCCCTTCTCTGCTTCCTGTGAAGTGCAGGGAATCCCGTGCCTTTCCATCCACTCTTCAAACACAAGATGTAAGAGCTAAAGAAAAGAAAGGAGGAAAAGGGACCTGGGAAACTCAGTGCACAGCCTCTGAACAGAAAATACTCCCTTGTAACAGTGAGAGTACAAGCCCATGCACGTGGCTTGCAGCTCAGTTACCCAGCAGTCAGCCTGCTATGTTTGCCTACCACAGCACTGTGGAGGCATTCAAGATAACACTGAATACCACAAATGTGAACTCTTCACCAGTTTTGGTGGGAAATGAAGAAAATCATCAGTCGCTATATCCTATTGCTGAAACTGTCTATGATGATGTAGAAAAGAAAAGCGAGATGGAGAATTCCAAAACTGACCAAACCACAGTGCAGGTCAGAAAAAACCAACATAATGACAAGTCACCTTTCCTGAATTCCAGACTAATGGACTATGTAGAAGTCCATAAAGTGAGACAAGATGAGGAACCAACGCTATTACTGAAACATAAAGAAAGTAGTGGAAAGACCAAAAAATGCATTGTTCCAGGAACCAGTAAAGAATATACCAAGGTCTCAACAGTTGTAGACCATCACATTTTAGTATTATTGCCAGATCAGCGCATGCAGCACCCACCTGTATCTCAAGAACCTGTAGCAGAAACATCTCAGAACCCTCAGCAAACTCAAGCTGAGAAAAATACAAGCTACAGCACAACAGCTCCAAGCAACCCCACAAGAGACACCAGTGGATCAGACTACATGGACCCATCTTCCTTTATGCCTTCCTTTAAATAACCTTTTAGTACAGCGCATACATAGTGGTTGCATCCAGTAAAACAAAATCACATAGCAAACAGTCCTTTAAAAAAGCCTAGTCTCCAAAAGCCTAGCCTCCTATATATATTGCACAGCTAATAAAACTATCTGTGGGTTGAGGTAACAGCCATGGGAGTAAATCCTGGATCATTAGCACACATTTCTGACACAGTGAAATGAGGAAATGGTCTTGTCTGTCATGAAAAACACATTGTAAAATAATTATTCAGCTCTGCAAAACTTCTGGTAGTTGATTAAGCCTAGGGAAATAATGCAGATTCAATGAAAATGAATATTGTTATGGATCAGTCAGCAAACCATAGTGAACTGAGCAGTTCCTACATCAGATAAATCATTGCACAATAGTATTCTTACCTATGATGTATTTTCTTCTGAATGCATTCTGATGCTAGATTAAGTTTTATCTTTTTTCTCAATCCTTGAGAAAAGTGGAGTTCCTGTATATGACAAATCATACATAAAAGAGAATATATGCTACAAATTACAGTAAAATAACAAATTCTTCTAAATATATTTTTGCTTTGTTTCAATGTGACAGAAAACTTTGCATCCCATTCATATGCTAGTCCTGACAAACCAAAATGAAAAAAGTGGGATAATATCTGATATACTGCCTTATTGTATATAATATACAATTCTACTTTAATATAAGCCCATATGTTTAAAAATGTATTTTTAAAGGCTATTTTTCTATTACCAAAATAGAGCAAAATAAAGTATTTTTTAATTTCCCAATGCTATTTAGCTACTTAGGAACTTTTCTCTTTCCTTCTGCTGAGGCAGTAACAAATAAAGCTATGATTTCTATAAAAAGCATAAAATTAAACTTTATACTAATTAAGAATATGAAGATATTTTTAAACTATATTTCTAATATATTACAGATATATTACTATTTGAATTGTAAATTATTTCTTTCACAGGTCTTTTATTACCTGTAATTATATAATTAAAATAGAATTTAGGTTTTGAGAGCAGAGTTTCTTTCCCTTTGAATTTGTACTCTGATGCCAACTGTAAATGGAATGGGGTTCTCCTGTATCCTACACTTTTCTCTGAGCCTGGAAGGAAAGTTTGAAATCAGATTTTTCATATTTAATTTATGAACATCAGTTTTGGAACCCAGCCTCCAAAGTCAAAGATAACAGGCATAAGGTCTGAGTCAGAGCCCTACAGAAACAGCAGTGGGAAAGAGGGGAGGAGTCCATGTACTTGGGCTAGATGTGTGTCCCCAGAACAGCAGTGACAACAGTAAGGGTCATTATACATTATATGCCATGTAACTGAAGACAGAATCCAAATGATACTGTGGGGGCTGGGAAGTTACTGTGGTCTTTCCTTCTTGAAACAAAAGTTTAATTTACTCCAGAAAAGTATGACCATGTGATGACTGATTAAAAGTGGGCCAAGTATTTAGCCAGCATCACTAGCTTCAGGGGAAACTGGAATTTTAAGGTAAGGGAATGGTCCTGTACCTGTGAAGGAAAATGTATTTGATAGACAGGCTCTCTTGTGTTCTTCTTCCTGAACAGCTTTACTTCTCTCCATATTTTTATGCTTTTATGGACTGAGCCAGCCTTCCTGTGGTATCAGGTACCTGCTGCAGAGCCAGACAAAAGAGAATTTCAGATTTTGAAGGTCCCAGAAGGCCACATCTAATTTGGTGAATCAGATTCTCACCCTTTATCTTCAAAGCCATGGATCTGTTCAAGTACAGATTAGTCAAGCTGCCTAGCCTTTCCACAGGCAGGACTTTAGAGTTTAATTTTCTGTGTGTCTATAATCATACGTGATAGTGTAGACTGTAACATTAGGGTGGCATCATATTTAGAGCCTATGTCCTCTATACAGGAAACTGCCCACTTTCAGAGGCTGATCAGAGCAGGCTGGATGGTGTGGGAAGGTATCTTAGACTTAATTCAACCACTTATTTATCATGTGAAGATCTGAAGTGGCTACTTCAGATATCAGCCAAACATAAATCTCTGTTCAGTTACAGTTAACAGAACAATTTTACCATAGAGATTCTGTTTGTAGCATACCTCACTAATTTCTAGAGATGCTATAAGTACTGCAAAGAAACTATTGAATTATGAGGAAACTTGTGCGTGTGGAATTATGTAAGCCAATAACATACTCTGCCTGACAGTGTTTTTATCACCCTTCAGTTTTCTGACTGAATTTGACAGGGCTGATATGATCAGACACTCTCTTTCTTGAAACAGATAGCCATATCTGTGTTGTTTCCTACACCTAGTGATGTGCACAAATATATGCTGCTACAGGCCTTCTGGGATGTATCTGGTGATGCACACTTGTAGTATCTTATCAAGCTGCAGTATCTTATCAAGCCCACAGCCTAAAGACGTTCCTTATAGAGTAGACGTCTTAGGTTAGAACACAGCTGACTACCCACAGGTACGACAGCAACAGGCTGTTCCCATTGTATCTTTTTACCTGAGGTTATTTTTCACTTGAGGCAAACAGACACAACATTTAGCAGATTTTAAGTGTATGATTCATCCTGTCTAACCACAGGCATGTGTGCCTCCAATAATCCACACAGAAAGAGAGTCAAAGAGCTCCTCTGCTTTGTCATAAATGAGTACTGAAGCTGCAAAGTAGTTGTAGCCTAAATTACATTGCGTGGTGTTGAGCGTCTCCCACCTTTGCTGATGAATGTCTCAATACGCCATCATGGCTTTCTGTGAAAGTCACCCACAGTGGAAAAGGTGCATTTGCTTGCTGCTTTAAAGTTTTGGGTGATTTGCTAGCTAAATGCAATTTGAACACATTATTATAAATATATTTAATTCTTGAAGCTGAACAAATGTGCAGATAGATTAATTTTCCCTTGGATATGCTTATATTTTCCAAAACACCTTGTTACTCCCAGTGGCAGAGCTTCTGAAAATGACCTTAAACATCTGAAAGTACAGTAAAAAATAAAAAAATTGGTGTTCTGTAAAACCAAAATTACCTTCAGCTAGGTGTTTCATCCTTTGAATGTTCAAATACTTAATTCTTTCTGTTTGCAACAATATTTTTTCTTGCAGCTCTTTAATCTTTTTATTAGAAAGTTTTTTGCAGCAGTTCTACACTGCAAATCAGTGTAAAATTATGACATACCAGTGGGGAAAAACAGGCTCTTAGCACCTTCTTTGATATCCAGAGGGATAAAGTATACAACAGAACTAACCCCGGGAACAGGGATTAACCCTCTAGCTCTTGCACCATTAGTTAAATTTCTCACTTGGAATAATTATTTCAAGAATGTGAGTGTTTTGAATGTCAAAGTTATTCATGTGTCATTTATAGTGTGAATTATTTTGTAAGAGCATAAAAGCCCTTAAAGGAAGCATAAAGACTCTTCTGAAAGTATTAGTTTTATAAAATTCCTAAAATAGAACATATATATTTTAATTAATTACCTTTCCTTCTGACTCAGACTAATTTCATTAACATTTTTCCTTCAGTATTGGCAAATAGGATTCATTATCACAATTTTATTTTTTTTTTATCAGAGACATGTTTGATGTACAATTTTAGAGTTTCTGTGTAACATTTCAGACTTTTAAAGAAATACAAACTAATGAATTGGCACATGTGCTCACAAAACTCCGTATCACATATGCTGAGGACTTTAAGATTGGTCTTGATGATACTATGAAACTACAAAGATATATAATAAAAATGCAGTTAATTAACCTTATATAATATTAATAAGAGGATATATGTGTTTATGGAACAAACTATAAAACAAATATGTAATGATGATTTATGTTAAACTAGTGAATTCTGTAGTATATCTGTCTGTGTGTCTATGTTTAAATGGCTGAAAAATAGACAGCTGCTTTAAATGTCATTCAAGTATTCAAGGTGTAGTAGCAGCAGATGTTCAAAATGATTAAGCAGAATTTTTTTGTGCTCTCTGAAGCATTGTATGTGTGGGGTTTACATCATGAAGCCTGTAAGTGTATTTTGTAATTTCATGGTAACTAAAAAATCTGAAGGTGTTGTGCAAGGAAACTGAAGTCATGTAAGCCAGTTGATAGACATCAGACATCTTCTACAAAGCCATAAAGACAATGAAGTGAAAAAAGTGTTATGAGATCAGGCATCGCATTCTCAAATAATTGCTACCTCAAGTTTTTTTTTTGCTCCCTTTAAAATGCAGGCAAAGGCATTTTGTGTGTAAAATTGTGACTCATTCTATCAAGATCTAAAAAATCTTAATTGCAAGTTCACAGCATTATGGTTAACAAACAGCTTGCCATGGAAGCATCACTTGTGTTGCAGTGGTAGTATGAGGATGGGATATTTAAGATGTGTAGCAAAATTAAATGTTTTTAATATGGAAAAAAAACCCTAAAAGAAAAAAACCTAAAGAAAATTCCATATTGTAAGAAAATCCTTGCTGCCCAGATTGGCAGCCAAGCATCAGTCCCATTCCTGACCTGAAAAGTTTTTTGCCACTACTTGTATGAGACACTCTCATTCTGGATCTCAGCCATGGAACTTAGTATTTACCAACACTTGCTGTTTAGAATTACCTGTTTTCAACTGAGTTCCTAGGAAGCAAATATTTCAGTTCTGTTTCTAAATTAGCAAAAACGGAAAGCCCAGCTCTCAGCTACATCAAACCCTCACACTAAAATCAGGCTCCAGTTCCTGTGGGTGTGGAAAGATGGACTGAATTACATCCATTTGAACAACCTTGTGGACCCACTTTGAAAACCATTCTGAAACAAATCAGGGATTTTTTTCATTTGTCAAGCAGAAAAATAAAGATAAATGGATGCCTAAATACATAATACATGGGGATATAAAGAGCTTCATTATCATAGAAGCATAGAATTGTTTAGGTTGGAAAATACCTATAAGGTGCTAGAGTCCAAATGTTAACCCAGTCTTGCCAAGCCCACCACTAAGTGACGGGAAGAGGGACAAGGTTGCTGCATGTGGCAGAATGGAAAAGGAGTACAGTCACTATGGGATGGTACATTGTAGATGATGAGAGAAAAATTGCATTTTTACTAGAGCTGAAAAGGGGGGGAAGAATAGAACATGGAAGCAGAAGAATAAATGTAAGAATACATAGTAAAAAATGAGAACTAATAGGAATGGGAGGAGTGATAAATGAGTTAGTGAGGGGGGGGAAAGGAAGATAAGAAAATACCTTTATATCAAAAGCGGGAATATGCACAGCTACCTGATATAGTCCACAAAAGCAGTAAAACCTTACGAAACACTAAAGAGTTGGCAAAATGCTGAAATCAGCTACTATGGGTCAGCTGTTGCATATAAGCAGAAAAACTCCTACACATGAGAAGTGGTCATTCATTTTCTACCAGTTACAGGATTTTTCTTGCCCGTATCTAACATTGGTCCCAGGCAAACACAAGACTTGAAGAGCTAGACTCTGCATCTGATCTGCTGTCACATTTCCTGCATTCCTAAGGGAAAAAAATCAATAGAAATAAAGTGTACCACATTGTTTTTAGAAGCAACCTCCCATTTTTCAGACAGATATACAGATGAGGTTTATTTATCCATTTACATTTTCCCATCCATATGCCTACCATTCTTAAGTATGGTTCTGTTTTTATTTACTATATATAATGCAATGACCTAGAAGCTCCAAGAGAAAAAATAGTTTGGGGATATTACTAAGAAGTCTCTTGGCATTTCTGGGCATTGTTTTAGTTTATACCTGTGACAATCTATCTGTTAATATTTTCTTTAGTTGTAAAGTCCCTATCTTGGTGATAAATTCTGAAAATTACCAGGTTAGGCTTAGAATATATCTCTTCAATGTGTTCAATTTTTAAGAGGCAGTATTATATTTGTTGGAAGTAGTTAATAAAAGTATCTGAATTAGTTGTGTGGCCTCTTACAATGCTGATATGCTAAAAGCTGATCATATACTCAAGATGTTGATATGTAGAGCAGTTAGATATAAAAAGGTCTTTTTTTATATATTCCTCTTTTTGGAAGGTTTATTGTCTTTTTCTACTCAGTGATGCTGCTTTTCTTGGATCTTGACATTATTTAACTATTTTTTTTAACAATGCTGCTTTTGGATATATTTTTGTGAGCTGCTGAGTACCTTCACCTCATTTTGACATCAATAAAAATTGAAAGATTTCATTTCAGTTCCTGCAATGGTTAGTTTTAGAGACTTGTAGCACTGAGTAGAATTTTTAGAGGATGCTGAAAATCATTGTGCAAGTCATTTGTAGAAAATACCTCTTAGGTATGACAGGAAAACATCCATGTCTAGAAAAAGGCAGATTTTTCTACAGGCAGAACTACAATGATGTCAGATGATATTTTTTAATATTCATAATGCTGTAGACTACTCTTAATTCTCATCCCTATGTCTTTCAATCCAAAAGGGAGACTACTGCTCAGCTATACTCAGAAAGAGCTCCTGGGATGCTTTAGTGTTGTTTATTTTTAATTTTAGAAAGTATTTTTTTTATTCTGACTACAAAAACCATCAATCATCTGAAATAATACAACCATCAGTCTCATATAAGCATTACATTGCTCAGAGATACTCAGCACTATCTCAGCTTCTGAAATCTTTATGTTGTGCTTTGTATATGTTTTAGTCATTGTGTAAGGTATAGCAATTCTGAGAGCACTGTTATGAAAAAGTGCAGCCCAGAAAAAACATGTCAGCAGTCATTAATTAATTGTATTTGTTCGAAATTCTGATGTGCTGTTAAGTGAAGGTAAAAGTCCCTGGAACTCCCTTGCCTTTATTTGTGCCAGCAGTCTTTCAAAGAAACATAAATTATATCTTGTGTATAATATCCAGAATAAACAGCATATCTTCAGCAGAGAAAGAGATGATCCAATATTTAGAGAAAAACTTATTTCCATTTGCATAAACCATTTCAGTGGTAGATTTGCAATACAAGTGAGGCATTTTTTCCACTACAGTTTCAGAATTTGTATGCGATGTGGAACATGAGAGTTATCGCACTGTCATTACTGTAGCAACAGAATGACTTTAAGCACAATTATTCTATGAACCAGATCCAAATTTTTTGGTAAATTTCTAAAATATAAGAAATTGTAAGAATTAGATTTCATATGTAGTATGTACATTGTTTGGAGAATACTGTATAAAAGTAGTTGCTCAGGAATTCTTCATTGTTTCTAAGTGTATCTAAAGGAAAATGCTTTCAAATACATTTTTTAAGTTCTTAATATTGAAAACGCAGGCTTTACTAAAATCTGTTCGTGTTTTCACTTGTAAGATCAATATTGTTATGAAGTCTGTAGCTTTCTGATGAATTTTTTGATCTTTTGTCGTTGTAAAATCTCTTTGCAATGGTGTTTGCATTTCAGTTTAATAAAAGTTCATGAAAAAAATTCCCAAATTTTGTATTTCTTCATTGTATGCAACACTTCTAGTATATAATGTATGGAAAGAAAAAGGAAAATCCAGACATCCAACACAGTCTGTAGGGCAGGATCCTGCTGTCCACCACAGGGAAACTCTGCAATAGATGTGTTTAACCAAATTTGTATGCACTGAACAACTGAACCAGTTAACACAGAGGGCTCATGCACCAGGTCACAACTTTTATGTTTCTTTATGGATCTTTGTCTTGATTTAGATTATCTTTATCACTGTAATTCAGGGATTTCAAGTCAGCAAAGATAAAGTTTGATTGAGAAAGTTTGAGGGTTCAGGGAAATCCTAAGATGTGTAAGCAGTGCCCTGGTTAATAGAAGGCACAAATCTCACCCTTTGCACCAACGTTGGGCAGTTTTCCTGCATAACTGGGGCTGTCTCCAGGCTACATGTGGCCAGCCTTCTGCCATGGGAGCAGGCAGGGTCACCAAAATCACTGTGAAATACCTCTCATTGGCAACTCTCTAGTTACAGCCTATGCCGATCACCATTCCAGGAAATGCCACCTCAAGCATTACAAGGATGTGCTGGTTTTGGCCCGGGCAGCGTTAATTTTCTCCATGGTGGCTGGTATGGGGCTGTATTTGTATTTGTGCTAAACACAGCAATGATAATAGAGATCTTTTTGTTATTGCTGAGTAGGGCTTGCACAGAGCCAAGGCCTTTTCTGGGTGCATGGGAGGCTGGGAGGAGACACAGCCAGGATAAGTGACCCCAATTGACTAAAGGGGTATTCCAGACCATATGATGTCATGGTCAGTGTATAAAGTACTGAGTAAAGAGAGGACATTAGGAGTGGTGGTGTTTGCCTTCCCAAGTCACCCTACACGTGATGGGGCTCTACTCTCCTGCACATGGCTCTCTGCTTTCCTGGGCATGGCATTAACTCCTTGTTTTGCTTTGCTTACATTTCACTTTTGCTCTTCCCATGAAAAGCAAAAGCAAACCCTTTGTCTCAACCCAGGAGTTTTCCTCCTTTTGTCATTCCAGTTCTGTCATCGATCTCACTGGTGGGGGTTGTGAGTGACTGGCTGTCTGGGGCTTGGCTGATGGCAGGTCATGGAGGAAGGTGATAGAGATTCCCAATTCTCCCATTTTTGTAGGAGGTTGTGCTACACCTCTTGCTGACAAAACAAAATTTTTTTAAAAGGGAAGAAATGGGTCATCTTCTCAGAAAGACTATCAGTTTCTCCTCATCCACCTAAATGTATTTAACATAACAGAATCCACAGAATCACACACTGGGTCAGGCTAGAAGGCATCACAGATGGTCATCTAATCCAATCTCCCTGCTCAAGCAGCATCACCCCAGAGCACACAGCATGGGATTACATCCAGACAGTTCTTGAATATCTTCGGTGAGGGAGACAGAGGCAAATTTTTTCTATTGCAAAGTCACACACAAAGTAAAGTTTTTTCTCATATTCAGGTGGAATTTCCCGTGCATCAGTTCCTGCCCATTGTCTCTTGTCCTACTGCCCAACACCACCGAGCAGAGCCTGGTCCATGCTCTGACCCCTCCCTGCAGACTCTGGCAGACACTGATGAGGTCCGCTCTCAGTCACCTCTTCTCGAGGCTGAGCAGAATCCATTCTCAGCCTTTCCTCGTAAGAGAGATGCTCCAGTCCCTTGATCACCTTTGCAGTTCTCTGCTGGATCCACTCCAGGACCTCCACATCTCTCTTGTGCTGCGGAGATCAGAACTGAGCACAGACTCCAGGTGAGAGCTCGCCAGGGCTGAGCAGAGGGGCAGGATCACCTCTCGACCTGCTGGCACTGCTCTTCCTANGGCACCAGCAGAGCAGCACGGGAGGGCAGCAGGGGCACAGCGCGGTGTGTCCGGCCGGCTCGCAGCGCACGGGGCGGGGCGGTGCCGCTGTCCGGTCCGGGCGGACATGGCGGGGCGGCTGCGGACGCTGGGCAGCGGTGAGGGAGCGGCGGGGACCGGGCGGAGGTGGCGCGGGGGGGCCGGTCCGGTGTGGCTGCCGGAGCTGGGCTGGCCGGGGCTCCAGGTGTCCCTGCACCCGCTCTGTGCAGGTTTGGGATGGACGGCAGCACCGTGTCTGCACACGCAGCAGAAGCACTTTCGGTGTAGCTGCTAATCCCGTGGAAAAAACTTCAGTTAATATTTTGAGGCTAGGTTCTTTTAGATGGCTCGATTCATTAGTGCTGTAAGTGGTTGTAAGGGAAGTGACAGTGTATGTAATTGATTTCAGGAAACTTTATTCTTCAGCCGTTTACATTTCACATGTGTTTTAGAAATTTTTTTAAAATCTTAGGCTTATGAAATCAAATGTGTAACTGTCAGCAGATAGGTGCAGAGAGTGTTTTCAAGTAGGTCATCACGGAGTCACAGGGTGGGTCAGGTTGGAAGGGCCCACAGTGGTCATCTGGTCCAACCTCCCTGCTCAAGCAGGGCCATCCCAGAGCACACAGCACAGGATTGTGTCCTGATGGTGCTTGGATGTCTCCAGTGAGTGAGATCCACAGCCTCGCTTGTGCAATCAGATACCTCTTTCTGATACCTGCTGAATTGCACTTGCAGTCAAGTGAAAGGCAGGACGGTGTAATGTTCCCAGGATTTTGGAGCAAGGGTGGAAGATGGCAGCAGAAGTTGTCAGGGCCCCAAGCACAGCTCATGTCCCCTGAGCAGCCTCTCCCAAGGAGGCCCCCTGTCCAGGAGCCCTCTTTCATCTCTGCCCTGATCCTTCAGTCCCTGCTTCAGCTGTGCCATGAGCTTTGCCACCAGTCCAGCCCTGTCTCTGTTTCCTGGATGGACATTGGACTTCTGCTGTAGCCTTGTGTCCCGCCCTGTCTCTGGCCCCCTCCACTGCTGCTCCTGGCTGGGTGCCCTGGCTGGACCCTGGACCTGGCTCACTGTGTTTGTGCAGGGCATTCTCAGTGAACCCTGCTTTGCCCACCTCGTTCAGGTCTGTTGGGCTCTGCCCTGCTCCCTGGGAGCGCTGCCTCGGCTGCAGTCACCCTGGGCGCCTGACTGGGAGCATTCACCCACTGCTTCCACTTAAGAATTTGTATTAGAGACACATTTTGTTTTTAACATAAAAATTCTGCTTCTGTCAACATAGAAGTCCATGTGAAACTGAAAACTTGAGTTTTAGTGGATGAGAGATAAATGTTTCTTCTTTTTTTTTAATTACATACATTCTGCCTTTACAAAGATGTTACTTATTTTTCCCCAAAGGAAGCTTCTCACACAAAAAATCTCCAAAACTTGCTTTGACTGTAGCTTGTGTATTCTCTGAACAAGCTTATTGAGCAAATCTTTTAGATCTACATTTTGCCAAGTGTTTGATAATTCTTTTAATATTTTGTAGTTGCCTTTAGGCAGCAGAAATGGAAAAGTTCTGTCTCCACACAAGCAAAAATGCCTCCTTGTGATTTTGTACCTGAAAAATATGATGTAAGTCCTGTATACTACACTGAATTTAAATAAAACTGCATTACTGGGTTTGAGTGATAGATTCATCTGCTACACATAGTCAGTGCATTAAATATGATTATAAAATTTGCTTCTTTGGGCACAACCCAACTCTTACAACCAGGATATAACCTGTAGATGTATCTATGTGACAAATACGTGATTTCTATATTGTTCATTTGAAAAACTTTAAGGAAGAGATAACATGCAGAACAGCAGTTTTATTTCAAAAGCTGAGTTTCAGAGGCTGGTAGAACAACCTTCTATGGGCCAGAATTTGTTACAATCTTAGTCCTGTGAACAACAACTGTAGACAGCTGTGTAATTTTTGTGATCCACTACAACTCCGTTAGGCTGGATCTTTAGAAGGCATGGATGGATACTGACTGTTATTTTCCACTCAGTCCTACCCTTATGAGCGTATGCAGAAGATCCGTGAACAAAATATTGCTCCTTCACTGCGAACATATTACAAGAAACCATTGCTGCTGCACCAGGGACATATGCAGTGGTTGTTTGATCATGAAGGACGAAGATACCTTGATCTCTTTGCTGGAATTGTCACTGTCAGTGTTGGACACTGTCACCCGTAAGCATGTTGCTTTTTTATTTACGGTGTAAAACACAGGAAGAGACACATATGTTTGTTTTGTTCTTCATTAATCTGTTGCACTGCGATCCTAAAACCAGAATATAATTTACTGAATTGTCGTGTATCACACTAAATTGAATTTCTGCTAATTTTGAAGAATTCATTAATTCAGCCCACTTGCTCGTCCATCTGGCACACAGTGCAGCATCTGCATTTGCAGAATCAGTAGCACAGAGGTATGTGCATGTACGAGTGTGGAATGTGTGTGGAATTTAATCCCTTTGTCTCTCCTTTGCTACATGCAGGAAGGTAACTATGGCTACCCAGAAGCAGCTGGCTCGCCTGTGGCATACGACCAGTATCTACATGTACCCACCAATCCACGAGTATGCTGAAAAGCTAACTTCTCTTTTCCCAGACCCACTGAAGGTAAATTGCTTCTGGCAGGAGCAGGGGCTGGTGAAGTGGGTGTCTGTTTGTAAAAAGTATTTATTACATAAACAAGAGCCATGATATCTCTAGAGAGTAAATCTATATGGGGAATACACTGTCAGTTAAAGAGCATGAGAGCCCTCAGGGCCTTTTCTTTAGACCTAAATGTAGACAACCATAATATCCTACGCTCCTGATCTGTTTGTTTGTCCCTCCACTTGTCACTGTGAAGAGGCATTGATGGCTTAAAAATTGCTGAAGGAACTGAGAAGATGTGTTTCTATTGTTACTCTACTAGATTTTGCTGTTCTTATATGTAGCCAGCCTTAATTTTCTTGATCTCATGAAAATTCACAGTGAAGTGTTTGATTGTGTATTGTGTAGTGAGCTTTACTGACATTTAAATAAATAAACCATATAAATGTCATATTTCATATGCAGCAAAACAGTAAAAGTAATTTTTGTTTTCAGGTAAAATAAATTGGTGATAAAATAAAATTGGGCTAGCAGAAGACTATGAGGCTATTGCAATATTAAAGATGGAAGGAGAATAATAAGAATAAATTAAAATGTCATGCTTAGTTTGACCCAACACTTTAATTTTTTTCAATCAGTATTCCATCTTAGGAAAACCTGTAAAGTGAAACCTTCTGGAATTTTTCTGTGCTCTCCCTGAGTACATCAATTGGGTATTAATTCTAATCTATAGTGTAAGGGCAACACTGATTTTATTGTAGTGAGGTCACCCTGCGGCAGTGCCAGGCTCATCGTTATTTAGTGCTGCGGTCTGATGCTGAAGAAGAAGGTGGTGTTTTTGTGCTGCTGATCCCAAGTGTTCTCCCACAGGTGGTTTATCTCACTAACAGCGGGTCAGAAGCCAATGATTTAGCCATGTTCATGGCAAGGCTACACACTCATAACTTCGACATCATCTCTCTCAGGTAATGCCAACAGATCTTTCCAAAACTCCTCTGGGTGTGTGATCACTCTCTACATGCCAAAACCAAGAAATAACAGAGATTCTCTGTTATTCTGTTAACAGAGAAATAACTCTTTCACCCTGGTCTGCAGAGGAGAATGCTGTGAAATTACTTTATCTGACAAAGAGGACTAAACAGGAGCTGAAGCTTTCTTTGATACAGCGTGTTAGGACTAGTTTGCAATAAAAATGCAGCTAGTTTGCAATAAAAATGCAACCTTATGCTTATGTAACTTAGAAAATGGTCTGATGTCTGTGTTCATGATATGCTTTGGTAGACTTTTGTTCATGGCCAGAGCAAGATTCAGGAACTGCTAATTTCTTCCTTAGTTTCTCTTCCACAGTGCCCCTTTGTGTGGGGTGCCAGGGTTCCTCTGGAACAGCAGTGCAGTGAACCTCAGCAGGGAACTGCTCTGGCTGAGAGCTGTTTTTTGTTTTCTTTGTTTTGCTGCCTTGTTTTTCTGTCAGAGCCCTGAACCACAGTTCACTGCACAGGTAGACAAACAGCTCTTCTGGCTTAATGACAGGGATGGAGCTGGGCTAACACCAATACACTGTAAACAGCGGTGTAAACAGTTCACTTTACTGTGCAGCCCAGGGGGCCTCAAATATTAGAATAAAAGGCTGTGTTAATGAAGAGCTGTATTTTTCTGTCACTGTGTTCAACAGAACATTGGGTACCTACCTTGCATGTGTATTCTCACAAGAATATCTCTCTTGTATACTCTTTGCTAACCAATATGCTGACTAAGTTGAAGAACAAACCAACTTTTGATTTGTGTATAAAACTGACAGCAAACCACCATCTAGTTTAATGATTGGCACCATCTGTTGGAGGCAGCAGCTGTTTCCAAGATTCAAGGACAGAGATGTTTGCTCTGTAGGGATCAGGTGCTACAGCAGAACTTCATGAGGCACTGTCGGAATTGCTATTGGTTCCAATCATTGTACTCATCTCCTTGCAAACATTTCTTCACTATTTTAATATTTGAAATTGCAGTCAGAGTCAACAGGCAGAGCAAAAAAATGGCAGTAGTAATCTTCTTAGATTCAGTGCAACGACGCACATTTTTCCCAAAAATTTTTAGCTCAGAAGCATGGATTCTCAGAACTGATATTGCTCCACACACTTCTTGGAAATGAGTGATGTTGATCTGCTTTGTTTGTTTGAACAGAGGAGGATACCACGGAGGCAGCCCTTACACGCTGGGTTTGACATCTCTGACTTCTTATAAGCATGGTGTTGCCAATGGCTTTGGCTGTACAACTGTGAGACTTTTTTATTTTTTTATTTTTTTTTATAATCTGGGTAACTAAGAGTTTATTTGAATATTTCAGCAATTGCTATGTTTTCTGCCCTCAAGTGCTTTCTGGTCACTAATCAAAATTGCAGTGTAGCTGTTTCTGCTGTGTAAGTTCAACAAGAGCCAGAGTCCCCTTTTCTTCTATATATAGCTCCCTAGGCTAATTTTGAGTCAGGACAGCCATAACACAAGTGGTCATGATTTGCAGTTCTTTAGTCATGTGTGATGCTTGCATGGGAGTCTATATAAGGAGCAAAATAACATTCTGAACCCCTTTTTTCAAGTTTGTTTTGGCAGATCTGTGCAAAGTTGCTTTCAGACAGTCTGGAGCAGATCCTTCACTGTAATGAATAGGAACCATTTCAGCAAGACAGGAGGCACATCTGTTAAGGAGATCCACTGAGGTTAAATGGCAATATGTTATGTCCTTGCCCTTGAACAGATGGGAGTAACTTTCTGTCTAGAAGCTGGCACTGGTGACCTAGTAATTACTGGTTGCAGTTCAGCCACAGTATTAACCATAGAAGGCTCATTTACAGCAGTGTTCCAGCCTGTCTCAGTGAGTTGCCTCAAGTCTTGTATCAGCAGCAAGGATTTGAAAGCTGAAGTTCATTGTGTTAGATCTGCCTGCCTCCCTCTATTTTGCAGAGTTTTTTTATACTTCAGATTACTGAAATGCTACCAGCAGCTCTTGAAATGCTGGCATTACTCTTTGCTAACCAATATGCCGACTAAGTTGAAGAACAAAAAAAAGGAAAAAAATCAATTGAGTGAATTGCTGAATAGTCCAGACTTGTCAGTTCCAAAACTGCCTTTGTTCCACCAATTTGTGAGGGGGAAATTTCGTGTTATTCCTAAGTGTTCTTCAGACAAAGTCATTGAACTGTATTGTATTTGCCCTGTGACTCTAACAGGTGTTTTTTTTGTTTAGCCATCAGTCTTTAGATCAAAAGATCTCTTAGAAAGGTGTAATCAAATCTGTAGCTATTTTTCTTATGCTTGACAGACAATGCTACCAGATGTTTTTCGTGGTCCATGGGGAGGCAGCCATTGTAGAGATTCTCCAGTGCAAACTGTTCGAAAATGCAGCTGTACTGAAGGTTGGTCCATGACAAAAATTTGGGTTTCAGATTACAAAATCTAGAGGGCTGTGAAAATAGGTTATAGTTACCTCCTCAAGAAAAGGAGATGTCTGGTTAGATTTTGCAAGGATAACCAAAGAAAATATTGCAGAGAATCTCAGGACCCTGCATCCCAATGGGAAAAATTTGGGACCGATGACACCATGTTCTCAGATTTCTTCTTGAAATCCCAGTCTTTGTTTCCAGTATTTGTCATGATCTACTCTGGAAGCTGTGGAACTCACTTTAGCACACCTGGAAGAACAGACGTGTTGATGGTGTTTTCTGCTGTTCCTGAAGTTTTGACATCTTTCCAGCTTTTGTATTGGAATAAGGCAAATAGTAAGGACAACCTGCAGCCAGCAATTGGCAAAAGTCTTCCATGGGGAAAAACATTCCATACACAGCACAAGGTGAAATCTTCTCTACTGCTTTGCAGTTAACAACAATTGCAATCAGTTTTTCTATTGTTTCAACAAGCACCTTTTAGTATTTCATTACTTCTCATTCTTTCATTACTTCACGTGAATTCAGTAACTCACATGCACGTGTAACAGAATGTTTTGTTTTTTAGCTTTGCCCTACCTAGTGAATGGGAGCATTAAGCATATGAATTGCTCTGTTCTTTATTTACGTAAAGACTGATATGCAGCTGTACTCTCCAGAATCCTCCTACCTGCACTAACCTTAGAGTGCACGTGGTTTAAGAGAAGAAAGGACACTCTACTTTAATGTTTAGCTTTCTGCCGTACATTTGAAAAGTGATATTTACCGTGCAGTCATATAATACTTGTTGCTTAGATGTGTAATTTCATGTTTTGAAGCTAGTTTTGTGTCATATTAAGTAAATTCCCTTCAAACTGTTTCCCCTGTAAACAGGATCATGTCTTGCAAAAGACCAGTACATTGAACAGTTCAAAGATACTCTGAATACCTCAGTGCCCAAGACAGTAGCTGGATTTATTGCTGAACCAATTCAAGTAGGTAGTTTGCCATTTTTCAGCTGCAATAGCACAAATAGCGTGAAATACTCAAATCAGATATTCTTTAGCTACAACCTGAACACAGAATTTTGCTGATTTTTAGTATGATTTTTTAGTGCTTTAAATACCTTAAATCTTTGTAAGAAAGATTGGATGCATGGGATGCACCTTGAAGTTTCAGCTTTTGTCACTGACTTCAGTGGAGCTTAAATTTTGCTCATTAAATGAAACACAGAATCCTGATTAAACATACATATTTTTTCTGAATTTTGTGAATACAATGCATGCTATTGTTTGATTTCTAATACCTTCTTCCAATTTTCATGCTGCTTTTCTCTTTATTATTTCTGTAAACTTTTAACTGAACCCTCCTTCCCCATCTTTCAGTCATGTTATCCACTGTATTTTTAACATCTATCCAGCAAGTAGTGGCCACAGGATTCATTATCCTAATGTTTCACCTGATGTTCACAATTGCTGTATATGTGGTTTGTCAACAGGAAAAATGGACAATTTATCTTGGGCAAGGTAAAAAATGTGAGAATAGTGACTACAAAGAAAATTGGAGCAGTTCTCTGGTTTTGCTGTTTTCTAAGCACTTGAGTCTAAAAAGGTGTTTGGGTCCAGGTGTAGGGTAGAATTGAATTTCCAATCCAAATGCAGACTGTCAAGGTGAAGGGAAATTGAGGAAGCAATGTTCTAAACAAATTAACCAAAGAAGGAATGTTAATTCTCTGGTCAACTTCATCATCAAACACAGTTTCTGGGTTTTGCTGTTGTGTAGATTTTCAAGGTCCTTGTTTTGGCAGTTTATTGTTAATTGGCTTTGTCTTGCAGTGATCGTGGCCTCACAAACACTCATGCCAGCACAACTGAAGGAACAGCAGGCAGCACTGTGGAAAGGGAATGTGTGACCTGAGCAGGAGCTTTTTGAGGTTTCATTGCTGAAGCCAGAAGCTTAAAACAACAGTCTTGCTGCTGCCTGAGAGCTGCTAGGTTCCTTTCTCAAGTAGAATTCCTATGTCCTTGGTTTTCTCCTGAAGACATTGTGTTTCTCTCTTGGCAGGGTGTTAATGGAGCTGTTCAGTACCCAAGAAATTTCTTAAAGGAAGCTTATCAGCTGATCCGGGAAAGACGGGGCCTTTGCATTTCAGATGAAGTGAGTTGGGTTTTTACAGAAGAATTCTAGAGTACATGGGTACGACTGAAAGTTATCATAAAAGAATCCAAGTGAAGCCTGGAAATAATCTAAGTGAAATGCTATGCACTTCATAGCTTAAGTTTAACACAGTGTTAAACTGCATCTTTCCAAGCATAGGAGCCTTCCAGTTTTTACTGCCTTTATTCTCACTTTAGGGAAAGGTAATGTTTATAGCAGGCTTCAGTCCTCACCTTCTGGGAGCAGTAAATTTGCACAAATACGCAGCTAACAAATGCCACTTGTGATGCAAGATGTGTCAAAATAACCCTTCCTATTATGAGTATTGTTGACATACATAAAATACAGAAGAGAACTGATTGCTGTACCTCTGAAAATATGTTACAGAAATAGAATTTTCTTAGCTCAAATAATATCAAATGCTTCAAGTACTTTTAAATGTGATAAGCATCTGCATTTCCTCTACATTTTGCCATGGAAGCTGCATCCTATTTGTGCATCCCACCAGGCCTAAGACATGATGACCTTACCTCCTGAAAGAAAAGCCCAGTTATAATAAACAGCATTTAATACAGAGTCATCTGAATAAGGATCCTAATACAAGTTGACTCCAGATATAGCTGCCATTTAATGCAAATCAGTAACAATAGAAAGACAAGAAAAGAAACTATATCATGAAGGATGAGAAAGTGATGGGTGTTTCTTTGAATTTTCCTTTGAAAGGTACAGACAGGATTTGGACGGACAGGCAGCCATTTCTGGGGATTTCAAACACATGGTGTAGTCCCTGACATCGTTACTTTGGCAAAGGGAATTGGTAATGGCTTCCCAATGGCAGCTGTTGTTACAACAAAAGGTATAAGGGCTCTGTTCTGCTATGATTTAAAACAGAGTAATTGCAAAATATAATACACAATAATTACTTACTGAGAGATGTGTTTTAAAAGCTGAGTATTACTTATAAACTTTACTTCAATCTATCTTTGTACAAATTAATTGGATCCTCATTACTTCACTTGTTTCACTGGTGTTGCGCTACATCAGTACAAAATTGTATTTAAATGGGGTTAGTTGCATAACTAAAGTAGGAATGAACTTGAGGGTGGTTTGTGGAGCTGGTAAAAGAGCCTGGAAATCCTCACTGAATTCACTGTTTTACTGATAAATGTACTGTTAGTGAATAGGGCAGGATGTTACCCAGCTGCTTGATTCCTACAAGTGACTGGCTGAATCCAGTGAGGAAAATGTGTAGCTGTCAGGTGACAGCATATGTTAGAAGCGTGACTTCTTTAAGAAAGGGGGTTTTTTGGCATCTGCTAGACACTATAGTTTTTGGTAATACTCAATATTTTGCACAGGCTACTTTCAGGAAGTCTTGCTGTGTTGTCTCCAGTAGAATCAGAGTCAAACCACAGCAAATGTAATTGTTGCAGTAACAAATGTTAAAGCAATTAAGTAAAGTTACCAAACAAGGCAGAGGAGGCCACCAAGATCATCAGAGGGAGGAAGCACCGCTCCTATGAGGAAAGGCTCAGGGAATTGGGACTGTTCAGCCTGGAGAAGAGAAGGCTCCAGAGTGACCTAACTGCAGCCTTAAATGTAAAGAAGAATGGAGAGGGACTTTTTACAAGAGCATGGAGTAACAGGACAAGGAGGAATGGCTTTAAACTGAAAGAGAGTAGGTTTAGATTTGATATTAGGAAAAAAATCTTTACTGTGAGGGTGGTGAGGCTCTGGCACAGGTTGCCCAGAGAAGTTGTGCATGCCCCATCCCTGGAAGTGTCCCAGGCCGGGCTGGATGGGGCTCTGAGCAACCTGGTCTAGTGGAAGGTGTTCCTGGCTATGGCAGGGGCTGGGACTGGATAATCTTTAAGGTCCCTCCCATCCCAAACCATTCTGTGATTCTATGATTCTGGGATTCTCTTAACTGAATGAGTAATCAGTCTTGTTCTTTTCTTTTAGAGATTGCAAATTCCTTGGCTCAAAACCTTCACTTTAATACATTTGGAGGAAACCCTTTGGCTTGCGTAGTTGGAGCTGCAGTTCTTGATGTAGGAAAAATGCTACATGAATTTATCTATACCACAGCTTTTTTGTACCAGAAGCTGAAGAATGCATGTGTAAATTTCTGTGTGGGCAATTTTTAAAATAACTAAATAAAGTGCACAAACATATTCATGCTGCATGCATGGCCAGTGTGCCCTATGCACAGGAAAAAATCATGATTAGTTTAATTGCAAAAATTTTCAGATGTCTAGAAAGAGTAGGAGCCCTCCGATTACGGTTTCAGAACAATCTTTGTCTCCCTTAGGTTCTTCACTTTGTTAATAAAATTGTAGGTGAGTACTTTTTCAAAAGGTTTAGCTAATTCTTTCATAGCACTACACAAATCCACAGCTAAAGCAAATCTGTTTTTTGGCACACAAACAATTTTTAACAAATTTTTTTTAAACTCAACAGCTTTTACTTTATGCTTAAAAAAACCTTAATGACTAGACAGTTAAAAATACCTAAGGTCAGAATTCCTTTTGGAAAAAAAATCCCTCATGAAAAATAAAACAGAAAGTGTTGCAACATATTTCACTTATTATCCAGTAGAAAATCAGTCAGTGAGTAGTAGGTCACTATTTAATTTGTCTTGACTATGTACAGACTGTTCATTCCTGAAGCTCACTTCATTACAGCAGCATTCTTCTCATGATACTGAGAAAGAATTAAAATATTTTGGTAAGATTTTGAAAATAATCCTTCTGGTCAGGTATTTTCCACTTTTGAGTACATGTGAGCAGGAATTACTGGATTAAACATAAGCAATAAGTAAAATGTGACAAATGCCACAGAAAGATTGAAGTATTATGTGCAATTGTATTCTGATGCTGTTAAGAGGATTTTAAGAGAAGGAAAATGTGAGCACTGAATATAGCAAGGAAGTGATAAATACAGTGTCAAGTTCAACAAGAATTAACAGAATGTGTTGAAAGCTTTTCCTGCAACACTCTCATGGTGCTTCATTTTAACCAGGCTATTGAAGAAGATGGTCTACAAAAAAACAGTGAGGATGTGGGAACATACATGCTGCTGGAGTTGGCTAAACTACGGGATAAATTTGAGATTGTTGGAGATGTCCGCGGCAAGGGACTTATGATCGGAATAGAGATGGTGACAGATAAGGTTAGTGACTTCTACATTCCTTTCAATTTACAGTGCCACTTAAAGTTTTATCACATTTTATTTCAGTTGAAATAATAGAAATATTTCCTGCTAAAAAGCAGACACAGAAGTGGAAAAATATGGCTCTGGCTAAAAATGAGCCAGAACATTCCATCGTTCAGCTGTTTTCACAAGCTTTGGGTAAACAGTGACATGCACCTTAACTGTGCAAACTCATGAGACCAGATAATTTATGCAGCTAACATTTTCAGCTGGAGGTGGGATTTTAAACTAATTTAGAATATCTAAGTGAAGTTTAATATTTCCTTTTCTTAGGACAGTCGACGCCCTCTTCCAGCTGAAGAGATCAATGAGATCTGGGAGGACTGTAAAGACATGGGGGTTCTGATTGGCAGAGGAGGGCTCTACAGTCAGGTACTGAACCTCTGGTTATAAATAAAGCTTATTTTCTATCCTTGTAAACTACATCTCCATTTCCCTCAAGTTAAAATAATTTAGTAAATAAACTAGAAAATGTGTATTCTTAGGAACTACTTCTGTTTAATGTTACTTGTTTTTAACTTGGGCAGGAGCTATTTGATTATTTTCAAATATTCTGAACAAGCTCAAAGCTTGGAGTTTTCCTTTAGAGAGACATCTTCCCCTAGAAAACCAAGGTATTACAGTCTATGTAAACTAGAACTCAGTAATACACAGGACCAAGTCTTTGAATACTTTAGGTTATCAACTGACACATCAGTATAAAACTAGTAGTTGAGTCTGTGGAGCTGGTGAAGTCCTTATTTCAAAAAATATTTTTAAAAAAAGGTGTTGACAACAAGTTCAGCAACAGCACAAAAGAGAGAATTGGATGCGAAGGCCATCAGCCCACATCAGCTGAGGATGTACTCCAGACTGTAGCCAGCACACTGCACCAGCTCCCTACAGCACTCAGTTAATGGCAGAGAATTGCCTCAGGGCTGGCCAGGACAGTGGAGCCCTCTGACACAGAGAAGGCAGCTTCCATGTGAGATGGATGGATGGAGGGTAGCTAAAATAAATCAGACACTGTGTCTGTCACCTCATCAGCTCTTCCCCAAGTCACAGAGCAGGAGGCAGGTAACAAGCTGCAGCTCAGTGCAGTAAAATCTCATTCTGTCTGATGAGAGGGCTGTTTGTCTGTGAGTGTTTGCTTCAGTGGGGGCTGTGGGTGGAAAAGACCATTATTCCACTCTTCCTGTATTAAGTCCTGTGACATGGTAACAGAAAAATCTGAAATTTATGAGTTTTATGGAAGATAAATACTCTTGAAAACATGGAACAAACATTCAGATTTAATAGCCTATGTTCTTGACAAGCTGTAGATATATCCCTTCCTGATCAACATACTTTCCAGCTATAGCACCATAACTGTAAGATAGTATTTAGTGATTCATTCATAATGCATTCTCTTAAAAGCCTTTTAAAAAAGCCTATAATAAAACAGTAAATCAGCTGACACAATGCAAAAGGCTGCCACTCTCAGCAGATACTACTTTTCCCTGTGGTAGAGCTGTAAGAAAGGAAAATACGTCTGTCTCTGTTCTTTCTTTGTACCAATCCATCTGAGATTTTACTCTGTCTCTGTCTGCAGTAACAGAGCTGCAGACACGACCTACTCTACTTAGGTCTTTTGTGGAGGCAGTTAGGTTATCAAGAGGGGGTCATGAGTCAGATGCAATTCAAGGCAGTCAAGTTCAAAATTGCTCCGCTTCAGAGTGCATTTATCATAAGCCTCAGTGCCTGCACTGCTGTTCTCCTTTTTTCCACACTTTTTTGGGGTGAAAGGGGCGTGCTGACCCAGATAGGCTGCTTGAAACCTATTCTTTCCATACAATTTGAGCATGTCTTTTTGTTCTCTCTCCTCAGACATTCAGAATTAAACCTCCTATGTGCATTACTAAAAGGGATGTTGATTTCGCTGTGGAAGTATTTCGTACTGCTCTACAGAGACACATGGAAAGAACAGCTGCAAAATAGACTTGGGTTTGTTTCCTTACATGAGAGGCACACACAGCCCCTGAAACTTGTGACCCAGACTGGGCACTAATCTACAGTGGAAAATAAAATAGGATGATGATTACACATTTGTTCAGTATCCTAAGAGCATGCTGACAGATCCAGTGTTTAACAAAGGACATGTTCTAATCTGTTTTGTAAATATACAGTTCAGTTCTACAGTGGTGATTTGTACTAACTGCACATCTATTTTGCCATTATCAAAAAACTGTGACTGGATTAACAAGGTATCACATGCAGAGGCAGGCATATGTTCTTCTTTTGCCTGTGAAAGTTGTATCAAAATCAGTAGTTTTTAGCACGAGTAACAGAAAGAGCTGGGGAAGAAGTTTCAGAGTTAAAACTGTTTACCCTGTCTACAAGAATACACTGTAATTAGAGCATTACAAAAAGTTTGTAGACAGTTGAGATATTTCTACAGAAATTATTTTTATCATGGGGATAAGAAATCCAATCATCACACTCTCCAAAATATGCTTCTCTTTTCCTCCTGCTGCTTTTGGGATTGCACAGCACACCCATTAATCATTTTGTAAAGGTGCAAACTCTGGAAGGTGGAATAAGATGTTCTTTCTTACATAATCACTTTTTAATGTGTAAGGTCATTGCTTCCTTCAGTTTACAATAAAAAACCAGATGTTATGGACAGTCAGCAAGAACTGTACATTTGTTATTTTACTTTTATTTCAATTTTAATATTTGAAAAAATCCTTGACCCAATAAAGTACCATGTCAGCTTGGGGAGAGTATTCTGCCAGTACTTTAAAGGAACTTGGGTAACACAGTATCAGTGCTTCTCCAAATTTTACTCCATGGGTCCTAAACAATATCCTACAGCCTTTGCTGAGTACTGCCTTCTCCAGCTTCGTTGAGAACTCCTGTGCACAACCCAATTCCACTCCCAAAATCAGGTGTTTGTTAGCCCACCTTTTTGTTTAATTGCTACTCAAGATCAGGTAGATTATGCGTTTAAACAGAAGTGCAGTGTTTTTCCATAGAAATCAGAACAAATTCGTTCATGTCACTCATTTATTTCTCCCCCACTTATTCCATCAAGGCTGTCCCACTAGACTTTTTTTCCGCAAACACCTGCCATGGAGATAGATGTACAAAACAAATAGGAATTGTCAAAACTGATTAAACAGCTCTGTCATCTTACTCTTCCCTTCAGTCTGCTGCTTAATGTAATTAAGTAATTTGAGGATGGCAGAAGAAAAGCTCGTATCTTGGTGGTGTTTTGTATTTGATAGAGGATCACAGAATATTCTGATTTGGAAGGGATCCATAAGGATCATCATGCCCAGCTCTTATGCGAAAGGCCAACAGAGGGACCAAACCCACAAGCAGGGTGTTATTAGCACCATGTTCTCACCAGCTGAGCACAGCCCTGCTACTGGCTACATTCACACTGAGCTGGGCCCTCTTGCAAGAAAAGCAGCAATACAACTGTCAAAATAATTTATTATTTCCTATGTATGGGTGCTTTATCCATGCAGGTTTCTACAGGAACACAAGGTGAGTAGCTTAGAGTTACTGTTTCCCCACCCATGGTGTGAAAGCTGGTGCAGGGTAAGGGGCTTTAGATAAGGTGGCTTGGTGGAAGGAGCCTGTGCCATTCCACCAAACCATTCTATGGTTAAAGGAGGGCTGTTAAAAACAGAAGAAAGCACAGATTCCTTCACAAGATAGTATTCCTTTTGTTGCATCTTCATTTTTTTCCTAAACTGGTACTTGCCATCTCTGTTTAACTCCAGACACAGGAAAATTGCGTATTTCAGTTCTGGGAGAGTGTTAATGTACAGTTCTGAGGACTGTCACTGTAGCAAAGTTCTATCTGTTTTTACGTTTCTCTCTTTTGTTTCTGGCATTTACAGCTCCATTTACAGTCAGTGTCGTTGTTGCTCTTGCATGTCCTGTGGCTTTTAGGTGTTCAAACAGTTTATTTCGAGATGGAAACACACAGTTGCAGGTTACACAGTGGATGGGAACTTCATTCTACAATGAGAAAAAAACCCCAGGATGCTTCACATTCATATTGAAGATGTAATAAGTGCAATACACCAATTTCTTGTATGCAGTTTCTCTTTGACAATGAAGTGTAAATAAGCTGTTTCTATCAATATTCCTGATTCTATCAATATAACTGACTAACAATGAAACATATATATTTTTTAAAAATAATTGCAAACATAACTTCATGAAATTTCAAAGAGCTCTAAGTAAAACCAAAAACAAGAACTGAAGTTTTACAAATCTAATTCAAAGTAAAGAACACTTGATCTCACCTGACCATATAGACAATTCTTTGGGCTCTGAGATGTAGTGAATTTAATAGGTCTTAGCTGTTGTTACTACAAAGTTTTGCTCTCTGGCAAGCATCGATATTGGGAAAGATGCAAATAGTACTACCTGTCACCTGCTGGGTGACAACAGCTCTGTCCTCAGTTGTTTAATTTATTTGAACTGCCTTGCATACAGAACTTCACCAGCTCTCTTAGAAATGAAGCTTACTCCTGCATTTCTCTGTGAAGACAAGAGCTGAAGTTCCAGTTCCATTAAAATCACAGGGGCAGAATTTGTGGACTGGAGGCGACCAAAAACACAGCCTTTATTGGAGTAATATGACTCCCACCTTTACCCCTCATGTAAAGACAGGCTGAGAGAGGTGATGAGAAGGGTCCAGGGAGAACTCATTGCAGAATTCCAGTGCCTTAAGAGGCCTTATATGAAGGAGGGACAGTGACTTTTTATACAGGCAGGGCGACAGGACAATGGGCATTGGTCTTAAACTGACAGAGGGCATGAAGTAATTTGACATACCGTTGTTGAGCTCTCTGAAGATGCCTTAGCAGATTTTTTTGCTTCCTTGGCTTTTTTTCCTTTAGGCTTAGTGCTGCTAACAGACAAAGAGGAACCAAGATCAGTGTACAGGAACATTCCACATTTACAAGCTTCTGATGCTTTTCAGTTATCAATGTCTCTGCTGCCTTCCCCTGTTATTCCTTCACACAACACAATGCAAGTGTATCCAGAAAAAAAAAATATATACAATCAATTGTTATTCTCAAGATGTTGAATCTCAAGATGTTGTTGCTCCTGGGAACTGATATGGCAGCAATCTGCAGTCAAATACCACTTTCAAAGAAGTTCCTACACTCTGCTTAGTATCATATTTATTCAAACCAGTTTTGGGGAGCAGCCCTCAGAGTTTACATTTGTGAGTAAACCTATACTTGTCTGACAGTATCAAACATGACACCGAATGACACAGTGACTGCAATGTTGTGACCCAACACACCTTTTTGCTTCACTTTTTGTTTCACTCTCTTGGCTGACATCATCTGTAATGCTTGTGTCCTCTAACACAGCACTTCTTTGGCCATCATTTACCAACTCCACTGTTGAGCCACTGTTCTTCTCCACACTGGGGACCTCCTTTTGTTCAACTGTTTCTTCATCAGCACTTTGATCAAAAGAGTCCTCATAACTCTGTCCAAACATAAGAAATCCAGGTTAAATACTTCCAGTTCATTAGTGACTATGCTTATAGTATTATACTCATTTACCTCAAACATGGGTGGGTTGGGAGGAGAGAAAGCCATGGACCCTCTTAATTTTACTGTGTGTTTTCAGTGAGATTGTAACAGGTAAAACCTTAGTTCTCCTGTTTTGAAAGATGAGGCCACCTGTGGTGAAGGGAAGAAACACCAATAAAACAGCCTCTGAAACTACAGAAGAGGAGAATGAAGGTAGCTTTTAATTATAAACAGGGTTCATCCTGTTCTGACTACCATTTCTCATTTCACAGATAGTGGCTTGGCTTATAACTTTGCAAAAGGTTAATTATTTAGACTAAAGTTTTCTGTGCTAAACAACATTAGGATACTTGAACCAAAGTAACTGAGCTGACTGAAATTAGATAGACATACTGTATTTTCCTTTCCTAAAATTACAGATACTGGCAGCCTTCTCCATGTGCCAGATTAGACTCAGTATATGTAGTTTGGCAAAATATCAACTCCCTGTCTGAAGCAGAACAGCGACGCTCTAAAACACAGGATAACAAATTTGACCTAACACCACATTAATGCAACTCTTATCATCTCTAGTGCACAGTCTCAGCTACCTGCAAAAACTTGGCTAGTGTTAACTTCAGGAAAAGCAAACAAAACCCAGAGATTCCCTGAACTCCACAACACTTGGCACAGGATGGAGGTTAGGATCTCTCAGCATAAGATTCCAGTTCATGCTATGCAAGAGTGGCACCTACTGTCCAGGCTGTAGCAAACTGATTGAACAGAGCCACAGGGACTCTGCCACCTCTGCAGTGAGAACAGACTTTCTGGTTTCTGAGGAGGAAATAGTTAGCTGAAGCCTCATGGCCTGCACAGAAACATGACGGTCAAGCCAATACTGACTCAGACTATGCAACTAGACCAGCCAATGTGAAGCCAGGAAACTTCAGTTCCTTGAAAGTCTCAGAAAAGTTTCTTAAGAACAAGAGATAATGATGGAGTGGGAGAGGGCAGAAAAGGTGAACAGAGAATAAGAAATTAAAGGGGAAAGCATGGAAGAGGCAGGACCAGGTACAGACGGCTCACTGGAACAAGGCTAGGAATGAGGAGTAAGTATGACTTGAAAAGGATAAAGCTTGAGGACGGCAGACAGAACAATGTGCTGACCACAGCACTCCTGCCACTCAAGCCTGAAACAAGCTTGCACTTGGTGAATTTCACCTGTTGCTGTCAGCACAGATCTGTCATATCACGGACAGACTCAGATCCTGGAGTACAACCGATTGGTGTTACTTGTGCTTGCAGTTCAAGAGGAAGATGGAATGGATGTGCTCATTCCAAGAGTTACAATGTCAGCAGGAATCCAATACTGAGGCTGTCTTTTTGACACCCTCTAAATTAGAGATTAACAAACAATACATTATACCAGCTCCCACAACTAAAGCCGGAAGTGACCACCAAACAGCTGTTAAGGAACCAAGGCTGGTCTTCCTGATCAATTCCTCGCATTCTTCCTGATCAATTCCTTGCATTCTCCCTATCTGCCCGTTTTCATCTGTTTTTCTTATATCTCAGACTGCAACCTTTTTAAAGCCAGAACCACATATCAGCATATGCACAAACAGAACAAAGTGACGTCTATGATGTTATTACCATAAAATATGACTATAAGTCTAAGAGAAGTTATTCTGGCATCAAAGAAGAATTAAAAGTATTTTTAAATAGTCTTCAAATTCTGTGGAATTTCAAGTTCTCCTATTTTGCAGGACAGAAAAGTAATTTGTTAGGAGATAACAAAAGTGGATTGTAAAGTTCTCAGAGTATCACTATGACTACATACCTTCATTGTTTTCTGTTTCTTCCTTTGTTTCTTTGAGAGTCTGTAAAGATAATTAAAGAATTACCTTTTTTAATAGCAAACCCAGAAAAACTAGTAGAATTTCTATAAAGTTATTGAGCTGTACTTTTCCCTTATCCTCTTAACATGATATTAGTGAGCAGTAGCCACAAAAATAAAGTTACTCATGCCTGAAATTAAAACAAAAGGTCTCCCAAGATACTAATTTCATTTAGTAAAAAGTTTATTCTGCTCAGACTGAACCCAAAGATACTAGTGAGATAGTTGGGATTATGCCCTGGCTGTTTAAAAAATAAAGTTGTGTAATAATTTTGACTTTGAGCACACTCATTTTCCATTTATCCCAGCAATTAACTGACAGTAAGTACCCAATCAATAAGCATTGGCTCTGTGGAAATCCCTGTGCTTGAAAAATAACAAACTCTTCCTTTCCTTAACATATAACTTTAAGCAGCAGAGAAAACACGAGTCCATTGTTCTATGGTACTCAAATGAAGTCCTACAAATGCATGTGTTTTACTGGAACTCTGATGCTAAGAAGCATTTTGTATTGCACAATACTGAGAGCAAGGCAACTGCAAATCATCAGAAGCTCCCTCTGAGGGCCACCAAGACTTAGTAAATCATGAGTCATGATAAAATTAAAACAAATTTGAAGTACTTCTGTTTGGGCAAGTCTTCTGTTTCTTCCTCCTCTTTGGTCTGTATTCCATCTGCATCATCCAAAGACACAGGAAATTTCCCTTCTTCCTCTTCCAATTGCTGCCGTAACAGTGATACCATCTCTCGATGCTTCTTTGATTTTTCATGATTCTTCATACTGTGAAGACCAGATTGTTACTGCAGGTTGCTCTGAGCAAACATCATAATATTTACATATAAATTAATAACAGGCCCACTCTCCAGCACTACTAAGTATGGAAATTTCTGCACTGACAATGTCACTACTGGAAAAATGACACTGACTGTTATGTGAAGTTTAAAATTCTTTAAAATGCAGTTTTAAAGAACTTAAAACCCAACACTCCCACCCCCAAATACCCAACCACGAGCACTTACGCCTTCTCAGTTTTTAAGAATTTGTCACAAGCAGGGCAGTACAGACCATCAACAAATTCAGCTTCTTCAGTTTCTTCACTCAGTTTATCTGAAGAGATCAGCAGGGATCAGAGAGATAAAGGCAGATGACCAATTTTTGAGCAAGCTGCTCTTTAAGCCCCAGAAAATAGTCACAGCACTGACATTTAAGTTCTCCAGTATTACTGACACAGACAGATCCAGATCACCTCACAAAATCAGACATTAGCATGCATTAACAGCTGCAGCTTGTTCAAAGGAAAACACCAGAGAGGGACAGACTCTAGCCCAGCACCCTCAGAGGGAGGCAGTGAGTTGTGTTACAGTCAGAACTGTGAATCTGGAGCTGTAAGTGAGCCACACATAGACTGCAGTGACTCAGTATAGACCACCTCCCCACATACCATACCTTCAATGCCTTTTGTCTCCTGTTCTTCTAATTCATCTTCACCACCTGATCCATCTCCAAATTCCTTTTCATATTGTGCCTCCATCTCTTGCAGCTCTCTCTCCAGATCTGACATAGTTATCCAGCTCTGCTCTTTGTACTGCTCAGCAAGCCTGCAAGTAGAATAATACAGTAACTTCTACACTGTGTCCATGAGATGGGAACTACAGGAACAGTGTTACTTAAAGATACCTTGTTCACCTCAGGTATTTCAGGAGGAAAGTTCTGAATTTACTAGGATGGAGAACACAATTGGAAATCTGAGCAGGGTTAATTTGTGATGTCAATGGGCACCTCTACACTGCAGGCAGAGATATTAATATAGGTGGGTCCTGGCTGAATTTCAGGCAGAACATGCTGAGGTACAGCATGGTCAGCATCAAGCTGAGAGCAGGGAAGTCAGCTCAATCCTGCTCTAAGATCCAACTAATAAACAATACAGGACAACAAAATTCAGAGGCACATTACTCCTTGACTGTGCACTACAAGAATGTACCAGTTCAGTTTTCCCAATCTAAGTGTGCCCCAAGATATCAAATAGGGCCTCACAGGACAGCAGAATTTTGCTCCAGCTGGCTTTTGGCTTCAGAATTATCAAGCCACTTGTCAGTAAATGCGTATCTCTGCTTTATTGTCCCTAAAGGGAGGAAGTGTAGATGTATATATTGAAAAACAGTACATAATATGTTATTATATAATTTTAATCAATATGCTGTTATTTTGCAAGTGTACTCATAATAAGAATTGAAGATCTTCCCTCATATGTACAGGCAAATAGTTCTTCCAGCTGAAAAAAATAAAATTGTGTTTATGCTCAGGAGACCATCTCCTTCTATTTTGGAAAAAAAGCATTGGACACTTCATTTAGTCCAATGAAAGGGTCCTTTCTAGAGAGTTAAAAGGAAAGGCAAAGCTAAGTTCATTTTCCCCTCTTTATTTTTAACAGGTACAGCTCCAAGGCAGATGAAGGTGATCTAAGTCTGGGTTGTCATAGTCCTGTTCTCCCTTATTGTAAAACTTAAATTCTTTTTTCTTTAAAGGAGCAAAGATAACTGTTAAACTCTATTACCCCAGCTAAGATGACCATTCCCCAGTTATCTTAGATCTCTACAATTCAGTACAATGCAAACACTTGAGTTTTACAAAGCTCAGACTTGAGACCAAAATTAATACCTAAAATTTTCAACAATGTTTAAAAGAGCAAGGGGAGCTATTATTAGAATCTATGTCTATCATCATGGATAGTTTCTTCAAGTTAAAAAGAACGGATTTGTTCCACATTTACATACTTGGCTTGTTTGAGCTTCTGTTGTCTCCGAAATTCCTCTGCTTTCCTAGTTTTTTCTGCATTTTGTTCTTCTACAAGTTTTCTGTGAGCCTGTACTCTTTTATCCCTTTTACGAATAAAGGCTACTAGCTGACGGATCATTTCATTCCTCTCTTTCCTTGCTTTCTCTCTCGTTTTCTTGTTCTCTTTTTCCATAGCTCGTTTCTCCCAGCGGTTTGAGGCTTGTCGTGTGTCATATTCTTCTCTCCAAGCAAAGTTTTTCTGAGTACAGAAACTCTGCCAATATGCATAGAAAGGGTGGACTACCTGTAAGAATAAACATAATGAATCACTTGTTTATGTTTAGCAGGGGACACAAAAACCAGACAAATAGTTCAGGACTTTTGTAAGAGTTTTGAACTTCTACACAGGCCAAAGTATCAGCTCAGCGCAATGAAGGTTTAGAGAAACCTCTAATACCACCCTTAAAGTTTGAAAGCGTATCAATTCAACAACCTTATATAAGCTATTACAAACTGCATCTTTTAAAAATATCCCCCTGTAGGACTGGATCATGCTGACACTAGTGTCCAGTTACTTAGCTGTGCTGTATCACTCCTGTCACACTGAAAAGCACAATCAGAATCAAACATGCTGCCTGCAAGCTGGTATAGGCACACACTGCCTATGAACCTCCACATTAAACCACACCAGAGGTCAGCCATACATTTGCAACAGCATTAGAAAAAGCAGCAAAATAAATACAGGCACGTGTTATTTTGATCCTGTATACTCTCTCTGCTTCCTGAGTAAGACAGAAATGAATAGCCCTTGATGACACAACAGCAAGGAGCCTTGACTTGGACAGTTTAAGAAGGGGTCATGTGAAGATACATTTATTCCTGCTTTGTTAGCAAACTGCATGACTGTAGGTTAAAATTATGCCCCCTAGCTTTCACATTAAAAGAGAAAGTGATTGTTACTCTCCTCCCTTTCACTATTCACGGGTAAATGCTGGACTAATAACATGGCATAATAATTACTATGGGTTTGTTTTTTATTTCTCTCAATATAATTATTATCCTTCTGTATTTTGTATATTCAGCAATCAAGATATACTAAGCTCCCTTCTTACACTATTTGCCCCATCAATCTTTCTTTTTACTACTCATTCCTATATGCCCTACTGCTCTTATTTTGGGATGTCCCATGGAAGTATCTAACCTAATGGTTTAGTGTATTTTCTTCTAGTGAGTCCTCTTCTCCTTCTGTCACTATTATTCACTGGAACTACAACTATCAACACCTCAACAATAACTTCTAGCAGCCTATCTACATGAAAAGTTCATGGCTGTGGCTTCTGGCCGGTAAGTCACTACAATTTTTCTCTGCTATCACAAAAAATAACCAATAAATATTCATACTTCAACCAATAACCTAAGTGGGATTAGTCTACCTACCTCATATTTCTGCTTCAAAACAGGATATTTCTGTGCAAAAGGATGCACAGCCATCAGCTGATGATAGGGATCATCTTCCCCTTCACTATGTGTATGAGGTGAGACTCTCCCCCTTCTCAGCAGCCTCCTTAACAACCTACAGATCTCTGGCATTCTCCAGCAGCCTGTACAGCAGCTGAACTCCCAGGTGGATTTTGTTTTGCCTGCTACTCATACTTGGAGCTGACTGTCCTTGTTTCTGCATCTAGCTGACCTACAACCCTTCCCATGAAGGCTTGTGAACTCACGGCCTTAAGAATATTTTCCCTGGCTGCCTGGTACGGATCAAGCTTCCTCTCAATCTTCTTCTGAATTCTCAGAGCAGACCAAACCAGAGAGCATTCACATCACAGATTCTGAAGCCTTTGTAGAGTCTTTGTAGCTCCCTTCTAAAACTCTTTCCCATTATTCTCTTACTGAGAAGTTAGCATTGCCATGCTGGAATCCTCTGACAGCATAATCTCTTTGTCTGAATATAAGACAACAGGGAAAATTACCTTTCTACTTAACAGAGGCTATTTCCTATAAAATATCCCTATGAATCCCTAGGAGGGAAAGAAAAGTGAGGACTCTGCATGAATAGTATGAACAAGGCAAATGTCAAAGCATGTTGGTGCTAGAATTCCTGCCCTTTTTGCAATTATTAATTGACCTAAGCATTAAAGCTATTTTGAGCCTACAATCGTATCTATCCCATGGCCTCAAAACAAGCAGTTTTGAAAAGATGTTTCAAGATAGCTACATTAGAAGGCAGATTTTTAGCTGGTTCAGAGACATATATATTCTCCCTGGGAAAGATTTCCACTTGTTAAGCCATCCTGTAAATTTTCCTCACATCCAAATACCCATTCTGACACTTCTTAAGAAGTCTGATTTGTAACATTTGTTTCCAACTCCAGCTAAGATTTGTACCATTGAAGCTAATAACTTTTAAGGTATGTATCAATTTAAATTTCATAAATAACTAGCCATACAGGAAAGGTGACAGGGAGATACCTGACTAGGAGCAACATTTGAGTGCACTTCATAGTATGAAGTTATTCCCTAAGGAAAGTGTTACTATCTCATTATTTAACATCAACAGAGAAATACTGGTAACATTAAAAAAAATCCTAAATCTGATAGTTTGTAAGAAATACTGGCAAACCAGATCACAAGAATTCAAGTCATTCAAGTCCCCATACGCTTTCTTTTTTTGCGTCAGAGAGGAAAGCATGCAATGTTTTCCGAATCAAATCTTACTACAGGCTAGTTGCAGATGATAATGTAACCATAATGGAAGCTCACTCTGCAGGTCAACCACCACATCTCCTATTCTCTAAAGACTGTGCTGTGCACTAAGTGCTACGCAGTTTTTCTACATGATGCAAGATACTACATATTAGTGGGGAAAAAAAATAGCTCCAATATCCCTTTCTGTAATGTAAGTTGTGTTAAACACAGGTAAACTACACTCATCAGAAAGCAAAGAAAACATCCATTCTTTTGCTTTACAGGTCTTGCACTACACTTAGGTTCCACTGGCATAATTGATGGTTGGCCCTGTGAAGTACTTGTCTGACAACTCACCCTATAGGCCTGGCTAATACTATAGTCCAACAGGAAACACCAATTTTAATTCACCTAAATATTATGAATCAGAGCACAAGCACTTCCTTTACAGTAATGCTCTACAACAGTAGAAAATAACCACAGATACATGAGTTTGTATTCACTTCAGAGTTCAGCCGGAGCCTTTCCTTTGGGACAAAGTAATGGTTTAACTCCATTACCTTCAGCTCAGTTTCATACTTGACCTTACCGTATCATAGTCACTATTGGAATACCCAAACATAGGGAATTCTTCAATATCTTCCTGGGTCATATATTCCAACTCTTCCTTTGCAATCTTCTCAAAAACGTGTCGATACACCGTAAAGAATCCCTGAAATAAATAAATAAATAGATCTTTTGCATGGCTCAGTAACAGATGTATAAATACTCATGTTTAGCAGTATATTTTAAAGAAACATTGCTACTCTGCAAGAGCAACTCAAAACCACGGTAAAGGCCTTGTAAGCACTTGATCTAGGTACAACGCCCTTCTTAACAAAGTTCCATTATCTAATGTGCCTTTTATTTCCACCTCCTTTGCATAGTCTCTGTCCCTCTCACACCTGTAGCCAAATACAAATTTTAAGAGAAAAACGGTTTCTGCATGCTGGAGATGGTGATAAGTTTCTAGTTACATAGGACCAAGTTTTGTAGAAGTTCCAGATATAAAATTCACTATTAAATATCCTATATTTTTCTAAATTAATATGTTACTAACTGACTCCTAGACAGTAACACAAAGACAGTTATGTTCTCTAGTGGAGGTTTTTCTAATCACCTGGAGCTTTCCAATACATGGTGATTAGTTCAAAATCTAACAGGGAATTCAAAAATCCAATAGGGAAATCAATTATAGGAAGCAGACTGTTGTTACATTGCTTTTTTTTGTAGTTTTAAGCATTCTAATTCGATAAAAGTATTTCTGAATAAACAGATGGTATTTCAAAGCCCTGGAATGCTTCACAATATAACATAAATAAATAATATACGCATCTGTAGTCGTACGGCATAGTTAGACATTACGATTAAGTCATTGTTGGACAACATGCAGGAATTAAAGCTTCCCTACACATCCAGCGTAAGTTTTGTCTTAGATTTGCATAAGCCATGCTAATAATTCTATATATAACTTCAACACAAAATAAATGCCAACACTTATAATGGAATTTAAACTGATTCATTAAAGATTAATTAATTCATTACCTTTTCATCATCCCCATATCCAGAGTAACAGCTAACAGTGAAGTAGTGCAGCAGATCTAAGCTATCATCTTGATAGTCTCCATCAACTCCTCCTTTCAACAAAGCCTCCCTGTGATTATCATACCTAGAAAAAATTCACAGCATCAAGGATGTAGACACAGAATACTGCTCAGTGCTGGCAAACTAACACAGTACACCTACCACATGACTGTACAGCTTAACCCACTGTCTCTAATTTGTCTCCCATATACAAAGTATTCAGAGAAAAAAACATGACAGACCCAGTAAATATTCTCTCCTGACCTTTACTTTACTATTACTTTTTCTACAATATCTATAGCAGTAATTCCTTGACAGCCAGCTACCAATCAATCGCATTTGGACATAAAAAGTGAAAAACAGTCCTGTATTTTCAAGAAGGACAAACTGAGTACAGGTGGGTTTAGCCATATAATCTGGTAGATGCTTCAGCCCATGTGAAAAACAAGCTACACAAAATATTTAGAGCAGCAATGCCTTAGAGGGGGGTGTGTGTGTGTATTTCAAATTAGGACTGAGCACCTGTATGCACTGCCCAAGGCCTGACCAGAGGGGCACCTGTACTGCCGTGCCAGCTGTTCCGCGCTCGGGGAGGAGGCAGCAGGCCAAGCCTGGCTGTTGGGGCGCTCCTCAGGCCCAGCACGCCATCAGCGCCCAGCACACCACGCGGAAGGCACGGAGCTGCGCCTCTCCGAGGTGCTGCACGGCTCTCAACTCTTCTAAAGCCCAAAGCCAAGAGGCTGCCCCTGCCCACGGATGCCCGCGCATGCCCGCGCTGACTTGCAGCGAGGCGCACGAGCAGCACAGGACAAGCTGTGGCAGATCCACTGCTAATAACGCTTGTCCCAGGCCAAGCGCCGCTCACCAGGCCCGCTCCTGTGGGTCGCTGAGCACGTCGTACGCGGCCTGGATCAACTTGAACTGCTCCGCTGCCTCCTCCGCGTTCTCGAGGTTTTTATCTGCAGGACAATTTAACGAAACCG
>VZTX01009487.1:0-14171 GCA_013400915.1 Pardalotus punctatus
CTCGGCCGCTGCTCGCAGCCCCGGAGCGGCTCGCAGGAAGCGGCAGAAGGAGAGGCACGTGGCGCTCGGAAGCCGTAAGGAGGCTGGGTGGGAGGGCAGTGAGACCCCGAGGGTGAAAGTGAATGTTGTGTTGAAAACTAAAATCCTGCTCTCGCTTCCCTTTCACTCTCCCGGGACTGTAAGTGTTGGTTTGGTTTCCAAAGGGCTCGGCAAAACCGCGCAGTTTGGGGAGGTACCCAGCGTGTGGGGTTCTTCTTGCTGCTTGTTCTTCTTACAGGTTTTTATTAATTGTATTAATTTGATTCATTAGACGCAACTCACCAACCGGCGCAATTGCGTTATGCAGCGCAGTCCCGGTGGATTTCCATTGGGTTTCCATCGGGTTTCCATTGGGTTTCCATTGGGATGGGACGGTCTCTCCCAGCCCTGGGGATGCAGCTCGGGCCGTGCTGGGCGGTGTGGGATGCCCGAGGAAATTCTTTCGGACATCTCTTCCTCAGCCCATCCTCACTGCCCGGCACAGCCCCTCGGTGTTCCACCTTTCCCTGCTGGCAGAAAGGTGGGACAAGGGCTCTGTCCTAGGAGCATCTTGCTGAAAGGACCTCTTGGCAAACTCTCCGTAAGAAATCCGGGTGGGATGGAACCTGCTGGAGAGATCTGCTTCAGCCAGGCCAGGGCAGAGCAGCCAGCACAGTCCTGGAGCTCTTCAGAGGTCAGGCAACTTCCCTGGAATATCTGGCTGCCAACAGGGAGCTATTCCATGGGGTCTTCTCCAAAAACGTTGGAGACTGCTGCTGCTTGGGAGAAGTGACATTTGGAGTAGGAAGATACTGCGTATTTCACACAAGCGAGGTTTTATTGTCTGGCTTTGCAGGTTTTCCCACGTGAGGAGATGGCTGCTTGTTACTGTGCCCAAAGTCAGGCAGCTCTGTTCCCAAATGTGTTCCTTAAACGTGGTTTTCATTATTCATGTTATTTTCAGTCCTTTGTGGAAGTAAATGTTTGTGGCTTGAATGTTTTGCTGGAGGATATGAAGGATTTTTTCAAGTTCCAAGGTGCAGGCAGTGTTGTTTCAGTGCTTATCTGGGTATTATCAGGGTAATATTGAATTTCCTTGTTGCTCCACAACACTAAAGACATTATTTGAAAAAGGCTGTTGTCCAACAAGAGAAAGGTCAAAGATTTAGCTGTCAGAATGCTGTGATATGCTCTCCTTTTATATTCTTAGGGGGGCCATTTTCTAAGGGCCCAGCTGTGGTTCAGTTTGTGTGGAACTTAGATTTCTGATTCACTTTCTTCTCCTTTACAATTCTCCAGAAATTGCCCATGTCTTTTTAGATTATGTTTTTATGCATTTGATTTTAAGTGTGTGAAGCTTCTCCTGTCTAGCAAGGGGTACATGAGTGTGGGTGGTGATCGCATACAGTGATAATTTAAATGTAGAAGAATAAGGACAACTGAGATGGGTCTTACAGAAAGAATACTTTGGATTTCATTTCTACTCTGAAATGCTCCCATCTGAAGTTTCAGCTTGTAGTTATTTCAGCAGGTGAGCGAGGTTCACAATCCATTTTTCTCATACTCTCAAGGTGACTCTGATCTGCCACAGAGGAATGAAGTCCGAGCCAGCCCTGGGCTGCAGGTAGTGCTCCCCCAAAAACAGAAGCCAGGCAGATGCTGCCACATCATGGGATCAGAGAGAAAGGCCCAGGTGGGCTCCAGAAATAGTCTGGAGATCTGATGACTTGTCCAGACTGCAGGACCTCCCCATATCTTTATTTTATGACAGTCAGTTGATAACAGATACTGGAAATTTCCTCAGTTCTGTCTTGTAGTTTTTTTTATCTTAAGCGAAGTTTGTGGCAACCAGACACCCCCTGAAAGGCTGAAAGGAGTGATAAAAGTGAATTCTAGGTTGTGTGTAAATAGCAGCTTTCAGAATAAAAACCACAGCAGTTCGTTTTCCAAGTTAAATACACAGAACATCCTTCAGTGTCCAAGCCATGAACCAAAGGGGGTTTTCTCAGTTTTTAAATTTTTTTTTTAAAAAATGTTTAGGAACACAATCCACTTTTATTAGACAAGCCTGGGCTAGCTGTTACAAAATTAATACAGGGCAGCATTTTGAGGCAGAAAAGGGTGAAATGAGTGTTGGAAATTGTGTCATTTCCTACTATCCTGACATGACAAGGGGCAGGGACTGTGTGATGAAAGGTCCTTTTCATGCCACGGAGAGAAAGCTGTCATGCAAGTTAGCACAAAGGCCCAGTATATGCTCAGAGTTCTGGAGCCAAAAAGGTTTTTACATAGAACATTTCTCTACTGTCTGGACACGACTGAAAGCCAGGCACCCCCTCCCATGCAGATGTTTTACAGCAGCACTAAACTGAGCTGTCTGGGGTTTGTCTTGGCACATTGAGAAAATTCCCCGGTTTCAGGGAGCTGCCTGCAAGTCCTGGATGAGGGACAGAGGGAATCAGAAGTATTTTCACTGCCGAAATCTTCACTAAAATTTCAGAAAACGCACTCGTCCAGGTAATTTGCTACACATAAAAAGTAGTCTGGGTTGATTTTTTTTTTTCCCTCTGATTTTACAGCATTGATTTGCTGAGCTTTGGGTGGGTGAGAAGCCTTTTGATTTGTAACTCTGTGCTGCTAAAACAAATGAAACTTCTTGAGCAAATACAGCTCCAAAATGTGCTTATGCAGAGTGGAGCCGACACAGGCTTTTGTAATATTGACTTCATTCTCACTGTGTAGTGTTTAGGGGGTGTTGTGAATGCTGTAAATCATCCCTGAGCACACTTTGCAGTCCTGTACAGGTGGGTGAGGTTGGAAACCTGGGGTTGGGGGTCTCCTCCAAGTGTGATCACTGTCATCTTGAGCGTGTCCTTTCTTGCAGTGCAGTTTCTTCATTTAAAAATCCTGATTCTTCCTGTGGCTTTGGCCGTGGCACTCAGTGCTCTGGGCTGGGGACAGGGTGGGGATGAAGGCACAGCTTGGACTGCATGGTCTGGGAGGCTTTTCCAGCCTCAGGGATCCTGGGATGTTACAGCAGGGACGGAAAATCCATCCCTGCCCATGCTGTCCGTGCTTTGGGGTCTGTGTTTCAAACACTCCTGTCAGTAGCAGTTCAGGGAGTGTCAGAAAGTGGCTGGGTTTGTTTATTTGGGAGGGTGCAGGAGCTCACCCACCAAACAGACACTGTCTGGGTCTGTGGTGAGTGGAAACACCATTTGGGAGTCCCAGCATGGAGCAGGAGATAAAATAAAAACTCCTCCCCTGGTGTTTTCTGTCAGCATCTGCTGTGTGTTGGCTTCAGATAGCTCTGCAGCTGTGGCCTGCTGGCTCCAGGGACAACACATCACCGTGTGAGGTGGGACAGTTGGGTTAGTTGGGTGGAATTACTTTTCTAATTGGCTCTGAAAGTCTCTGAAAAAGCCATTCTAAAAGTTAAGTTCTGTAGCTGCTTCTTCTCTCCTGTGGATTCTTTTGTTCGTGCTGGTCGAGGACCGTAGGTACCACAAAAATTCATTTCTGTCACTCCTCCCATGTTTTTGAGAGACTCACACTGAAGTCATAGAGAATGTTTTAATTATGAAATGTTGTGTCACTAAAAGGGTTGTCAATCCCTGGCACGGCTGCCCAGCAAAGTGCTGGAGTCACCGTCCCTGGAGGGATTTAAGACTTGTACATGTGGCACTTGGGAACATGGGCACTGCTGGGAGTGGTTGGACTGGATGATCTCACAGGGATTTTCCACCCCAAACAACTGCACAGTTCTGTGATTCTGTAGCTGCCTGTGAAATGGTGATTAAAAGAACACATTTTGAGGCAGACTGGAGCGGCATCCTCAGCACTGCCAGTTCCGGTCGCAATTTATTAATTGGTACAGTTAATTCAGGACAATTGGACAATTAATTGGGCAAGTAATTCAGTGGTGAACGTTGCTGGGACAGAAGTTTGGCTGATGTTTGCACTGCACAGAGGAGACGTGAGCAGCACATAAAATCCGTGCTGTCATTGGCACTCTGGGACTGCAGGGCCGGACAGGGAACCTGGCAGTGACACTTCTCCTGCTGTGTCCACCTTGAGTCCACTGCAGCCCCACACCAGTGGGTTTCTGGCTGAAACAGCCTCTCTGTACTGGAGGTAGCAGGTATTGGAGTTGAAGGAGTTTTCTGGAGAATTCTGGATGTTTTCTGGAAGTAGAAGTGCTGTGGAAGTGCTGGCAGTCATTTGGTGTGCTCAAGTTTCATTAGGGCTTGTCCCTTCAAGACTTTGCTCTTTCCCAGTCAGGCACTATGTCTCCAGTGTTAAGTTATTGGTATAATCACCCTGTCACCCTGAATTATTGGTATAATTCACTCTCTGTGGGCAGCTTGGACTAGAGCAGAAGTTCCAGCAGAAATGTCCCTCCTACCTCTCGTAGTGCCCATCAGTGTGTTTTCCACTTGTGTACATTGTTCTGATCAGGCGCAATTGCCTTGAAAAACCAGCTTTGCAAAAGTGTGAAGTGCATTTTTTTGCAGTGTGTCACTGGCTGTAAAAAAGCCACTTCTTAGGTAACAAACCTTTACAGCATTTGGCAGGTGCAATCACTGCATTAAAAAAAAATAACCCACAGGAGATGCAGACCAAGCTGTGCTTTGCTGGGAATGTCCCACGTGCAGTTAATTTTCAGCAGCTGAACTGGAATGGCTGTGGCACTACAATAAACCCTCTGTGTGGCTTTGCAAGGTGGAACGGGCTGCAGGTAGAGATTTTCTCAAGGAAGCCTCCCAGAAAGGCGGTGCTGCTGCATTCCTTTCCGTTTCCCAACGCTGCCAGCAGCCGGTGTATTCCGCAGGATGCCAGCTTTCCTCCTGGGAAAGGTCATTCCTTGCCTAACGGGGATACAATGGGGATGCTCTTTCCCGGTTTGCTTGGAAATTGCTTTCTCTCTGCTGAGCTGAGACTTTCAGCCCTTGGGTTTCGTAAAAGCTCTGTTCATTCTTTAGAACAGTCTCACTCTGTACATTCATTTTTGGTTTAATGGTCTTTCCTTGTGTTTTTAGTGAGCCCTTGTGATGGCAGCAATGACAGAGACCAACCACATCCATGCGATGACAGAAGGGGGAGAAGGAGATGATGCCAAGTGCAGTTTCCATCACAGAATGTTCTTGGAACCCCAAGAGGAGAAGAGGAGCATGAAGGCTCTGCTGGTGAAACAAGCAAAGAAAACATGCAGCTGCACCCCAGCCAAAATGAAAGATTGCGTTTTGGGGTTTTTCCCCATCTTACAGTGGCTTCCTAAATACAAACCCAGGGAGTACCTCCTGGGGGACATAATGTCCGGTGTGATCGTGGGGGTCCTGCTGGTCCCACAGTCCATTGCCTACTCCCTCTTGGCTGGCCTGGAGCCCATTTATGGCCTTTACACATCCTTTTTCTCCTGCATCATTTACTGCATCTTCGGCACCTCGCACCACGTCTCGGTTGGCATCTTCGGCGTGGTTTGCCTGATGGTGGGGCAGGTGGTGGACCGGGAGGTGGAGAGGGCTGGCTATGAGCTGGAGCCAGCTGTGCTCAGTGCCCTGCCAGGCTCGCCAGGGGACGGGAACAGCACCGGCAATGGGACGGCCCCGGAGCCGCTGTGTGACAAAAGCTGCTACGCCATGGCCGTGGCTGCCACCATGACCTTCATCTCTGGAGTTTACCAGGTAGGGGAGGTGGACAGACAGGGGTGGCGTGCACAGAGTTGTAGTTCTTCTGTGGGGGACTGTCCCCATCCTGCTGGGCTTGCACGTGTTCCCCGTCTGCAGTTCGGGACGGTGGGCACAGGGAGGGCTGCAGGTGCAGGAAAATCCTCTGGGTGCTCCCCCTTTTTTAACAGCATTGCTTCTCTTTTAAGGACTGTAAGGACCTGCACCTCCAGCTGTCACAGTCTGCTCACCACCTTCCTTGCTGCAGCCTGAATCTCTTTATTTTGCATTAGACCCCATTTCATTGGGCCAAAATGTGGTGCTTCAGCTCCTAATTCCCGTCTTTAATCATTTGCCTTTAACAAAGAAAAATTCAGACTATACACGAATCTCCAGTTTCCTTTCATTTGTAACTGTGCTTTTAAAAATTTGCTGTTTGCCCATTTAAAGCCAATCAGTGCCATTGTATGGAAAGGATACTACTGAGGATAAAATATATTTTATATTTATAGATCTCTGCTTATTCTCTAGAACTCACTGCTTGCCTAAATTAAAGCAGGTATCCTTGTTTTTAGAGTGTTATGCATTAACCACAATGAGATTATTTTTAGCAGTACTGCAGAACTGTGGAATTTGAGTTTGTGAGTTCACATTCATTTGTTCTCAGCTGTCCAGGGTGACAACCAATCCAGGTGTATAGGAGGGTAACAAAACATGCTTGTGATTCTTTAAACCACAGGTTTTGGACACAACCTGGAACTTTCTGTACTGCAGGTTCATGTTGAGTTATTTTAGAAACATTTTGGGCCTCCCAAGGTACTCTGTCCTTTGGGTTTCATCACTGTAGGGTGGATGCAGTTTTGGAGTTATGAATTGCATTTAATATTCTTTGCAAGTACAATTAAGTTTCTTTATATGAAGAAATCAGATTAGTTTATCTTCAGTCCCTCTGAATGTTAGGCCTATTCTCTGCAGGCCAACCAATAGGTCTTCACAGCCTCAAATTTATTTTTTTGGACCAAAATCACGTGTTCTTTGTATCAGAAACTTTACAATCAAATCATAAAAAGCAAATCTTCTCACACCAGTTGCTACATCATAACTAGGTAAGCTAATTATTGTTAATGTTTTACACTTAGAAAAACCTTTAATTAATTATCAGGGCTGTAAAGGGAGATTTTTTTAGGGCTTGGCTCTGAGCTGATTTCAGCCAGTCCAGGTCCCAAACCTGCCTTATCTTCAGTAATACTTAGAGTCTCATAGAGTTCCCAGTTATCTGTTTATATGATCTGCAGCACAGGAGTTTGCAGCTCACAGGCTTTGTGAGTCAGAGGCACCAAACTTTGTGCAGTGCAAAGGACAGTTGTTACACCCAAGCTGTGGTTTTATTGCAGGCTCTCAACTCCGGTGTAAGGCAGACAAAGGCCACCAGAAATGTTTTAGATCCTGGCAGAGTTCACCGAGTTTATAGAAACTGAAAGAGAAATGGCAAACACAGACAGTATTTCAAATGTGGGGTTTTTATTTCCTCAGGTTTTCTTTTTTTCTTTTTTCCCCACCAGGGTAATTAGCAGAGCAAACAATAAGCATCTTTTCAGGGGGTTAAGACCCCAAAAAGCCTGTTTTGAATACTGGAGACTTTTCTCCCTGCTCACACCATGCCTTGTCCTCCAGGGCGGGGCACAGTGTTGGATTTTTATCCCAGCTGGGATAAAAAAATCCGTGGGATTTGTGTCCTGATGTTGTTGTGTGTGCTTGGTTCCTTCCAGGTGGCCATGGGTTTCTTCCAAGTGGGCTTTGTCTCCGTGTACCTCTCGGATTCTCTGCTGAGTGGCTTTGTCACAGGGGCCTCCTTCACTGTCCTCACCTCACAGGTCAAGTACCTGCTGGGTCTGGACATCCCTCGGAGCGGGGGCATCGGCTCCCTCATCACCACCTGGATAAACATCTTCAAAAACATCCACAGGACCAACATCTGTGACCTCATCACCAGCTTCCTGTGCTTCCTGGTGCTCATCCCAACCAAAGAGCTTAACGAACGCTTCAAATCCAAGCTCAAGGCTCCAATCCCGGTGGAACTCATCGTGGTCGTGGCAGCCACTCTGGCGTCTCACTTTGGGAAGCTGAAGGAAACTTACGGCTCCAGCATTTCTGGGCACATCCCCACGGGGTTTCTGCCACCGCGCCCTCCAGACTGGAGCCTGATTCCCCGCGTGGCGTTGGACGCCATCCCCATTGCCATTATCGGCTTTGCCATCACCGTGTCGCTGTCGGAGATGTTTGCCAAGAAACACGGGTACTCCGTGAGGGCCAACCAGGAGATGTACGCCATCGGCTTCTGCAACATCATCCCCTCCTTCTTCCACTGCTTCACAACCAGCGCGGCTCTCGCCAAAACCCTGGTCAAGGAATCCACGGGCTGCAGGACCCAAATGTCTGGCATGGTGACCAGTCTGGTGATCCTCTTAGTGCTCCTCGTGATTGCGCCTTTGTTTTACTCCCTGCAGAAATGCGTCCTCGCCGTCATCACCATCGTCAACCTCCGCGGAGCCCTGCGGAAGTTCAGGGACCTGCCCAAAATGTGGCACCTGAGCAGGGTGGACACGGTGATCTGGGGGGTCACCATGGCAGCCACGGCGCTCATCAGCACCGAGATCGGGCTCCTGGTGGGGGTTTGCTTCTCCATGCTCTGCGTCATCTTCCGCACCCAGCGGCCGGAGGCGCCGCTGCTGGGCTGGGTGGCCGAGTCGGAGACCTACGAGTCCCTGTCCGCCTACAAGAACTTGCAAACCAAGCCGGGAGTTGTGGTGTTCCGCTTTGAGGCGCCCCTGTACTACATCAACAAGGAGTGCTTCAAATCCGCCCTCTACAAGCAAACTGGGGTCAACCCCGTGTGGGTGAAGGCAGCCAAGAAGAAAGCGGCGAAAAGAATGCGCAGGGAGAAGGAGGTGGGGTCTGGGGACAACCAGAGCGGCATCCCCGTGGATTTGGGGTCGGAAGCTGTGGGGTTTCACACCATAGTGATCGACTGCTGTGCCGTGCAGTTCCTGGACACGGCCGGGATCCGCACGCTCAAGGAGGTCTGCAAGGACTACGGGGACATCGATGTCCACGTGCTGCTGGCCCAGTGCAACCCTTCCGTCAGGAGCTCCCTGCTCCGAGGGGAGTTCTTCAGAGAGGGGGAGGACCACCTGCTCTTCCACAGCGTGCACCAGGCTGTGGACTTTGCCCTGGGCACGCAGGGGCACCGTGCTTCTAAGAACTAGCTTGGAAAGATAGAGGCTGGAGCAAAGCCTGGGAAAAGGTGTCTGTGTGTCTGTGCAATCAGTGTGCGTGCTCAGATAACAGGGGCAGGGCCGTGTTGGCACACTGGCACCGTGCAGTCTGTGGATTCCTTGGATTTACCTGCCAGATGTACTGATTCCATGGGAGGGACTGAGTGAGGGCAGTTCGTGATTGTGGCCAGTCTGTGAATCTGAGTTTGCACGGGGTTGTTCATCTCGCGTCTCTTTGGAACTTTCTGTGTCTCAGTTGTGATCGAGTCTTTACTGCAGCCCTGTCCTTGCGGATGGGGTGGGATTTTGGAGCAGTCTGTCCATCCTGTCCAGCTGAAGAATGAGGCAGCTCATTTCTCATCCCTCATCCTGGCACTGCTGTTCCATCCCCATACCCTTGTGTTTGCCAGGGAAGGACTCCCAGGGGCTGTTTGCTCTGCTCTTTTCTGGGCACTGTTTCATTTTGCAACCTCCCTGAACTTGAGACAGGTAGAGAAATCAAATCTGAACATGCAGGAAAATATCTTAATGAATATCTTCTAACTAAGCACCTCTCACCTCCAGAGGCTTTGGCTCTGCCTCCTAATTCAGCCAGGCCACAAGGGCATGGTTATCTTATTTCTCCACAGATCTTCACCTCCCTGTGCCTATGGAAATGTTGCCTCTCCAGCTTGATTTTAGTGATTTTGGGTTTTTTTCAGAGATGACTCTTTAGAAGTCTGATTCATGCTTATGGTCAGTCAGTTGTTTTCCTAATATTTAGGAGCTCTTCAGAACTATGAACATTAGATATGGAAAATATCTAGGTCTCTAATTTTAACCAAAAGAAGTCCCTTCTTGGCAATTTTTGGTGCCAGGCAGAATCACAGGCACCAAAGTGAAAAGGGACAAATAGATTATCCAACATCTGTCCAAATGTGTCCGTGTCACACCGACTTTGTTTATGAATGCAGGATTTATTGGCTGTAAACCCTTTGCTCTGTCATGGACTTTTTGCAATGGGAATGCACCATTGGAAAAGGAGCCAGGAAAATTCTTTGCTGAACTTTATTTCACCAGGTCAGTGCAAACAGAAGTTTTTACTTTGATTTTAAATTACGTGGAAGTGAAGAGTGCCTGTTCTTCATGCTAAAATACAGGAGTAGGAAGAGATTCTTTTTCCTCACAGCAGTAGAATACAGCTGTGAAGGCAGAACAGAGAGATTAACAATTTTTCCTGAATACCAGCTATACATAGCACACATCCCTGCAAGAGGGTGCTTTCCTCCCAGAGGAGTTTACAGTCTGAATTGCAGGTGCTTCATAGCTTTTAAAAGGGAAAGGTGCTGTGTACAGACAATATTCTTATCCTTAATAATTCAAAAATAAGGAGTTAGGAGTCAAAAAAGTCATAAAATTCAATATGAATTGTGAAGTGTTTACTAAATAGATATTTTAAGATTAGACTGTTTTGTTAGGGTTTTTTTTCTGATCGAGGACCAGTAACTATTCTCTTCTTTCTGTGAAAGCTGAATGTCATGGATCACTTCACCTGGGGAGCCTCAAAGAAGGATGAGGCAGCAGGAAGATGAGTCCTTTATGTGTTAGCTGAATTTATAACATTTTTTAGGACAGCAGAGCAGCACAGAAGCACTGGGGGAGTGGGGATTGCTTTAAAGGGTCGCCAGGTTGGGGGTGGCTGTAGCACCTATGGGAAAGGAGAACCTCGCTGAGATCCACACATTCCATGTCCTAGAACTGGCACTGGTGAGGAAAGAAACCTCTGTGTCACAGAGAAAACTCTGCAGTATTCAAGCCCCACAAATACTGTTCTGTCTCAGCCTTGAGGCTTGTTTATGCAAGGAGATGGATCCCAGATTCTGCTGAATTTTTCCTTTGCTGCCGTAACCTCCTGCATGAACATTTTCTTTCTGGGCTGAGGATCCTCTGTGCAGTCTGGGGAGTTGTAATCACTGAATTGGCATTGCCAGAGAGGCTCAGGCTGAGCTGTGTGAAAACAGGGCTAGTGCCTGTGTGGGGAAGGCAGGGTGGAAATTATATTTTAATTCTTAACCAAACCTGTTTTGTGTGGAGTTCCCATTCAGAGCCCCTGGATGGGAAGGTTTGTTCCTACAGGGATGGCAATGCCATGGCCTGGGGGAGTCCCTTTGCAGCACAGTTTGTTCACACGATCAGAAAGAATCTCTGGAACTTTGAACAAAAGCCTCGATGCAGTTTTGAAATGCTGATTTTTTAACTCCTGTTTTGCCAGAGGGCAGAGCAGTGCTAGAAGTGCAGATGAAAAATGATAGCACATGGTTATTGCAGATGTTGTATTTCTTATTGCAAATGTTCCTGCCCTCCTGCAGCCACTTGTTCTCTCCCCTTTGCCCCAAGGCATGGGCAGGACACAGGGAGAGGAGGAAGGAGAAGCTGGCTCGGAGCCTTCAGGGTAGGTCAGCACCAGTGGGACAGAAGTCAACTAAAAACTGCTCCAGGTGGTTTTTTCCTCTTTCCCTCTCTCCCATATTCTTCCCATGCTGCCCAGGTGGAGATTTTTTTCATTTGTGACCGTGCACAGGTTTGTGCAACCAAATTCCAAAGCTTTGTTTATTAAAAGATGGTTTTGCAGATCCATTCCTACCTGTGCCAGGAAGGGAAGAAGAGCAATATTAATTCCAAGAAGGACACACTTCCCACAGCTAGTGTCATGTGTATTTGTGGCTGCTGGGTATTTATTTGCATAAAAGCACAATAAAACAGCCATAAAATGATTTTTCAGGTAATTAAATTAGATTACAGCTAAAAGATGTACTGAGGTGATTTATGTTTACCTGGAACGCGTTGCGTTTGGCCTCAGTGCTGTTTGTGCAGCCTCCAAATTTCATTCCAAGCAAAACACAAAAAACTATTAAAATACAACAGCAAAAGCAGCCAGGCAAACAAAAGAAATACTTTTAGTGTTTATTTAAAATCACATCCAGGGGTCATAGCATTAATAAATCTATGTTAATGCACACCGCCCTGGTTAAAAGGGAACTGAAATAAATGCCATTTGCCAGGGAGTTCCGTGCAATGGGGAGTTCTTGGGAATTAACTGAAGATTAGAGCTTATTATGGCTGGAATTCCTTAGAACAGTGGGTTTCAGCCCTTTTAGGCCTGGAATCATTTTTTAACAATGACATGAATCTGATTTGAGCCTACTGGCAAGAAGCACATTTTGCTTGACTTTGTTTATGGACCCTTTAAAGCAATCCAGTTTTATCTTTAGGAATTGGGGATCACTGATTGGAAACTTTCGCTCTAAAGAATTTGTTTTATAAAGGAGTTTCATATATATATGAATATATCTGTATGAATATATATATTTTTTTTCTGCTGTGAGATGGATGCAGCAGCTGAATATTTCCATTTATGCTTTTGTGATATCCTTGTCCTGTCATGGAAAGGCTCTTCTGCCTTCTACTGTTTTAAATTAGCAGTGGAAGGCACGTGCCAGGTTTTTTAAGGGGAAATCTGCCCTACTCGCTGCTCTCTGTGCCTTCCCTCATCCCCTGAATTTGTAAACTGTGGGAAGAGGGACCCTCTGAACAATTGGGTTTGGGCTATTCATCTGTCTGGAACGGGCACGTTCCTCCCAGGTGCAATCTTCAAAACCCCACGCCAGACTGGAAGGTGCTATAAATCAGTTCATCTCTATTCCCAGATGTCCCAATCAGCAATTATCAGTCTAAATGAAGAATTAAGAGATCATTAGCATGTTCATTAATGACAACATTATGGAAATGAGCACTCCCAGTCTCAGCTGTACTGGAAGCTCTGTAGCGCTCTCCTGCCCAACATCAGGCTCTGTTTTTCCCACGTGTGTTGCTGCTGTGGGTAAATGCTGTCAGTCCCTCGTAAATGTTCCACCTGTCTGAGTGCTCTGACATGGAAACCATTTTCAGTTCCCTTCCCAAAATAGGGAAAGGCCCTGCAGTGGGCACAGGCTGCTTATTTTGGGTTTATGCTGACATTGCCAACCTGTGATTTAGTGATGCTGATTTCCTTTGAGCCATTGCAGCTCCACCTGCTCCCAGTTCCCTGCAGGACAAACCTCCCCCTTTTTTGATGCTTCTTTCTGTGTTTTGCTGCAAGACATTGAATATTGAGTGTAAACAGAAGAATTTGTGTGTGTTGGTGTTCCATGTGACCTGCTGCTCGGTTTTCATGATCTTTTGATAAGGCCAAAGCTCCTGAACGGTTAAGTGAGTGTAAAACAACCCCAAACCCCCCCAGTCCTCTGGGAGAGCAAGGGCTGTGGGCTCTGCTGGGTGAGGGGCTCACTCTGGAGCCCCAGCCTGGTTTGGGGCTGGCAGAGGGTTTGTGGAGCTCTTTGTGCTGCCCAGGAACCCCAGATCAACCTGGAGGTGTCTTTATTATGGGGCTGCTGTGGCTTGGTGTCATCCAGCCCTGTGCCTTTGTCCACAGTGAATGTGGTGACAGCACAGGGTCCTCTGCAGGAGCCACTGTGCTGAGCTCTGTGTGTAGAAATCAGGGATTTCTGGGCTTATGGTTATTAATTTTTGTCTAATTTTAGTCTCAATCCGCACCTGGCTGTCCCAGCCAGGCCAGCAGAGCTGCAGCCATGGAAGGTGCTCCCCTCTTGGGAGAAATCCCAGCCACCTTTTTGTCTCTGCTCACTTCTGCTGCTTTTTGCCAGGAGATTAAAGTCTGGTGGGGCTGAAGAGCAGAGGTGAGAATTGCAGGCAGGAAAACATCCTGGGTTTAGTGCCCAGAGCTTTGTGCTGAGGTTGGCTGTGAACTCTGCCTGGGCTCAGTCCTACCTCTGGCTGAGGGTGAAACTCTTCAGTCAAAAAATCTCTTTCAGGGCATTGTCTTCTGTTGTGGCTTGGGCTTTTTCCATCTGCTTTGGAAAAGTGATTAAATGCTTGAGGTAATTGCCATTTTTAATTTTTTTTTTTTTTCACAGACGTGGCTAAGCTGATGAAGCTGTGATGCAAATACTCTGTGCTGCTCATGCTTTGCATTTGTGTCGCTGAGTTTGTTCTGCTCAGTGTGGGATGGTGATGTGGGGTTCGATATTGATGGAGTTCCAGTAATGATGGAGCTCCGATACTGATGGAGCTCTGATATTGATGGAACTCCAATATTGATGGAGCTCTGATATTGATGGAGCTCTGATATTGATGGAACACTGATGTGGATGGAGCTCCGATATTGATGGAGCTC
>VZTX01009491.1:0-18915 GCA_013400915.1 Pardalotus punctatus
GAGGCTGCGGGGGCGGGGGGCGCGCGGGGCCCCTCGGGACTGGTGACCCCCCCGGGCCGGAGAACCCCCTTGGCGAGCGCGGAGCCCGATTCGGGCCGGCCGGGGGCATCGAGGGGCGGCACCGCCCGGTCCCCGCCGCTGCCCGAGGTGACACAGCCCTGGCGGGGTCCTGGAGATCACGGGGTCCCCCCGCTGTCCCCAGGCTTCCCCAGCGCCTCCAGCCCTGGGGTCAACACCTCCGGCCCTGAGCGGCCTGGGGCCAGTGTGTGGAGAGAGCAGCAACCCGAAGATGGATGGATGGATGGATGGATGGATGGATGGATGGATTCCAGCTTTCCAGATTGGCTCTCAGCCTGTTCCACACATTTGGAGTGTCCCAGGCTCCTGGAGCCTGGACCTCCAGTCCCGTGGTAAGGAAGGGGAGACACCAGTGCTGCCCCACAGCTGAACATCCCAGACAGGTTATAACCAAACATCTCTTGGAACAGACAGAAAACAGCCGTCCCCATATCGCATGCTCTGGCTGATGGCTCAGGACGGGAAGCGATCCCCTCTTACAAATTACAGGAGCCCGTTTACACGGGGCAAACACTTCCCGTTCCACAGAGACCAGAGCGACACTGTGAACGGCAGCAGGTCAGAGCCTGCACTTCCCTCGTGGCTCTCTCAACCTTCCAGACATGCTGCGGGAAGAACTCCACACCTCTGGGCACCACAGCCTCCCACAGCACCCTGCCACAGCCAGAGACTGCGTGGGTGCTCGGCTGTGGGTGCTGGAGCCCGAGCGCATGTGTGGGATGGTCCAGAGCCCTCACAGGACAGCTGTCCGTGCTGAGATTTGTCCCACTCCATTGTTTCATCTGTGTCCGGGAGCTGAGAGATCCTGGGTAAAGATCTGGAAGGCTCTGACAGGGAACACAGAGTAAGAGTGGAAATACTGGCAAACCTTCGTTTTTCAGCGCGTACTGAACATGTGCCACAACATTCTCTTCCCCAAGTTAGCGCAGATCAGACTCTTTTCCAAGGCACAGCCACTTGCAGTGAGCTTTGGTGGCTGCAATCTCTTCCTAATCCAGGCTTGTTTCAAGGAAAACAGGCAATTTTATATCCCTTTGATATGGGTCTTGGCTGCTAATGATGCTAGGAAGTAAAAAGAAATGGCCATAGAAATACACAACTATGAAGAATTAAAATAGTGAATTTAATTCAGCCAATTCCAATTAAATTGGTAATTCCCTGAAAAACAAACCTTTCACAGAAAACAAAAATGGTTTCATCTTGACAACTGGGGAGAACAACTGGGTGAAAAGGTGAATGGAGTATTTCTGACTTCTCTGGAAAACAAAAGGTTTCACACATCCTGAAAATGCCCTATTTTTTACTAAATGGGTCAGTTTGGGAGGCAGTGATTGTAAATGCTCTGCAAGGAAAGCACAGGTCTGTGCTCTGACACAACCAGTGACTGCAGATGCCAAATGTCTGGTTTTCAAAAAGCACTGATGCTTCCCTAAAGCAAAAGCTGGGACTTTTAAAAATCATAGAAACATGGAATGGTTTGGGCTGGAAGGGAACCTCAAAGCTCATCTCATTCCAAGCCCCCCACCAAGAGGAGGGACACATTCCACTAGAGTAGCCCAGAAACCTGAAGAACAAAAAAAAAATTCTATTTTTTTTTTAAGAATCATAAAGCTGGCTTGCCCAGGGGTCCTGATCTGGGCTTCAGGGCGATCCAGAGTCCGATGAAACGATGTGAGGCTGCGGCTCTTGCCAGGCGTGCGGAGGGAGCTGGCTGGACAGCCTGGCTCAGCTCCTCCAGCACTGAAATACTCTTTCCAAACCAATACCAAAAAAGGTTTGTTTCTAGGTCAGGACCTCAGCACTCAATTTTAACCAGGGGCTGACAGTCCAATCTGAACACAGCTGTAAAATGGATTCGCGGGAGAAGCTTTGGCATTCCTTTTGTAATTAGAAAACAGCCACTGAGCCGTGTGCCTTTAAAGGTGAAAGCTATTTTTGACATAAAAATTAGCACGTAGTTCCTCTGTCATCCCTCGGCTGCTGCGCTGGGAGCTGTGGGTGAACAATCCAAAGACAAACAAGAAGTATAAACATGCTGAATTATACAAATACGTAGAAGGGGATCCGGTTTAATTTGTTTTATTCTGTGACAGTTAGGAGACAAAGAGATTTATTTTTACACTTTTTCTCCTAAAAAGCACTGGTTGAAAGTTCCACTTAAGCACTGAAACCTCGATGGCATTTAAAAACTTGAAGTGCTTTTAATAGCTGCCTTTTGAAAATACTGTTGAATCTATTTTTGAGATGGATAAACTCAGCTACCAATGAAGAAGGGCAGGAGTTTTTGGAAGGGCCCAGCAGTGAGAAACTGTAGTTCGTTTCTCAATAACTCAGCTCCTGTACAGGGACCCCAAGATAAAAACCACCACAGAGCTGGATGTTTTAAAAACCTGAGCATCCTTTAAATCCCAATTTTCTCTCTTTGGTGGGAATCTAACCCCAACAGCATTGAAAATTAACCCCAGGCAGTTTTCAGGATACAGCTCAGAGTGGCTGTTTCTAAAATAAAATGAGGGAAGAGCGAGCAGAACTTGGAGGCTTATCAGCACCCGGAATGCCCCGGCTAATCCTCGGCAGCCCCGGCCCCTTTATGTAACCTGGGATTGCTGCAGCTCAACAGCTTACTGGGGTCTGGGTGGTTTTCTTTAAACCTCTTGTGGTCAAATGCAAACACATTAAATACTTCTTTCTTCCGCCCCTCTAAGGAAAAAATTGTTGTAAGAGGGAAAAATAATGTTTTGTTTGTGAACAAGGGCTAATAGAATTAAACTCATATGCTGAGAATAAAACGTGTTTCTCTCTGATCCATCTTAACTGAACAGAACCTTCCCAATTTACAACACTCAGGCGTAACTCTTCAAAAAAAGGTCAAATCCCAAATTTCTCTTCACCCCAAACACTCGCTGGAAGTGTTGGGGTGTTCCAAATAAAGAGAAGAACTGCCCCTCTATCCCATGTACACCATTTCTGGCAGCGAGGGTGGCTGTGCTGGAATACTTACGTCCCCATGGCCGCTTCCCCGCGGCTCTCCTTGCCCGGAGGACGCCTTTCCGTGCCCTCCATCTGACTGCTCTGACTTTCCACGGCACACATCCTTCCAAGGCAAAATTCAACTTTCAAACTCTCAGCCGGTGCTAAGCCATTCACCTCACGCTGAATGCTTACAGAAACTTCAGCAGGAAAAAAATAAACCCCCTATTGAACTCCTTGCAATCGGAGACCTGAATGGGCTCGATATAAACCCCACGCGAACCAGCGGCAGCAATAGGCTTCCCTGGATGCTGGATTCAATCCAGCTTAAAAGTTTCCATGAAATAACTAGGCTAAGCGCATCAGCTGCATAGAAACTAACTCGGTGTAACAGGAGCATCTGTTCTTCACATCCACCATTTTCTCAGAGCCTTAACTCGGCGGCGCTGCGGCGCGAGGTGCCAGCGGATCCCCGGCCACGCCGGCACCGACATCGATTAGCAGGGAGCATGCACGTCGTATAAACTACTTGACCAGGTAGCTTTTGTTTGTCAGAAAAACAGCTTAATGTATTTGGAAGGATGGCATTACAGAGCAAAGTCAATGTCCGCACTGAGACAGCGGAGGAGCACACCTCGGACCCATTAATACACGGTACAAAGCAAATGTTTACCCAAGTACAAATGAAACAGGTCGACAATTAGCTAATGCAGCTTTGTGGACATAAACCAGGTACAGTCGAGCAGAACCAACATAAAATAAAAAGGAAACAGCCCTTTTCCTACGCCACGCTAAGAGCACCGTGGTTAGTGGTTTGGGAAGCCTCTGTCACGGTGAAAAATTTCCTTGCCGGTGTTTAATGTGTTTATTCTACTGCTACACTGCTGGGATAAAAATAACAGCTGGCTGTACAAGGGACCCACTGTCAATACTGCAGTAATTGACAACATACAATTAAGTCTCACACCTGTTTATTGTAAGTAATTCATAGATAACCACTTCTAGTACACATTTTCATATTGGCTTTTAATGCTTTTGTTCTCCTCTTTTTTTAAGCTCAGGGATACCCAAATTTCATCTAAGGGTCATCTCTGTGGTTACCAAGACCCAGAAGGCTCTACCTACTTTGGAAACTGGTGCAAGGTGGTGTCGTGGCCAGGGGTGACAGAGATGGCTGGGGAACTCAGGTCCCAACATGCAGGACGGTGTGGTGGTGGCGGCGGGGCCGGGCAGCGGGGCTGGGGACATGCGCTGGCGGGCCGGCCGTGCTCGCCGGGCTCTACACAGGGCCAAAACAAAGAGCTCTACACACCTGGAGTAAGAACAGTGGTAACAAAGTCATAGCTACATATTCTTCTCTACATTTTTGTTTATTGAGACAAACTAATTAAAAGGCACAAACATAGGGCATATGTTTACATGGACATTATAACAAACATATACATTAAAAGTGTAGGAATGTGTTTCCTTTCTGCTAAACAGAAAGTTCCTAAGCTTTTATATATACAAAAGTTGTACAATTTGATGTCCTAAAGTACAAAAGATCATTTATAAAATTATTTTACACTAAGCTCTATTATTTTTTTTTGTTTGTTTTTGTTTTACTATGTAGTCCAAGCCCCTAGAACAGTTTCACGTAAGGATACAGATACCTGTCACCTGAGCCAGCAGCCTGGCAATCACTGCTCGCACGGACACGGCCGGGGAGGAACGGAAGCAGTCCAGTGTGACTGGTCAGTCCTGCTAGCACTCTGTGAAAATGCACACGCTAATCTCCAGAGCTCTCAACTTCAGTAAGATAGAAACATCTCAACTGTAATTTCTTTTTTTTTTCCCTCTTTTTTTTTTATTTATTTTTTTTTATTTAATGTAGAGTCTTGGGTTTAGGGTGGTTTGTTTTTTTTTAAACAAAGTTTTAAAAATGTGAATATGTGACATGATAGTCTAAAAAGTATATCTGTTTCCCTAGACTTTGCTTTCTACTTTATGTACAGATAAACAGGTTAAGAAAAAAAAGCACATGTAGCTTAAACATGTGTGACCATTTATGAGCAGTTCTGGGCTGGACAGCTCAGCACCCCAGAACTCCCACAAATTGATAGAAATGTGTTAACACAATAGAAGAATAACGTAAAAATGATGATGTTTGCAAATATTTACAAAGTTGAACAGATTTGCACAACACTTGATTAAGAAATAGGGGAGAAATTAAAAGACGCTCTCTGCTTGTCCTGGAGGGGCATCCTACCTAGTTAGTGGTTAGAATAAAAACTGTATACAATTTAATATAAGACAAAACTTCTAGTGAACAACTAACACGTCTGTCCCCTGCTGAAACACCAGCAGGCTCTGATTGGGAGGCAGAGGGCATAAAAATCACACCCAGGGCCTCCAGAATCTTCCAGCTTAAAGCAATTTTTCTTAAGTTTCCAAGCACTCCTTTTGCTCCTAGATAAGAGTCCCATGGGGGTCTGACTGTTCAGAGACCATGTTTACATACATTTCGACTCCTCTTCTGTCAGCCATGGCTGTTTCTCACCAAACAATAACAGTTTTTTTTAAAAAAATGTTGACTACAATGCTCTATTCCCTTAGGGTAATATGTTGGGTAATATTTACATCTCCAAATATCAGGTCACAATCCCTATTATATGTTGAAGTTAGAATGATAAGTTATCATATGCTTTGCATATCAGAGCTGGTATCACCTTTCCCATAGGGAATGCTGCCTGAAATTACCATATTCCCAAAGGTAAAATGCATATTTTCTCCAAAAATGCATTTTTTTTTTAAATGACAACATTGTAATGCATTTACTCATTAAAAAAAAAAAACAAACATCAACACAGACAAAGGTTCTACACTAGCTCAGAAACAGTGGACTTGCCTGGCAGGTTAAAATGAGCCATCCACCCTGTCACAGATACAGAGGGGTCTTCGCTAGTGTTTAGATTAAAATAATTTTCTAAGTTATAATTTGAGGGGATAAAACATAAAACTGGATTTTTAATTACCTTTTTTTTGGTTTTTTTTTCTTTTTTTCCTTTTTTTAAACTCTGGCAAATAAGTATCTGCTCTAATTCCGCATCAGTCAACTACAAGGTAAAACTTACTTTAAATGAAGTGCTCCAGTGAAACTCAAGCCTGAACCATGTGAGCCAAATCAAGGGGAAGATGCTACTGTGGTCTCTGATGGTGTTGCCCCAGTGTCTTAGTCTGAATTTATTATTAACTAAAACAAAACAAAACAAAAAGCCCAACAGAACAAAACAAAACAAAACAAAACAAAAAAAAAACCCAACCAAACAAAACCCAAAAAAGAACTGCTGGTAAGGATTCCATTTTAATCCTTTTTAATACTGTTTAGAACTTGTTTACCAGGGAGGAGAGGTGGGCAAGGCCTGGGGCAGGAAAGGCATGCTCTCCACTGGTCTCATGGCTATGTTGAGGGGACCAGCCAGCGTCATGGGGGTGGGCAGGTTCATGGGGGACGTGATGGTGACGGGGTGCGCTATGTTCACTGGAGCGGTTACCGGGGTGGGCAGGTTCACCGGGGTGGTGAGCGTTAATGGAGAGGTCATGGACAGAGGACTGGTTATAGTTACAGGATGCCCTAAGTTCATCGGACTGGATATATTAACTGCACTTGATACATTTACTGGACTTCTCATGCTCATTGCAGCTGCCACTGTGACTGGGTTTGTGATAGTCCCAGAAGCCACAGAGGACGTTATATTGAATGGAGTAGTAAGAGTCACAGGCGTAGTAGCAGCAGTGGAGGTTTGGCACAAGTTAGCAGCTTCTAAAAATGAGACATAAAAAAGACAAAAAGTTTTTAACACATAAAAAAACCATGGACAAGATTTAAACAAAACAAAACAAAACAAAAAACCCAAAAACCAAACAAGAACAGGTACAAATTCTGGAATAATTTTCTTTAGGTATTATTAGTAAGTTAAAACTGTTAACATTCTATAGCCTACAGGAAATACAAACTCTCATGCAGGTCATTTCAATTCAGTATTTTTTTTTTCCTGAGAAGTCAAGTGAGGTTGTCTTAGCAAGAGGGTTTCCATGTTCATAAAAACAGTATCGTACAATCAAAAAAATCCTCCCAAGAGGAACAGTAGAAATAGAGGAGAGAGTGTACATACCGAATGGTACGTACTCTATAGCCTTCTCAAAGGTGAACTGACATTCTGTGAAGGTTTTAAAAAGTCATTATTAGGGACTGATAAGCAAAGCTCGTTTCAATATTTACCTGCTTATTTCAGTCTTAATTATCGCTACTAAGCTGCTCCACTGCTCCCAGTACCTCTACTTCAAGGCTACCCCAGCAGCACATCCTTCAACCCCCACCAGCTTCCCAGCTTTCCCATAAGCTACAGCTCCACACCATGTTGGTTGGGGGGGTTTTGGGGTGGGTTTGCAGCAAGCAGGACTGAAGTGCAGAGCAAAGGAGACCCAGGAGGCCGGGGCTGGGGAGCGGGGCCGGCCGGGGGGCCGCGGGGGGGACGGGAATCACTCCACATCCATCAGCACCACCTGCCGGCTACCCACACCGGGAGGCTCCGGGAACAGGGAAAAGGGAAGGGCTGGCTGCTAAAGAAAGCAGGAAAAATACGCTCTACGTCAACGTTCCTAAGCCGTGTCTTATTCCACATTTGTAGGGCAGGACCCCAAGCTCAGTTACACCCACGTGTCAGAGGTAAACCAGGAGCAAAGAGTCCACTTTGCCACTTGGGCAATACAAATGTAACTTTGAAAACAACATTAGCCCCATTCAAGGGTTACTGTTGGTTCTTCAAAGTCCATAGCTAGGAGGGGTGGAGAGGAAGGGAAAGAGTGAAAAAAAATAAAATAAGAGTTGTGAAAATAAATTGTAGTAGACTAAAAAAATCCCATCTAGCGTTGTAAAACCACCACAAGTGGCACTAGCACAGGAGAACCAGCATGGAAAGAGCAGCTCAGGCATGGCACTGACTGATCTAACTTCACCTTCAAGCACAGTCACACTCAAAGACACATCCCACCCATGCCCCTTCCCCAATCCAGTTGAGCTCAAAGCACCACTCTGGCACCACTCCTACCCATCCACCTCCCTCACCCCCCATCCTGCCCCAAACCACTGTTCTGTTAAAGCATATTCAACATTCTCAATAAGAAAGGAAAAGGGAAGAAGACACAGGAAAGAACAAGCAGAAAAAAATTCTCAGTGATTTTCTAAATTTGACACCATTTGCTTTATCTATTTAGTGGCCCGATGATATGTAATGTTTCTGTTATCCCTACACTTTAATGTGAATAAGCTGTCTCTGTACTGTCTGATCACAGAATTCAATTACTGGCATAGCAAGGGGAAAGGAAGCAAGCAGTCTAAAACACACACAAGAACCTAGAAAACAAAAACAGACTGAAGAAACTGAAAGGAAGGTTAGGAGAAAAGAAAAAAATAAGGTGAGTCAAAAGCATTCCTAAAAACAGCCAGTGAAAAACAATAAGCAGTGGTCACTAAGAACTTCTAAAACATGTAATCCATGAAGTCACATGATGGGCATTAGTGATCAAACTGTTGTGAAACAAATAAGCAGCAGTAACAGAAGAGTTTTAACTACTATATCCTAAAACCACAAAAGCAATCTGCTCTCTGCAAACTGACACAATGACCAACAACAGCAATTCCACTTCGATTACAGCAGCACAGGTAGAGGTAAGGTGCGAGCCAGCACTGATGAGAAACAGGATCACTGATTAGCTTGTTTTGTAATGAAAAAAAAGCAATAAAGAGAGAGAAAGTTCTCTGAGGTCTAGAAAACTTTATGCAAAGACAGTTACATGATGATAGAGCAGATGGAATAAAGTGGGAGAGAAGATGAACAGGACCCAGAAAGCACACACATGCACGCTGGTGCTGCTGCAAGGACAGAGGGGCTGTGTGTACACACGTGTGTGCACACGAGTGAACACGGGTAAAGATGCACAAACACAGCTAAAAGCCACACGCCAGTCAAAGCCCACCCTCCTGCCTGGGGGCAGACACAGGCCCCCCTTTGTAAGTGACAGCTCTAAGGACACAGGCAAGCACGGGGACACGGGAGCAAGCCATGAGCAGGTCATTTAACACAGCCTAATTTGGGGCCTGTTTCCTCCCGCTCTTTCTTAGCTATGACTTCTAAGAATGAAACTGTCATGTAAGAAGACATCCTTCCTGACACCTCAAACTCCCTGTATGACTGTAAACTCCGCTATCTCACAAACCCAAACGCGTCAATATTGGTTTGTTTTACCTTTCTTCCTCGCTTTGACGGCCTCTTCCCACAATCTCAGGGTCTCTACCTGCTTTCCAGGCCAACTTGTTACGTGTTGCTGCTGCTGCTGCTGTTGCTGCTGCTGCTGTTGTTGTTGCTGTTGCTGTTGTTGTTGCTGCTGCTGCTGTTGTTGTTGTTGCTGTTGCTGTTGCTGCTGCTGCTGTTGCTGTTTCTGGTTGCTGGTCTCTTCACTCATGCATGCTATGCCAATCAAGTAAAAATACAAATTCACCTTGAAAAGTTACTCTATTTTCTGCAGAGATCACAAAGGCAACTTCTAAAAGAGCATGCGCAATCTCACAGCGTTCCAAGAACAAAAAAATCACACAAGTGTTTAAAACCGTATAATTAATTCTGTGCTTTATAAAACTACATTTCAAAGAGCTAAAAACCAAAATATAAGTCAAGAACATCTACTTTAACTGCCAAAAATGGACTTCCTTTCTGATTATTTAGTTGGTATTTAAGAAGAATGAAATTAAAGACTCCAATGAATGTCTACAACTCAAGTTAATTCTACTTTTTCTAAACTTTAGCTCCAGCTTAAAAATAAAATTTAAAAAAGCCTTTTTACTTTTTATTGCAAGTATCACTTGAAAATTTCAGTTTACCTTTACATCACAGAACAGCCTGTCACTACTCTCTGGCCACAATACAGCTCATCATTTCCACCTCTAACAACTGCTCTAAATGCCTCATGTGAACTGGCTTAGCACCACCAAACTGGCTTGGGAAGCCAGAGTTGTAACCCTATGCCTTGAAAAATACTTCACATCCAAATTTCCTACTAAGCTCAACAATCAGGCATTTCAGACATTCCCAGTACCTTCAAATTATCCGGGAGTAACAGGAACTGCAAAGATGTTGTAAATTAATACAGTTTAAAAGGCTTTAAGGACAAAGTTTCCAAAGACATTCCTTACTTCTGCCTCTTGATTCCTCTGAAAACCCGTTTTATATTACTAACCATGTGGGTTAACTTAAGTTACAGGTATTTTAATAGGGAAAATTTGAAAGTCAAGTCTTCATTTGCTTGCTAGGCACTCACAGGTCCAGACTGCAGCATTTCCAGAGAGTTGAAGACTAGAATGAACTATTACAAACATCTCATCTGACCTCCTGCACAAGACCAGTCAGATGCCATTAATGCCCAAAACATATCAGGGCTGGATTTAAATCCTTTTCTTGTCAGCTACTGCCCGAGGGAGGAAACACAGAGCCCCAAGGTCAAAGCTCAGAGAAAGCAGAGAACTCTTTCTCCTGATTTTGATGAGTTTTAGATGAGGCTTCAGACCTGAAACCTGGCAGATCTTACAAGTTCTTAAATAGTCTAAAATCTCCAAACTATCCATTGGACTTTTAGGCCTGCACAGTTCAGGAAGCAGACTGAACTTAAAAGGTAAGAAAATTTGGGAATTCTTTTCTTCAGGAGATGGGTCATTGTCATGAACTGCAGGGCATTCCTGAGGGATAAGAGCACAGTCTAGCAGCAAACCAACTCCACACACGCCAATTCTTGAGCTGAAGCAGATTCTGTTACTAAGTATCTACTTTTAAGAGGTGTGACCATCCAGACGGAAAGATACATTGCTGAATTTTAAAGTCACCAAAGGCAATTCCCTCCGCAAACACATTGTTATTAGAAATGTTTGTAAAACGTTCACCTACTTTTATTGATGCCTTGTTTACAGGTATTACAGTTGATACTTTGGCTCTGCCCGTGTGTCTTTAAGTGGCTGGTGATATATGCTGCACTCAGAAGTTTACCACAGATATTACACGATACCTTTCCTTCATGGCGCACCATGTGTGTCCGCAGTCTGTCTTTGGTGGCAAAGGCAGCAGTGCACGTCTAGATGAAGGACAACAGTTACACTTGAGGTGCAGACAGAGCAGTACAGCATCATCTACAGGCCCCCTGGGAGCCTGTGTAACCTTGCAGGTCCTAACAGTATCCTAACTGTATTGACAATATTCAATTTTACCTGTATTTATAGAGAAACAAAAATCAAACTATTCGGCAGAGACTGAGAATGGAATTTGTTTCTGAGACAATCAGGACAAAAATCATACTCTATACTGCTTGAACTTTCTTAAACAGCAGGTTGCCTTACCCAGCAAAGCAAGAGGAAACTTATAAAAAATGCTTATAACAGGCAAAGTTGGTTTTTAATATAATTTTACTGTACAAATATGAACTTGGTACCTTACACTGCTCAATTGCTTCTGTTGCCATCCAGAACAAGGAAACAAAACCTTTTCCTAACACTATTCTTTTTACCCAAGACTTTTATTTAATAAGATGAGTCAGTAAAACACAGGTTGGAATAAGCATGGATATTCCAAGTAAAACAGTTAATTGTTCACGGGCAATCAAATTATTTCTCTTAGGCTCAGTCATCAACTTACGACAACTCGCTTTCCCCTTCCAGCAAAATAACAGATCCAGAATCAACCATTCCCACCCATTTTAAATAGATGTGCTGAGAAAGACATTTGATTTGAACATGCTGAGAAACACACTGCACACATTACCCCAGAAATGAGCACTGAGCTGAGGATGCTGCTACAGTCCTACTACTAAGTTAAGCATATGGTAAAACAGAGCAACTACGCTGTTCTCCAAGAAAGCAAAAAGCCTCTAATCTTCCTTAAAAAGCAGCCACGGCATCTTTTTAAAGTTCCACCAGAATTCCAGCGCTGTGGTGTGCAGGCGGATGTGGCTTTACTCCTAAATTTGCTTTTCAAAGAAAAGTCCAGGAGCAAATACAGTTCTGGAAAGATTCACCTGTGTTTTACTGACACAATGAGGTATTGTTCTTAATAAACGCTTAATAAATTAGCCCTTACTTGGCATACAAGGGGTCTCTCTGTTGAGTGAACATGTTTAACGTGACAGCTTAAATGATCAGGCCTGCAAGAAAGACAGGAACAGGAGAAAAGCGCACACCGTTACAAACACAGTCAGGACATCTTGGCTAGCAGCGCTGACACCGCACTGGTCACTCCCTGCAGCCCCAGCCCTTGGCACAGCCAGGATAAATCCCTTCCCTTCACCTGCAACAGCTCCTAGCTTAAAACCAACCTGCAGTTTAAAACGTAACTCTGTTCTCCTCACACACCTGAAAATGGCACGTTTGGTCACACCTTGTGTAAAGGTGAGAGCACAACAGCTCTAAAGGTTGAAGTTTCCTCTGTTGCAAGCACAGTTCCAAACAGAGCTGGCAGCAATGCAAGCTCCCCCCCGTGCTCTGTCAGTGCCCTCCACCCTGCTGTAAGACCAGGTGACAGTTTACCTGCCCTGCCACATTCGGTCACAGACTGTGGGCTGCTATAAAGGGCTCCATGCACACCCCCAGTGACACAGATGTGTGTCTTTGGGACCTGGATGAGGTCGAGAAACTATTTCAAACCACTCTGCTAAAAAAGTGACCACTTCTGGCCGCTGCTAACCTTGCTCAGATGGAGACTCCCCCACCCTAAAGGCAGACAAGGCTCTTTATTCCCTCACCATTCTCCTCAGAGGTTGGGTTCCCCCAGCCCCTCACTACGACAGCTTAACCCTTCTTGCTCATGAAAAGCCAATACTGGAGCATGCCTGGGACTTGCTACATGGTACCTTGAGAAGCCTTTTCCACAAACACCACAGGTGTAGGGTTTCGTGATGCCACCTTCGTGAGACCTCACGTGGTAGGTCATGCGATCCTTCCTCTTGAAGCGCTGATTGCAAATGGGACATTCGAAGGGTTTCTCGTCGGAGTGGGACAGCTTGTGCCGGTTGAGGTGGTAGACGTCCCTGAAGGCCTTTCCACACATCTCACAAGCGTGGTTCTTCTTCACGGGCTTGCTGGGCTTCTTCACCGTCTGCGTCACTGCCATGGCCGTGGCGCCGGCACTGCTGCTGGGGTTGGTGGCAGAGGAAGACGTAGTGACTGTGGACAGGATGCCTGCGATAGTCGAAACCAGTGAACTCCGGCTGTTGTCACCAGCGATGGTCGAGATAAGGGGCACCATTGTGGTGGGAGTTTTCTTTGGCCGTGACACTAACTTTATCCCTGTGTGGCAGGACTCGTGACGCCTCAAATGGTAGCTGTCCCTGAAAGCTTTGCTGCAGTAAGTGCACACAAAGGAGGTTTTAGGTTTTTCCTTTTTAATCCCAACAATAGCATCCTTTAATGTTTCTGGTGCAGGCTGAGGTTTCTGCGTTATTGGTAAGGGCAGAATCGGCTTCTGATCGGGCGGCTCAACAGCAGAGCTCAGGAGAGGCAACAAACTGTTCTGTGCTGCCTGCTGTTGGTGATGGGAGGCTTCATGTGCCTAAAACCAAACATTCACACTTAAATTCTCTGGATGGGTGCTCACTCCGGCACGGTGAGAACATTTACAAACGACAGGGAAGCACATTCTAGACAAAAAGCCATGGAAGGAACAACAGGGGAAGGTTACATAATGCTGGTTTTGGACAAGATAAACTGCTCATGCTGTAAATGCCCTCGCTGTGCAGATCCTGTGGTAAGTGTAGGACACAGCACAACAACCAAAGAATTATTAAGTTTCTGGAGGGCAACTTTTTATGAAAGACAACTAGGTGCTTGTCAGATCTTTTCGTAACAGCATTTGATCTTTACATAACAGGTAACTCGTTTTGCTAATGATCGTATCAGATGGCACCTCAGGACTATCTGTGGAGGATGAAGGTACTGACATGAGTTGCAAAATAACGCCCCACCTTTAAGCCGAGCTTAGTGCACACTGAGAACTGAACTGCAGCCACAGAGAGCCAGGATGCGATAAGGCGTCTTATTTAAACAGCGTGTTCATACCCCTGTGCCAGCGCTGAAACCAAAGCAACTGGAATCGGGAGCTGTCTAAAGCCACATCTCTATATTTAGCAGGTTCCTGATGCATTTATCCACTGACCACTGTGTTCCCTATGTCTGGAACTAGCAAGAATAGCGGCACAGCCTTTTTGTCTTCGTCAGCAGCTACTTTGTGCTGGGAAGAGAAGCCGATCGATACACACTGGGAGTCATCTAGAGATGCTGGAGAACACGGTTCGGGGGTGTTGGGAACAAACGCTGAAAGGTGCTTGAAAGCAGCCAATACCAACTAACTTTGAACTACAGAATCAGTGGCAGAAGCTACAGGGAAGGCAGGGAGGGCCTGCAGCCAGCACGGCTCGGCTGAGCTGCAGCCTGTGCTGCCACGAGCGGTGCTGCACCACGCGTGGTTATTCTAAGGCAGAAACGCCGTTATTAAAACTCATCCAGTCAGACCGGGACAAAACCCTGGCAGATACAATTTTAATGTGGTTTAGAAACCACACAGACCAATTCAGCCTAATGGAGCATTAAAATAAATCACTCCAGCACCTTAAGCCAGTTTAAGTGCATCTGTATTCAAGATGTGCCTCAGTCTCATCAGACCAGTTTTAAATCAGGCTCGTTATTAACACAGCGTGCCAGGCCTGAAGCTGAGTTTGGGGAAACTTGCATTCCCATTAGATCAGTACTGCAGCCTTCCAGGACTCCTTTCCTATGGTTTTCCTGACAAAATAACATGACTCAAAGCTGCGAGAGCTGAATAAAACACTGTGCTGGTGCATGACCCTGACCTGTCTACTATTACATCTGCTGAGGATGGACAGTGCTAGGAAGTGCACTCAGGCTAATGCTCTTCCCACGGGAATACATTTCAACACGTCCTTTGGACAAGCCAGTATTTCTAGAAGCTCACTTTGGGCCTTTTTCCTAGGTGTATCCTGGATGCTTTGCCTCTCTGGATGGCAGCAGGGACTACAGCCCCCCCAGAGCATCCCTCCCTGACTGCAGGGCAGCTCCTGCCCCGCACAGCCCTGCATCACTCCAACCTCACCTTTTGGGAGCGTGATGCTGGTGATCCTTGGATAAAAGCCACGGCTGGACACCAACACTAACCCATGTGGGAAAGAACACAAGCTCCCTAACGCTCCAAGCCTATCTGACAGGAAAACAATTCACAGGAGAAAGCCTGGATTTGGATGTTAACAGGAGATAAAAATTGTGGGAATCATTAGGAGCCAGGCCAGCCTGTCCATCTGTATCTGCATTTTAGAACGGTCTGTGCTGAAGCTCGGGATGCAACAGGTAGGCTGGATATTACCACACCTGCCTGGCCACAGCAGCCACCTCCAACAACAGCCTGAGGGGCTGGTTTATTTTAGGGAGCGATTGCTGAAGAGCTGGATCCAGAACTCTCCTGGAGGCGACGCTGCTAAATCAGGGCACGGCACAAGCTCTAGCAGCTCCACTAAACTTTTCCCTGACTTCAGTGACAATTGTGGATTTTCAACCATTTATTTGCCATATTTTTAAAAAGGTTTTGACACTTCTACATTGCATGAAAAATAGAGTCTGCATGATACACACCAACAGCACAATACTGGGCAAGTTGCGTACTTGAACACAATTTTAACTTTAAAAAATCTGAAATGTTTTACAACTTTGAATCAGCATTAAACAATGCTATTAAACTGCACCAGAAGACACTGCAGAGCACCTAATGATAGCTCCAGAGATACAATTTCAAAGGCAGAGCTAGCAGATAGGATAATGGAGAGCCCAAATCCTTTGGACAAGGTTCAAACTTAGGCAGTTTATGGATATTTTTAAGCCTCAAAGAATCGTCAGCACTTCAAGGTAATGATGCACTTATTCCTACAGATCCGATAGAGACAGTGGACATAAAACAATGTATATTCATACAGCTACAGGCTATGGAGCTGCTGCTTATGTAAGTCTGCTTATCTTGGTTCGCAGAGAGCCAGCGTTACAAGCAGCACCGTGCTCCCCACAGCCCCTCTGCCACGATCCTCAGTTTCCAAGGGCTGCCTGCCTTAAAGCCTTTTAAAAAAGGATCAGGCAGCATTTTTTTTAACTCCCTGTTGGAGAAGGGAAGCCAGCACCTGCTGCACGCCTCTGGCAGGCGCAGTTATTCAGGCTCTGACCACGGTTTTACTTGACCCAGCCATTAACGTCAAGTCAACATTTTGGGGATATTTTGAAGGCCTGGGACAGACTCTCGTGCAAAATCCCCTTGTTCTGTCACTAATTCCTTCTCTCCTGGGGGTGCAGTAAACAAAAAAACCCTGCAATTCCCGACCCGGAGTGTAGGATGTGGCATTGTGAACTTCCAATGCCAGAGGCTAAAATATTTTTGTGCTCCAGCCTTAATGTGAGAGCAACAAATTAGCATGAGTCATATCTTGAACACTTCATCTGATGGATGAGTCCTCCTCACATTAACAGATACAACTTTCGCTTCCCGAGCAGATACTAAAAGCGGTTTTCAAACTATGCATTTTGGGGACTAAGAAGATCCAAACAAGAACTGCTTATTCAGTAGCATGATTGTTTCTTTAGAAAGGGATACAATTCATCAAAATGCCACCTAAAAACAATCAAACAACTTTATTTGGAAGGAGTGATTTACAGTTGCACAGCCCACTGCTACAGGAGTAAAATTAAGACGTCAAAACCTCCTCTAAAAGCATCTGGCTAAAAATTATAACTTTATATTCCACATATTAAGCTGTCCCTTAGGAATCCTGTCCCAGCTGGAACACACACTTGGTTTAACACTCTCCCCAGGAAGAGTGAGTGTGAATATTCAGTCACTTTTATTTGTTATTTAACTGACACTGGGGAGAGGCTTTTAAATCCACGTTTTTTAACTAGTTTTAACTAATCAGCTGGATCAGGGCTGATATGCTGCTGGGAGAATGGGAAGAAGAAAAACGAAAGTCACATCAGGACTACCTCAGTGCTGCTTTCTCCTGGGCATGTTGGCATGCTTACACCCCAAATCATTGATTTTAACAAAAGCACTCAAGAAACAATATCCAGCATTTATTATGAGCTCTGAAAGCTTTATTATTTAGGGAGGAAAAAAAAAAAAATCAGAGGAAAATTTCCACGTCACAGTTTTATGAAGATGCTTCCGAGTCGCACGTTTGGAAAGTGAACTGCTGACTCCTTAATTAAAAGCAGCAAAGCCGACTCCTAAATCAGCGTGTGACATCACTACTTCAAAACTCAGCACCTTCAAAAAAACACGGACGAGCAGCGAGGAGCTGGACACGTACTTGAAAGCATTACTTGGCATTTCTCAGCCTGCTGCAATACAGTCCTGCCAGCCTAGGAAAAATTTCCCCTGGAAAACGCTCAGCTGGGAGGCAGCAAGGCACTAAAGCAGCCCTGGCTCAGGGAGATGGCCCTAAACTAAGGAGATTAACTTCTTAGCGTGAAGTTTCCTACGTGCGAATCACAACTGCCCACTAGAGTGAGAAATAATTCACCAGACCTCAGCCAAACTCGATGGCATCACCCGCATCCATCACGAAAAGGCGGAAAACCCAGCGCCCAGCTCCCGGTACCGGCTCCCCGGAACATTCCCGGCGTGTTTTTGGAGGCAGAGAACCCGAGCAAGTGACTCATCCCTTGGTACTTGCAAGGGACGAATTTTTCCTCTCTAAAGGAATGGTGCTCGCTCTTGGCGGATTTATTCATTCTACTCAGGTTTTCAAACTCGTGTCACGGGTTGGGTTTGGGTTTAATTCCGAGGAGGACAGTGAGGAAGCGAGCGGCCGCCACCGGGAATGTGCAAAGAGGATTATTTTACCTTGAGAAAGGTGATGTGCTGGGCTTTTTTTTTTTTTTTCCCCCCGCTGCTGCTGCTGCAATCACACATTTTATGTTTTCCAGCTCAAAAAAAAAGCAGGAGAAAACAATCTGCTGTGAATGGGCTTGAGAGGCTCACAAAAGCCAGGCGAGGATTTTTTTTTTTTTTTTTTTTTTTTTTTTTTTTTTTGTTTTTTTGTTTTTTTTTTGATTTTAANTTTTAGTTTTTTTTCTGGTACATTGGATTTTCTTTGGAATTACATAAACAGCGGTGTTTTTAAGTCAGTCTTTCACCGACAGAAAGGGGGAAAATTGTGACTCAGTTGGCAAAGGGAGGGGTTGCACGCTACACCGTCCCTATTCCTCCCCATTCCCGTTAGGATTTCGCCAGTTTTTACAGAAATCCGGCCCGCTCGCGTCCTATTTTAAAAGAAAACAAGCTCCCTCGTCAGCCGGCCCTGAGTCAGGCTGTTTAAAGAGGGATTAATTTATTCTCCCAGACACGGCGTTTGTTCCATCGGGGTTTTGTTGGAGCCCGGTGGAAGCTTGGGGTTGTTTTTTTTTTGTTCTTTTTTTTTTTTTTTTTTTTTNNNNTTTGGGGTTTTTTTTTTTTTTTTTTTTTTTTTTTTTTTTTTTTTTTTTTTTTTTTTTTTTGGGGGGGGGGGAAAGAAAAAACCAAAAACAAAAAAAAAAAAAAAAAAAAAAAAAAAAAGGCGCGATCGCATATTTTGTGAAGGAAAAATAAAAATAAAATATAAATACGAATGTCGGTGGTTTGTAATGAAAGCGGGAAGGGAGCGCGCTGCGGGGCGGCGGCGGAGGGAGAAAGTGCAGGAGGGAAGGAGAGAAGCGGAGCCGCGGGGCCGGTGAGGCGCTGCCCGGCGGGCCGGGCCGGGCCGGGC
>VZTX01009494.1:0-25210 GCA_013400915.1 Pardalotus punctatus
CCTGCAAGATCTGCCCTGGCACACCCCCATCCCTGCCCTGCAGGATCTGCCCTGGCACAGCCCCATCCCTGCCCCTGCAGGATCTGCCCTGGCACAGCCCCATCCCTGCCCCTGCAGGATCTGCCCTGGCACAGCCCCATCCCTGCCCCTGCAGGATCTGCCCTGGTACGGACCCATCCCTGCTCCTGCCCTGCAGGATCTCCCCTGGCACAGCCCCATCCCTGCTCCTGCCCCTGCAGGATCTGCCCTGGCACGGCCCCGGCCCACCCCAGTGAGGGCTCTCAGGACACACCGGGGTCACTCCCCCTCAGTAAGTGCCGTATCTTGTGGTTTCTAATCGTTCATATTCTTTCTTTGCTCCAAAAATATCTTCATCTCTCCTGACTGAAACCAGTTATTAACACAATGACTGGGTGCTGTTTTGCTCTTTGACCAACAAAGAAGAACTTTTATGTAGAGATGAGGAAATGTGAGAAGAGAAAATTGTTTTAGATTCCAGGACCACTAAGTCAGCCACAGATGAATCTGGAATGAAGGATTTACACTTTTCAGAGCTAAAATTTTAACTAAAGATGGAAGTTGAAAAACAGCATATCTGTAGGGTTTTGAGATATTTTCCCCCTTACTTGAATGATACTGAGGGTACGTCAAAGAATAAAATTATATTACATGTTCTACATCTCTTCATCTTTATTCTGAGACTGATGCTAACAAAATATTTACTCAATTACATTTTTACTATTTATCACACAGCAGCAAACTAAAGATCTTTGACAAATTACATGAGTGAAAAGTTGCCATGACTTTACTCATACTTTTTTTGCTAATGCAGGTTGTGCATCCATGTGGCACAAAGACATTTGCAAAGTTTAGAGCTCATCACTTTTTTGTGATGATGCACTTGCCATATGGCATTTTTCCTGAGCACTTATTAGACTTCTGTTGTTTGCCATTTCTTGTTTAGAAGTACAAAAGATTGTAACTAAAATGAAAGGAAGAGTTTTTTGTTAATTGTTAAGATTGAAGAATAAATATTGATTAAAAAAAGATTAACTCTCTTGTATCATTATTTTCTCTACAGCCTTTGTGATCATGGTGGGATTCAGACAGTTTCATTTGGAATCCCTCTATACTTTGCATATTTCTCTTTTCTGGAGTAGCAAGAGTATAAAATGAAAGGGAGCTTTGGAGTCTATAAATAGAGAAATTACACTCTCTGCAGGCTTAGATTAATCTGATTATCTCTACATACAATCAGGTGTTTCTGAAATCAAGTCACAGAGATTTTCAATAAATCCATCTCTTCTTGTCCTCTCCCTGCTGCCCTCCATCTCCTCTGCCTCTTGAAATGGAAGAACTTCTGAGTTTCAGAAGGGTCTAATATTTTCCCTATAATTGATTGATGCAGACTGATCACTTGAGAAACTCTTAAATTATTCTTTTTTATGCATGAGATCTGCCATTGGATGAGCAAATTGCCCATGGGAGGGAAACTTTCATGGTGTTACTGCAAAACCTCTGTTGACCAAATCTTAAAAAGTAGGTTCCTAACGTGAGTGCTCATTTTAATATTGCATGAAGATCAGCATTTGAATGTATCCCTTATTTTAGTGGAAAGAAACAACATACAATCCCCACAGTTAGCTGCACTATTTTTCAGAAACCTGAAAAATGGGTTGATATCTGTAACAGCTTAGCAATCAGTTACCAGTAAGCTGAACAGCAGCAGGAAATGGCAAAGAAAACTCAAAGCTGACCTTTCCAGTCTCAGAGATTACACAGTTGTTTAATGTAAAGCATGCCAATGTGTCCATTACTGCAGTGCAAATAAAAGTATATCAGTTTCTTGGCAGGACTGAAGCCCTGTTGTGCATTTCTTAAATGAATGCTTGCGCTTGAAGTATATATTATCTTCAGTCTACAAAATGCAGACGTACCATCATGTCATTTAGATCAGCACGACCAACTTTAAACATTCTGTTCACTGAAAACAGCTACAAAATCTTTTAGTCCTACAAACTGATTCATTCGACTAGTTATGCAAATTGGTTGCTCTTTCATTGCCCTCCCAAATTTCTTGAATTAGTCTTTCTTCTGGATCTTCTGTTAGATAGATTGACTTGGTTTTTGACTTGTTTTTTTTGCTGATTGGATTTTGTTAATGGTATTTCTGCACAGTGTCTAACACAACTGGCCCTGAACTTGCCTGAAATATCAATGGAAAACATCCCCCCCACCAATCACCAGTAAGGTAACCATAAGGTAACAGAGCAGAGTAACTCTGTGAGCCAAAAGAAAAGCCAGCTGTACTGCTAAAATATAATTTGAATATTAGACTGATGAAACTCAGTTACAAAAATCAGAAAAAAATTCAAATTTTATTAGGTAACTTTAATTTCCATTTGACTAGCTTGATATCCTTGATATGACTGTGTATTCTTCTTTTATACATCCTAACCTTTAAACACACATTGGTGGAATTCATTACCTCAAAGCAGCTTTGTTTATCATGTGATTACTTTTATGAAGTCAACATTCAATTTGATGATGAAGTGATATGGTCTAATGGCTAAGTGACATCAGAATGGGCAGCCTTGCTCCCCTCTTCCACCTTTTCCCCTTGTTTTGGACAAGTTCTCCAGCCACCTTCTCTGTGCTGGCATTGACACATGACAAATCTGTTTGGTGGAGCTAGATCATCAGAAAACTATAAAGTTTTAGGCAGAATTAGATTTTTGCTCCTTTATCTTGATGAATTATTTCACTGTGTGGTCACACAAAAGGTGGTGCTGATGTAAGGGCAGCAAGAGCATGTGACTAAAGCAAGTGAAGAAGGAATGGCAGAAGAATTTTGCCACTTTCAGTGGCAACTAGTCATTAGATCAGCACAGATGTATCTTCAAACTCCACCTTTCAGTTCAAATTGTAGACAAAACTCTTCCTTACATTAAGAGTGAAAAGGAATGTAGGAATATAATGAAATGGTTTTTGAGGTACAGCAGCTATATTCTTCCCTGTAATACTAAAAGGACTTTACTACTTGTCACCACACTTGGAAAGTTTTTTAGTTTTTTAAAGAATTCACATAATGGAAAAATGTTAATCAAAAGACTGATAAATTATAAACTGTATCTCTAAAAAAAATAAGCAAAAAGCCAATTAGCCCAGTGCTTTTCTCCAACAAACATGTGGAAACATATCCAATTATTTTGGAAAGCACCAATTCAAATAAAATGAATAATCTAAATACCAGAACAAAATACTTCATTTAATAATTACCTTTCTCAAGAAGCTGGCTCTAAAATAAACTGTGAAATACTGTCAATCTGTCATGTTTGCAAGCTTTATTGACACCACAGTTGTTGCTCCCTTGCCTTTGTGTATATTGCACTTTGCATTAGCAAGTAACCAAAGTGACATTAAACAGACCTGTTTCTGATAAGGGTATTCAAGAATCTGAATATTTGGTTTAAACATATCAGAGTAAAGATCAAGTTTTATCCAAAAAAAGGAGTCTTATTCAGTCTTTTCATTAGAGGAATTTTTAAAACGGAGAATTATGACATAACATGTGTCTCTGTACACATGGTTAGCAGCATGTGACTGTGTAGAATGTGAGCATATGCACAAGAGGGAGAAGAGGAGGTCCTTTTGTTTGAAAAATCCATGTGCAATACAGGCATAACTGCAGTGTAATACTGAGAGAGTGGACGGGTGTGAAAACTGTTCTGTGTTCTATGACAGACATGAAAAAAGGAAAGCCAGAAAATGGTACTCTGCTTTCAGAGCTGCAGAAGGATATTGAGAACAATGTGCATCACATAGGAGTCCTTTCTTACAATCTCACAGAGCAGGATGCAATTCATTATTAATGAATCCTACTGAGCCTACATGACAAAACCAGCATAGAAATTACAAAATCTGAAAACAGTTACTGCATCATGTGCTGGCACAGAACTGGGAAAAAAACCCAAGCTGATTTTCTTGTATGTAAAATTTAAACTTGGAGAGCTGGACCTTGCCTTCAGACAGCAAAAATAAGATTCCTTACAAGCAGTAGCAGCACGGTGATACCAGCCTGGCTGTGCCACCTTTCCTATCTGCAAGCGATCAGTACGGGAATGAGGCCCTTTATAGCATGAGAATATCTCAAAGGAAATCCCATTATGAGGAAAATGGGGATTAGAATATACCATACTGACCAAGCATGGCCAAGTAATGGTAGCTTAGTGATGAATGGGACCCTCACGTTCAGACAACGGTGTGCTGGTAACTACAGGTTGTTGAGCCAGGACAGAATTTAATATATATTTGAAAAATATACATCTTGGAGGATTTAACAGCTGGAGGTTTTCTCTGCACTGGTGTTTTTCTTGTTACACTTTCATTCCACCACTGGTCACTATCAGAGATAGAAGGCTAAGTACACGTTTAACCCTGGCTTTGTGCTCACAGAGGAAACCAAATTAATACCAAACCAAATTAATGGTTGTGAAGTTTGTCACATGAGAAAACACTCCAACCCTATTCATACTAATAGTGCAAGATAAAACATGATAATAACGTGAGTTTTCAAATGCAATTTGTTTAAATTATCAAGTTTGCAAAGACAAGCATTGAAAATCAAAATAAAAATACAAATTTGAACTTGCAGTTATTGGACTTCAAATACATGAATTCTGATAGACTTAGTAACAATAATTTCTTTCTGTGATTCCTCCAATTCACTCACTTCTCTGAGCCAGAACATGCAGGGAAATGTGGGAAAAAAATGAATTGTCTCAGGGGTAAGGTCTGCTGCCCCAGACAAATGGGATATCATTCTTGTCTTTGTCTTAGAAGACTAAAGTGATATTGAATAAGTCATCTCAACCAAATTTTCCCAGAAAAAATACAAACACCAGCCACATTGCCTAGATACTTGATTTGGAGCACCTGTGATCTGTTTTTATAGTTTTTCCACTAACTGGAAATTAAGGAGATGCATTATAAAAATAGGTATTGTGAATTATAGGAGTTTCATATTCCAAAACTCAAGCAATGTGTAAATACTTATGGCAAAAAGTTGGAGAGGAATAGATAAAATCCAGGGTAAATATGGCAGGCTACAAAAGAGAGGCAAATAATTTATCACAGGGCACAGGAGTAAAAGCCATGCTGATCAATGCTAGCAAAGCAAGCAAAGCTTTGCCTTTCCCTCAGTTAATGTATGCCTGGTTTAGATTGATTGACACTGTGCTTTAAAGACAAAAACTAAGTCATGAAATCTTTTAAATTATCATATTTGACTGAATTTGCCTCCATTGATTTTTCTCCACCTGCAGCGCACTAGACAAGGTAATAATTTATGATAATTATATGAAAATATACAATTAATATTCATCACCTCTCATTTCTCATCACTTTAGATGATCAGTAATGCAGAGTAAAAATGCTGTCAGATTTCTAATTGCTTTGTAATGGGCCTGAAATAGGGAAATCGTTAAAGACAAACAATCTGTCACTTGTCTGTTACCTTAACTATCTATCACTTAAAAAAACCCTCATTAAATACATTGCTAATGAACGACAAAAGACTGTACTCAGTGTGCCCAGATGTACCTTTTTAAACAATATTGTAAATTGCTTAAATAATTCCCAAGACGTTTTCAATCATTTCTGTGGAAATTTAATGGAAAACATATATTTTCCGTGCATGTTACATCTCATTTGTTCACATCATTATGACATTTAGTCTATCATATGCACATCTCCTGGGAGACAAAACTTTTTCTTTTTTCTGTTGACAAATCTGATCCAATTAAAACAAATTCTGGAAGAACTTAACATTAGATCTCTGACCCCTTTCTCTTAAAAAAAAAAAAAGGAAGAAAAAAATCCATTAATAATTTAAAAATCATTCTATCTCTTTCCAGGATTTTTAATATCTAGTTTAAAAAAAGAAGTCCAACATTGTTCAAAGTTGAACAAATTATTTTATCTCAATTGCTCCCAAGAGACAAAGCATAGAATGTTCACTTTCACCACTCTTTCAAGTCAGCTACCTACTACAGCTCTGACAGAAAATTTCACTTGAAAATAATTCTTCTCACTGCACTGACTGAATAGCCAGGATGAAAACAAAATATCAGTGATACCCCATAGTGAAATATTGTACTATTATTTGCCATATTAATTAATTGCTGATAATAACTGTCACATTAAAACATTGAGAAAATGAAGACATAACAACTTTGCATGACTTAAACATGCTCAGTCTCTTAAATTTATCAAAACCCAATCCATATTCAGTGCTTATTTATAACACTGAAAGATGTTTAGATTAGATATTAGGAAGAAATTCTTCACTGTGAGAGAGGCGAGGCCTTGACACAGAGAAGCTGTGGCTGCCCCAACCCTGGATGTGTTCAGGGCCAGGCAAAATGGGGCTCTGAACAACCTGGTCTAGTGGAGGGTTCCCTGCTCATGGCAGGGGGTGGGAATGAAATGATCTTTGAAGTCCTTTGCAAACCAAACCATTCCAGGAGTCTCTATGTAGCAATATAGACACACATACGCAAAAAAACCCAAACCCAACCTTTGCTACTCTGACCAAGACTTTGAAAAATACCAGTCCAGAAGGAAAAAATGTAATTAACAGTGAGAAAGTCTGGATGTTTCAGCTGGTCCATCATGCATACTTATCTTTTTTTGTAGTAATAGAAGCACACAGTATCTAGTTAAGTCTTTGAATAATTATTCTCTTATAATTCTATGACAACACAGCAAAATGTTATGTGAATGTTTCAAGGAAAGCATCTACTAAAAAGTTAAATACCCTCACAAAAATGTCTGAAACCACCAGTCTACATCTCAATTTTCTTAAGAAAAAGAAAGAAACCTTGTACCATATCTAGGTGTCCAGCTCCTGTGAAATGAATACCACCTATGCACACTTACATAATTTAAAATAATTAAGGAACTAGTGAAGCCTGGTTTCTTACAGATGTGTCTCATACCTCCATTCTGGGACAACAGTCCCAGGTCTTCTCCATGACCTCCTGGTCTGTCTCCACTCATCCTAGACTGTCATGGTAAGTTCTCCACATTCTCCTGGAATGAAAGTAGGAAAACTTACTCTTTTTTTTTTCCCTTCAGAAGAGGAAAAAGCAGCAAACATCTGGCTACATTGAGCTGTGTGCTGACTTACCAGTCAGGAGCTGACTAAATTTTCTAAATGCACTGTTAATTTTCTTGTTAACAACTCATGACAGATATACTGTTGCATACAATTGCTCACAATCTCTCAAACAACTCTGTGTTCAAAATACTGTATGAGCTGGCTTCAAGTACCAATCCTATCACAAGTTAAAATGGAAAAACCTAAACATTCAACACTTAAAAGCTTTTGGCATAAAGGAAAAACAATGGATATTGTGTCTAGTCTTTAGGAGGATATTAACCATTTGTGGTGAAAGCACAGGTGTAGAAACCAATCTCCAGGACAACACCACATCTTTTAAAAACTTTTCCTCAATTTTCCCCCCTCACAACAACAGTCCCTGTTCACACACCAGCCCCAGTGACAGAGGTGACTCATGGAACCATACTGAAACCTTTGCCTGAAAAGAAAATTCTGATTTCAAAAGGGACTACATAAATTAGGCCACACTTGATACATCTCATCTGTAATTCAGTGACTTATGAAATATCTAATTGCTCACACTGGTGCTGCAGAAGTTAAGGCTGCACTGACAGAGAGGCTGAGTTGTTCTAGTGCTCACACATGGACTGACAAAGGAGTCTTTCCCTTTTGACAACATGAACACTCACATTACAAATTTGACCTCTCCTACAGAAGTGCGTAAAGAGCAAAACACCAACCTGCTGACCATTGTGTAGAGACACTGATGACCAGTACGGGCAAATATCAGATTAATCAGATCTTGAGTAGTTTTGTACATTTGATGTTTTCCCACCCTTACCCCTATTGTCATTTAGGGAAGCAAGTGTTAATCTTTAAATAAATTCTCCGTGTTTATCAGTCAACCCCAGCTGTCCCACTCCCTTCCTTCACTGGTGGTTAATGGGAAAAATATGCCAGGAACACTCCCAGCTCTTCCTGGCAATATCTGTACAAGCCCGGATGCTGTTCTACTTAAACAGTTCAAAGGGTATGAGAAATGAAAATAAGTTGCTTTAATTCTAAGTTTTTCATTCTAAAAACACTGTCACAGCATGGATGCTAAACATTTTAAAGTATAGTGTGAACTGAATTTGCCCAGAGTAATGTTTAGGGATTTTGCTAACTAGGTTCACCTAAGATTCCAGAAGCTGAAGTATACAGCACACTCCTGAGCTTTTTTTTTTTTTTTCTTCTTTTTTATTTTTTTTTTCTTGTGGTGGTCGTGGGGTTTGTTTGTGTTTTTTGGTTTGGATTTTGGGGGGTAGGTGTGTGTGTGTTAAGGTTTTTGGTGGTTTCTTGTTTCTTTTTAATGAGGAAACATCTTTATATCGTTAAAAGCTCGCTTCCAGAGCTTAATTTTTTTCATCAAGAAGATGTTCTTTCTACCTTAGGACAAGTATTTCCTAGAAAGAAACCACGCTCTTACTCCGCTCACAAGGCCGAGCCCAGGCGGCGCAGCTCCTCCTGCGGGGCCGGGGCGGGGGAGCCCGGCAAAGGGAGCGGCTGCGCCCCGGGGGGCGGAGTCCCTGAGGGAGGCCCAGACTCCCGGGCAGCGAGCGAGGGGGATCGGGGTGGGCAGCGGTACTTTCTGGCCTCGAACGCCCGGCACATGGAGCCCTGGGGCCGGTGCGTGCGGAGCAGCTCCCGCGGCCGGGACCGGCGCCGGGGCAGCCGCGGTCGCCATGGGGACGCGTCGGGCCTGGCCGGGCCGCGNTGGCGCGCTGCGCGGGGCCGCGGCCTGGGCCGGGCTGTGGCGGCCTCGCTGGCCGAGGTGCCGTCGGCCGTGGCTGTGCGGTGGCTCCGCGGTGGGGAGCGGTGTCGGGAAGCGCCGTCCCCGGGGCGCTGCCTTGCCGCGTGATCAGAACGCGGGTGGGTTCCCCGGGGAGACCGGGCTGCGGGGCGGCAGGAGGGGTGCGCGGTGCTGTGTGTGTGCCCGCCGTCTGCTCGTAGCTCTGCCGGGTTTCAAAAGCGTACTTTTTTTTCCCCCGTGAAAGAAAGGTTGACTCTCAAGTACGGCGGTAGTCACCAGGAAGCAGTTTTAGGGCTGAAATGGGAAAAAACCCCAAACCTGTTTATTTTCTTCCACAATTAATTAATTCACGGTTATAGAACTTGTGTGTTTACAAACTTCTTGCCTACTGACAGTGTTATCTCTTAACAGAAAGTTCATAGTAAATCAGCTACTGCAGGCTTGGAATTCCAGCGCACCTAAGAATCTGCGTGAAGCTCAAGCATTGCCATTCTATTACTGACACTTAGTTTTCCTGTTTATTTTTTTTCTTTCTGAGTCATTAACTCGATGATAGATGGCCAAACTTGATACCCACACAATAAGCTAGGTTTTACTTAGTGACCTGTGCTAACTTGGTATGTTTTGGTTCATTTTTGTTTATGGTTTTTATGTGCTCTTCTTTATGTGCTCTTTTAAGTTGGCTTCTTACTCAGCAGGATGAAGGAGTTCCCATGCTCTGAATGTCGTTTTGTAGAAACCAACCCTTTCTTGTGTCTTCTTGCATGGATCTTATTCCCAGATTGAAAAATGTCACACTTTCATGTACTTCACATTTTCATGTGTTAAGTACAGGATTGCTTCAAAATCAAAAGGTTGTTTTAAAAAGTGTCTGTATTAAAGGTGTATCTGTAACCTGGGTCTCTTCAAAACAGTTCATTTTACACACAAAATGATTTTTAAAGAAAATCATTTGTAGATGGCTTCTGCAACATGATGTGCTGAGGAGCTTGGGAAACACGACACTTCACATACGACAATCTGTGGGATGGAAAGGCCATGTGAATGAAACTTTTTTTGCACAGTAGTTCTCATGTAAAGATGTAGAGGTCCTTGAGGGCCACAGTCAATTTTGTGATCCTGTAGTTTGCCATATCCTCATCATTGCTTTTTCTGATTCCCTTTCAAATTGTAATTTCATTTATTTGATTTTCTTATGCAGTGGTAAGGAAGTGGTCTCAAACCCAGTCGGGCTATGGCCTTTGAAAGGATAAACCAGAAGGACTGGTACAAGGTCCTGGGTGCCAAACCGTCGGACAGCCCAGCAGAACTGAAACGGAAATACCAAAAACTTGCTTTGTTGGTAAGTCTGGGTTTAATATTTAAGATAAGCAAAAATTGTTTTTATTATTATTCTGGTTTACTCTGTCCTCTGAGTTCAGGTTTTTGCTCAAAAGGTGCTTTGGCCTGGGTTTCTGAGGAAAATGGACTGTCTTTTTTCATACTGTTGACTGTTCTCAGCTGAATTTGATAGACAAATAGAATTCCCAAGGGAACTAAATTCCTGTTTCTTGGAGGCTGGTGACTTGGTAGAGAAGGAGAAAGGAGGTGAGCAGAACTCGCTTTTTATAGGAAAAGCTCCCTTTAGGAAGCTGCTGGCTAGACTGTCTGTATTGGTGGGGCCTTGGAGCAGGTTTGATGTGTCAGGACAAATGTGACAAGAAGCTGAGATTTTTAAGTGAGGTAAAGAGAATGCCAGTGACCAGGAGACTGAGTTTTGTTAGAGGTGAAACAAATTCATGGGTCTGGGAGGGAAGTTGTTTATTTTCATGTTGGTATTTCTTTACATAATTTTATTTCTAACTACTATAGAAACAGTTTTAAAGTTATCCATTTCACCAGTATGTTCCAATTTTACATTTTGATATTCTTCAGTTGAATTTGCTAGGCAACTCTGCTGTACATCTCAGTGCTTCCTGTGAACTTATTTCTTTGTCTGAAACTGATTTGTGTACTTAGTGTTAAGTTTCTACACGTGACAAGATGTTTGTGTGCAGATATAGGACATAAATCTTTTGGTTCTCACTGTTAAACATTGATTATTTTAATGTGGGAGGGGGCTTTGGAAACCAAGCTTCTTAGTTCCACTTTGAACAGAAATAGTTGTTTTCTTGGACCTCCTAGTGGTTTTGTTCTATTGAATTGCTGGTAAAATGTGAGTAAAAGATTAATAAAGATCTGTTTGTTCTTAACGAAGGTGATCAGGGGACCACAGTGTAAAATACCTCTTCTGTTCAGACAGGGGGCTAATTTAAACTGAATATTGTAATGGAATTAATATAAATTTTTCCCTATGAATTGATGTATAATAATGGTATTAAAATCATAAGCATTGTTCAGAGCTGTTACGGAAGTGAAACTTCATAGTCCCTTTCTTGTGTGAGTTATTTTTAATGAAACTTTGTGTTATAGAGCTGTATATTCATGTAATTTCCTGTAATTATTTAGGGGTGTATGAAGTGAGAATTGTCCAAGTTTACAACTCTGTGTGTGTGCGTCTACATAGTTTTGGGAGATGAAATTATTATTTTAATACACAATCATTTCTTAAGCACCTTGGGCATTTCCAACCTAATTAGTGCTCTTTATTTGAAAAGAATGGTGAGAGTGAAAACTCACTGAGAAGTGTTAGAGAAAATGAAGGTACTTTCTTTTTTTAGTGTCTGTGATGGATCTCTCTGACTAAAAAGAGATGTTTACTGATGTTTACTTGTAGGTGTTTTCCCAAGGCGGACCCGCTGCTTGTCTGTTGTTGTTACCATATGTCCTGTCTCTGCTCATCTTTTTCTTTTAACTGGAACTGTTACAGACTCTATTTGATGGTCTACTTACTAAAGCAGCAACTGGCACAGTCACTCTGAGTCCTTAAAAGCATGGTGGTCATGAGACCACAATGATTTTTATGCACCTTAAACCCCCACTGGAGTAGGAGTGACTTGAGGGCACAGTACGTATCTTCTCTTAGTTACAGTGTGATAATTAGTGCCACAATTGTTGTTAGGGGTTCCATGGTAGAAAAAAACTGCAAGACTTCTCTGAAAGAAAACTCTGCTGCGGCGTGTTAACGCAGAAATGTTCTCTCTGGTTCAGGGATTCGTGGGCTGTGGACTTCCAAGTATCGGATATGTAAGGGGAATGTTGCTGAATGTTTGTATTATCTTGATGCCATTTCCTAGGCATCCTCTGTTCACTGTTGGTAAGAAGTCCAGCACTGGATGGACCCATTGTGTTACTTTTTGTGTCCTTGCAGATGAAGTCAGCTCCCCAGGCTGGTGCTTGGAGCTCATGGTAATTTGGGTTTTGTGACGCTGCTTTTGGAGATGGGAGCGGTGCAAGTAGCACTGCCATTGGCAAGGGAGGGGACAGGGCTGCTTGCAGGTTTTGCAGTACTCAGGTAGTAATCAGTTACTGGAGTAGCTCCATTAGAAGCTGGAATAGCAGAACACAGCCATGTATTGCTTCTTAAAAGATTTCATGTCAGATTTTAGGGTCAGTGCAGAATGTTTTCCGATTTTTGTGTAGCGGCAGAAGTTAATCTCCTGAAGAGCTGTGCTGTGCTATTAATCTTAAAATCCAGAGGTTTGTAAAACAACTTGCATTTTGGATGCCAATTTCAGTTAATATGACATTGATTCTGTAATCATGAATATTCTGATCGCACATGTTCCTTAGCATCAAGCAGAATAGATGGTGGAATTTATTTTTAAACGTAATTCTGTTAAAATAAAAATGGCAAATCTCTGAGTCCAAGTCTTTTTCAAGCAATCCCCAATGCTTCATGTTGAGCATTTGCTTTTTGCCATCTGCTATTTTCTGTATTTGTCAACACATGTATGCTTAGCATCTTGAAGGAATAGGCAGATGTAAAATTTCCAAAGCTAAAAAGAGTTGCAGATCTTGCCATATGTCATCCAAAAGATAGCTATATTTGCAGTTAAATCTGAGGATTGACCTTAATAATATAAAGTAGTACACAATCAAAAGTGGTTGAATTGTAGCTTTGTAAGAATGACTTCATAAGGGCAATTTAGCTTAAAACTGATGAATTTTTAAAACTGAACCTGTTTTTGTTAATTCTAACAAATTGAAGATGGAAAAGGTTAATAACCCAGAACAAAATTGTGCATAGACATCCTACTAGAGTGATTATATTTGCTTACTATTTTGCCATATTTTTCTTTACTGTACTTAGTTTTTTTCATTTCTTCATTTCAGGTCACAACATGTATTTAAGTGAATTATTTTACTCTAGATAATGTCAGTTCCTTCTTGTCAACTCCATCTTTAAGAATAGTATTAATTTGATACAGAAAACAGGTTTGGGCTAAAAGTAGAGATTTTAATTTTTTTTTCCATGTCTTCCAACTATTTAAGCATCTTAATAAAATTTCTTTGGAACTTAATGAACATAATTTTTTTGTTTTTTAATTCTTTTGTGACTTTAATACCTGGATCATCTTCATGCTCTATTATTGTAACAATCAGTAGCGTATGACGAAGACAGACTTTTGGGCACAAGATGCATGTGCCATTGTCAATTCTATAAAAAGCTTATTTTTAAAAGAAAAAACTTCTGTGTATGCAGGCTCATACTCTGTGTCACAAAGCTCCAGCCAGTAATTCTGAAAGAAAAAAAAAATGCAGATGAATGCTTTGAAATCAGCATAGCTCAATGCAAAGATTCTTTGGCTGGCTGTTGTAAATTCATGCTAAAGTGCTTTCTGAAGCACAGATGACTTGCAGTTCCATACTCTGAAAGGAACACAACAAATCCTGAGAATTAATAACTTCTCAAAGTGGTAGGAGTTTGGTATTTAATCTTCTGTCTTTGTAACATGTTGCTGGGTTTGAGATATTTGGGATACACACAGCTTTTTATCCACAGATACATAGTAGTTTCAACCAGGTGATTTCTTAAATGGATCAATAGGTTTTGTGTTCTATACTTGGTTTTTCAAGGAATCCATACCTGCTTTTAGGAATGACAGTGCTTATGTTGCATCTCTGAATGTGTATAAAATCCACAGAAAATGAAATTAGAGCAACAAAAAAAGACATTTGGGGGGAGGGGGGAAAAGTTAAACTATCTTATTATTGGCACAATTTTTACATCTTCTTTTGGTCTAGCACTTTGTGGTCAAAGAATGAGTTGTCAGATTGTTTTTGAATTTTTATGTAACTGCTTTATATCGTAAAACTGCTTTTCACCAGGAATAAAGTCACCAAATGCATAAGCTTTGTCTAGCTGAAAATCAGGTGTCTGTTCCTGTTGATGCTGATGATATTATAGGATACCTTTCAGCTGGAAAAAAATTATTGTGCAGGAAAATTATATGCTGCTGTTACAATGTGTGCCCTAATCTTAAAGAAAATCCATGTAATTTGAGCAGGCAGTATGCAAGAAGCTCTTATTTTTAATATGGTAAGGAAATAAAATGTGCCATTTAACACAGTGTTACAAAGATTATCTTTTTTATCAAAAGGGATGGTGTGTGTGTGTATAAATACAAAGTGTTAAGGTGCTCACTTGATCTGTTTGAAAGAGTAGAAGATTTGCAAACAGAGCATCAGGCATAGGTGAGAGTGACTCTCAGCAACAATAAATAAGGATATTAACAGAAATTTAATTTAATGATGCAAAATAATTTCAAAAATATTATTCCATGGAGCATGTTTAAAGAAAAGACATTATGACTTTCTGGGCAGCAAAAAATCTGTTATCAGATTTATGTACACATCTAAATTCTGTAATCAAAAGAAATGCAGAAGGTGTCATATATGTAAAGTTAAAGAGCTGTTTGCATGATTGTTGTTTTAAAGTTTCTTGCAAGATACATTCAGTATTATTCCTGAAAGGACCTGCCTACTGAGGAACTTCATGCCGAGTTTAAGTTGAGAATTTGAAACTTAAAAATGAAAACACTTTGAGTTTTGTATTGGAAGTCTCATAATAATGTTTTTCATGGGAATCAGGCAATAAAAAATTCCTTTTTTAATACCCTTCGCAAGGTTTTTATTTTTTTGTTTGAAGAGTAGCATACTTGTTAGAGGTATTTAACAGATCATCGTGCTTAACTAATTCTAACTTCACCTGACTGCAAAAATGGATTTGTAATTTGACAATGTAAACAGAACAAGTTCAGTGCAGCCTGGCTGGAGCTTGACTGGAGTTGATCTAATTGCTACAGAGAGAAAGATAAGCCATCAAGTTTAATACAAAGGACTATTGTTTTAATGCTCTGGGTAGTTTTACTTTGAGCTGTTCTTTACATCTGATTTACTAATTATCACTTTAATAAAAAGAAGGGGGCATGTTTTTAAGTTGTGACTTGAAAAGTTGATGACTAGCCTGGGTAGTCCCAAGTGAAACTCTGTGTTACAGAAGTCACGAATTCAAACAGCTTCATTAGCCAGGTCATGATGGTGCTGCTGCTGATTAAACCATGAGAGTCGTTTGATTTATTCACCTGACGTGGGTGCTGGGTTTTCTTTGGCTTTTCCTTACAGCAGAAGAGTTCACCATGGTATTCAGCAGCAGGTCTGGAGAGCAGGGAGCTGCCCTGGTGGTGATCATATTGCAGGTGTTGGAGTAACGGGAACTTTTATCAGTGAGTATCACCACAAAGGTGTTGCATGTGTCAGGGTGATGCTTAAAGTGGAGCTCTCAGGAGCTGTGTGACGCTGTCACATCTGAGCTGAAGCTCCTGCTGGCTCAGTCAGAGCCCTGGGAAGGTGCAGAGCTGGTGGCAGTCTGTCCTTGGGCTGTGAGTGCTCCCCTGCAGTAACTGTGCTGTACAGAATCGGGCAGCTGCTAATCCAGTGGAATGCAGGGATTCACCAGGCAGCGCTCTCAGTAGCCAGCAGCCGGCTGGAGGGCAAAGTCTGTGCACATCCTGCCCGGGAACTGGCTGGGAAAGGCATCCTGACTTGCAGAAGAGATGGGGTGGGGAGACATCATGGACAGAGGTGAAGAGGAAAAGGATGTAGTGAGGTATCAGCAGAAAAAAGGGCAGCTCAGTTTATAGGGAGTGACATCCCACTTACCACTTTGTAATGTGTAATGATTTTTCAAAGATGTAGGTGAATTTTAACAAGTTTTTAACGAGATGTTTTATCTGTAACTTGCATAGAATATGAAAACCCATAGCATCACAAAGTAAGCCAGCAAGTAAGTAGTGCATTGCTTATCCAGGCAGTTCAGACAGTTGTGAAAGTAATGGTAGTGTCAAAAATTATATCTGAATTTAATCTGTTTACTCACAGGGTTATTGTCCACAGTTCATTTATTATGATGAGCAGCTTCTGCTACCTCATCCTCTGTAGATTTATGGTCCATACATTACAGAATGGGCATCAGGCAATTGAAATGGGAGATCTGGCCAATACCTGCTTGGTCTTTGATGTCATTACTGCTCTGCAGAGGAATCTGATGCCTCTCTTGAACATTTTGTGCTGGTTATGTAAGTTATTCATTGTAACAATATATTTAAAAAAGGATCTATACTGTCTTTGGGCCTTTGGTAGACTTTCTGTGAAAGGTGTTCCATACTCACAAATACTCGCTGTGTCCTGAGTCAGTGTAAAATTAAAATTCTGATTAAAAATAAAATCTTTAGTAGCTTATTAAATGCCATAAAGATGTTTTTCTAATATTTGCAAGTGTTCTTCCAGCATTTTGAAGACGTATTTAAATAATTCTATATTGTGCAGTGTGCTTTTTCTCTCATTTCTAAAGTGAGACATTTGAAATAAAAATCAAATAGCAAAAGATAAGTAATGTTCCGATTATTCTGATGTTTGGACAGCCACGTTCAAGAGTACCTTGAGCTGTTCAACATTTCCGAATCAGACTGCATTCTAGTGTCTGCTTCAGAAATTTTAAGCACTAGGTCAATTATTTAAAGGAGCTCTAAGTCCAGAACAATGGTTTGAAGGATAATACAAGTTCAGGGTAGAATCAATCATCTTGCAATAGTTGTGTTTATATAAGGTCTCTTATTGATGTTAAATGAAGTCGACCATGTTTGTGTTGAATCTGAAGTAGTTATTACATCTTTTTTAGTATTGTCGTGTGATGTACTAACCTGTAAAACTCAGTGTTTTGGAGACTTGTGGCGTTTTTTATTATTTAAATAAATTATCTGTGTCTAATTCCATTCGAAATACCTAATACAATTTTTACAGAAAATTATTAAAGCAAGACATACTCATGTTCCTTCTTTTTCATCTTTACACAGTTTAGAGTCAGAAAATCCCAATCTGAATGACATAACTGTCCCACCCTCCACTTTTTCCTTGCCTCAGTGCATCACAAATGCATTCTCATCTCCCATTGAGCTCAAATGCTCAGCAGACATGAGCACATTTGAGCTGATTTAATGCAGAAGCAAATTCATATACCTAAAAGCTTGGCTTGTAGGATACTTTGTTGATAGCTTATTATTATAGAAAAAAAATTCAACTTTTTGTACTTTGCCAGTCGTTTGGATAAACTCTTTGCCATTTAATTTCTGGTACATTAAAAATAATGTTTCAAGGCTGAAAAGTCAGTAGTCAGCTATTGACTGACTATTGTCAAAAACTCGACCCTTTATTGTTATTCCTACTAAATTAACAATAATGAAAAAATTCAGTCTGTTTTGCTTGGATTTATGACCTAAGAATGCCCATAGTCAAAGAAAGTAAAGATGAATGAGTTTGCTGAATAGCATCTTAGCTAAACATTTTTCTTTCCTTGACAGAACATGAGATGGTAACTAATGAGGTGTTTGAGGAGAGGCTAAACAAGAGCTGCCTTTTTAAGAGGTGCTTGCCTTCTGTCAGAGCAATCCAGGATTGACTCCTGCTACAGAGGAGCAGTGCCAGCTATGGGCTTGGGAGGAGTCTCCCAGTGAAACCCTGGCTGCTGTAAATGTTGCTGTTGAAACTCAGGGAGTGAAAACCTTGGATTATTCCTTGGCAGTTGTTGACCTCTGCTAAATTTTGATTTTACCTTTCTGTCTCCTTCTCTTGATTATTCCTTTCTAAAATGGGGCAGTTCTGTAAAGGCTAAGACTGCCTAGATTATGAAATATTAATGTCTGAAAGGTCAGTGATGAATTCTGGTAAGTGAGCAGAATATTCTGTTGTCATGTGAATTCCTAGAGTCACCCTCCAAGTGTGTCCCTCCGGCGTTGTGGGGACATGCTGCCACAGTGGTTTCCTGGCGGGAAATGGAGAGATTTGCCAGCCACATCCTACCTCAAATTACAAGTTAAATTAACACCAAATTAGTGATCAGTCCAGGTAGGAACACATCCTTCAGGCCTGTGAACAAATCAAATACAAACCAATTTCTAAGTTTGTGAGATTCCGTGGATTGTTTTGTTTGTTTTGTCACGATGGCTATGAATTTTTGAAATTATGCTAACCTTTTTCATTATTATTGTTGCTGTTGTATTTTTTTCCATTGTGTTTTGGGTTGTTTTTTGGGGGCTTTTGCCTGTTTGGTGTTTTTTATTCTGGTTTTCACAACTAAGTAAATTCTGTTAATAGGTAGCTTTTTATGTCCATTTTAAAAGTTATAATTCAACAAGGACCAAACCTATTATTTTGAGATCTCAAATGTCTTCAAATACTGTAGAGATTCTATATGGCTCTCAGAGGTGGGGAAAGATGAAAGAAATAGTTTCAAGAAAACAAAAAATCAAAACCACTTGTTATGCAAGTGTTGGAGTTATGGTTGCTAATAAGTAATTTTTCAAAAGAAGTCCTTGAAGTATTCTTCAAGGCCTGCTTTCCATCTGCAGCTGAAGTGCCTTAGGGACTTTGATTATTTTGCATTATGCTTAAATCTGACATCTTAAAGGTGTGAGGTGTTCCCAGGTATTCCAAATGAATTGGAAAATGAATGTTATACATTGGTTCAAAATACTGTTAGTGACTGGGGAAGGGGGGGTAACCCAGCAAACTGCTTTGTGCTCAGCAGCTCTTAGGAAGTGGTGGGTATCAAAGCACTTGACTTGCTCTGCCTGCAGAAGGGTTTTCCCCTGCAAGTCCCAGGGCCAGCTGAAGGCTCCTGCCCCAAACCGCCTGTCCCTGCCCTTCTGCCAGATGTTGCTCAGCCAGGAAATCGCGTCCTGTGGGTTTTCCTTCGTGCGCTGCTGTTCGTGTCAGCTGGAAAGGTCCATCCCCGTCTTTTCAGTAGTTTAAGCAACCCTGGTTGGTTTGGTTTTCTGGAGGGTTTTTTTCTATATTACAATAGAGGGTTTGGGGGGTTGCTTTCACATGAACGTAGCATTTGCCTAAACTATTTTCCTAACTATTTGTTTGTCTGGAATTATTGTAAAACACATTATTCTATGCCTAAACAACAGCAGACTGTTTAATGTGATGTTTAATAGTATAAATTGCGAGCATAGGAGCCAGAAATTTAGAAAAAAAAATTTAAAATTCCCTTTGTATTTTTACCTTTATACTCCTGTAATTTAAAAGTGTTTGTTTTTTCCCTTCATTCCTTTGCTAGTTTTTGATGGATTGTCTGTTGTTTTTTCTTCTTCTGCTGTATAGTGTAGTTTTCAAAGGGCTTTTTAAAGTACCACTTGAGGCTCTTGGGTCACTCTTCATAGGAAAATAAGGAGCCATGGAAAAAGAAAATGAAAGAGAAGCTGTTTCTAAAGATGTACTTTTTGGTAACCATAGCTTTTGTTTTTTCTCCTCATTTTCATATGTTCATTAGCCAAATAATTGTTTTCTTCTATTTGTACAACAACAGTTGATTTTAATTTCTGTCAATAGAAACTGAAACTTTCACATTTGATTTCAGCATTAAGTCTGTTCAGGAGCTGAAAGGCGTAAGAGGTGTGAATATTTAATATGAAAGTTATGTCTGGTAATTACTTGCTGTTTGATCAGACTCTTCTCAATGTAATGGGGCTAGATCCTTCCAGAGAGTGGGGAACTAGGGGAGAAAGGACCAGGAGTTTCTTACTTGGGTTTCTGTGGGATGGACTGGTTCTTGCTGCTGCAGAAGTGGGGTCCATTTCCCTTGCCTCAATGCAAGAGGTTGTCTGTCTCATCTGGTGACAGTTTCCAAGCAAGAATCTGCAGTTCCTTGTTTTCACAGGGAGAGCTGGAGCAATTTAAAGTAGCGGATTCATGGAATGTTGCCTTGGACAAGGAGGAGAGCCACTGTCACCGGTTAACACCACTGAGAGTGTGGAAGCTCAGAATAGTAAGGTGATGCTACAGTACCGTGGTAAAAGCAATTGCATTTAGAGTATGTTTAGCTTTAAAAAAAAAGCATTAAATAGAAGAAACTCAGCATGGAAATGAATGAGTTTTTGGCAGTGTTATTTAGTCTATGAAGTTTTTTAATTGCACTTTCAGGACTCCAGTAATTTTTAAGAATTTTTGCACTGGTCTGGTAATCCCATCCCATGTTTTTACTGTGCAGCTGTCAGTGAATGCCTGTTTCGTGTTCATCATAACTGCTGCACATTGCTGTGCACATTTAATCCTAACTTTTTTTTTAATTCAGCATGGTTTTAAAAGAAAGCATTTCAGGTTGTCTGTGGGTGTTTTCTTTTAAAATTACCCATTGAGTAACGAATAACAAAAATATTAGGGGAAAACTCCTTTTTCCTCTGGAGTGCTGTCTTGAGGATGTTTTGCTGCAAATATTGGAGTCACAGCAAATGCTCCTTTGTAGTAACAGCTGTAGCAACAATAGTGTTATCAGAAATATTTCTGTTCTGGTGGGTTTTATTTGTGTCGAGCAAAGGTGTAGGATTGCTGTGCTGGATGTTGTGTATAACAGTGGTTATTCCTGACCAGAAGGTTATGGAAAAGATTAGTAATGTGTATAAAACATGCAAGCAATTGAGTATTGTGTGGGAAGATTGATACTTGCACAACAATTTTGATGATGAGGAGGAAAAAGGCACAAGATTGGGCACAGTTTTCAGCACCTAATTGATCAATGAGCAATGTTAGAAAAAGGTCATAGGATGGATAAGTTCTAAGAGATAAGAAGGAAGATGAAATGGTCATTTTTTATTTTTCCACAAACGAGGAACATTTCCCATGAGTAAGAATCATCTTGGAGAGATGGACAGTGCAGGCTGTAATCAGTGTCAAAGCTGATAACAAGATCAGGTGGGGCAAGGCTAAAGTTGTTCAAAAGCTTAAAGATTGTTTGTGTTTGGGGGAAAAAAGGAAGAAGAGATGGATTGAAGTAATGAATCAAGTAGATAAATTCCTTGCTCTTTTGTCCTGTCTTTGGATAGACATCCTTTGGGGAAGTTTAAATCTCTATATGAAAAGATTGAATGTGATGAGGAGCTCTTCGCTCTCTGTTTCTCCTCTTTGCAAGTGGAACAAGAAGGCTCCTTCCACGTTCCCTGCTAACTTCTGCCAATTGAGTGAGCAAGTTGAAAAGATTGATTGTGGACTAGGAAGGCAAGTTTAAGACCTGGCATCATTCTTTTCATGGAAGTGAACAAGTTTCACATTTTGGAGAGAATGCTTTGTAAAGTCAGTGAAATACAAAAAGCACCTTCAAAGTAATCTTGTTTTGTGCTGTTTTAACATAAGAGTACTCCTCTTTTTTTTTTTTTTTTTTTCCCCCTTCCCAAACACTTGTCACATGCAGCTTCTCAGTACTGAGTTGTGCTAGTTACTTCAGAGGGGATAGCTTACAAGACACAGACAAGTGTGGAACCTGACCTAGTGAGTGTCCTCACTTCTCACTGTGAGTCTCCTGTTGAAATGCATGCGTTACATCCCTGCTATTCTCGCAGACAAAATTTCAAGTGCCGCATTTAGCCCACTGAACATACATCTCGTCTGTTCCAGTCTTTGTGTACAAGAAAGGATGTGATCCCAGCAGTTCAGTTTAGGAAGACTGTAGGAGACGAAATGTGAAGCAAATATTTAAAAACAGCACTCAACTTTCTGACTTGCCATGGCCCCGTTGCTGGTGTAGTGCCGAGGAACAATGCCGTGTTTTGCTGTAGCCTGGTAAGCATTAGGTGGCAGTAGTGTGTTGTATTTGGCAGCTGCTTTGTCGTTTGGTTTTTATCTTTGCTATCTTCAGTGCAGTTTTGTAAATGGAGAAAACATGTATTTTATTTCTCTCAGTTTTTATAAAATGCTGATTTATGGTTGCTTTGGCTGTGTGACTGTAAGGGCAGCTGTTTGGAGTCCTGTGTCCATAGGTATGCTGTAGTATCTGCACAGTGTTCGTGACTTATTTTCTGGCCTGTAGTACCTAGCAGTGATAACATTAACCACACATACTCTGATGATAAATAGGCTGTTAATGGCCAAGTGAGTTTAGTTTTGCAGCCTTTAATTTTTTGTAAGCTACTGCCATGTCTAAACTTAATATGGCCTGTTAGATGATGTAGGTTGGGGGGGTGTTTGCTTTTGTTTATTCTTGGATGAAAAACAATCTTGGGCTCAAGAGGAAGTTGGTAGGAACATAATTAACCTTTCAACACAGTGGTGTTATTGTTACTCCAGATCTTGGACAAGTGCAGTTACCTTCTGACCCCTTTGGAGAGTGTTTTTCCCCTTCATCCTTGTTTCTCACAGGTAAAGGATCTCAAGGATTTTGAAACTGTGTTGCGTTGTATTAATTGGGCAGGATGATCAATTAATGGAAGAAGAGCAAGAAAGTGTTGACAGAACATGCTACCTAATTAGTACCTGATGGACCATGTAGGCCACAGAGCCCAGACTGTGATGTTGCCTCAGGGTGGCAACTATACAAGACCTTTAAATGCAAAATAGGCCTGAAATATTTCCCTTTCCACTGCAACCTTGGGGGAAGCTGGGGATACTTCATAGAAGGAGCATATATTAAATTATCAGCCCTTTGTTTTGTACACGTCTTGCTCTGAAGTCTTGTAGCCTTTTGTTTCCTCGGGTATCTTTTAATGTAAGGGGTGATCTACAAAATAGTTATTCTTTATTTTAAATAAAACTATGTAGTAAGAGAGGAATCCTAGGGCAGTAAGATTTCCTGATGGCTCCTGTGATAAAATGGCAAGCAAAAGAATTCTAAGTTGAGAGCAGCCAGCACCACAGTGCTCAAGGGTTCCACCCCAACTGGTTTTTGATTACACAGCAGTGCTCAAGAGTTTTTCAGTTGAAATTTAAGTAATTTTTAATTGAAAAGCACTTTGAGGCTAGGAAGGTAGGAGGCCAGTATTATTTAGTTACTGGTAATTAGTGGGGTTTTTCCATTCATTTGTATAAATATGTTGGTCATTCATTCACATTCTTTGGTCTGAAGTTCTTCCTTCAGTGACAGAAGTTTGTTTACATGCATAAACCAAATATTTTTTCAAAATCAACTCATTTTCTCCTGCAGTTTAAGCTTCTTTGTTTTACTGAAACAAACATCTTCGTGTTTCAGAATACTTTTATTGAGTAAATAACTTCTTTCATTTTTGGGGTAAAATAGTGTACTTTTTTACTCTTCCCTAATTTTATAAATTCAGCTGCTGAAGTTGGAAAATGGATTCTTTCTGTGACCTTTCAGTGAGTGCCACAGGGTGGGGGCCAAGTGCATGTTTGTCACCTTTTTCCTTGATTGTCACAGGTGGCTAAAACGTGCTTCTCTTAAATTTTGTTAGCCAGAAGTTCAAATTCCATTTTAATAGATGAATTGATAATTTGGCCTGTGATTTAAAACCCATCACAGAACGGATTGTGCAAGAAAAACAACTCAACCCTAGAGCCCAGCAGCCAGTCTGTGCTCTGTGAATCCTGCCCACAACCAGAGCAAATGATCATTGGGAGGTGCTGTGTTGGGTGCTCAGCTATGGCTGACATATACATGGCATAGGTAACACCTCATCTGGGTGTTAATTCTGTTCCATGCTGATGGACATTTGTGGCTGAAAGTACTCAGTGTGACAATGGATGTAAAATTAGCCAAAGTGTTAACTTTAAATGTAATTAGTAGCTCTTGGAGTGTTGTAATTGCATTATATGGTTCCTTTTCCATTCTGTGTCCAGCAGGGAGACTGCTCCACTTTACAGTTTGATGCTCTATAGCTGATGTGAAACTCTCAATACATGTTTGATTGAAGGTATTGCTACAAGCCCTGTAATGACAGTTTCAAACTGGGAATGTGCAGTTTTGCCAGAGTTGTGGGGGTGATGAGGGGAGCCCACTCTCCTACACTGTGTTAAGCTTCACTAATAATATTTCAGATGCAGAAATTTAATATCTTGGATAGCTTTAAACATAAATTTATTGAGCCCTGAGACCAATGGAAGCAGAATTACTTCTTCATGAAGGCTGAGACACGGACCAGCCACACTTTAAACTTTGAGGACAGAGATTTCAGGGTGGGTACCCTGCTGAAAAACCCAAAGTCAGTCTGAACTTTGCAGTGGAGGCCGGGTTTTTCCAACAGCACTCACACTAATCCTGCTCACAATCTGCATCAAGAGACTCTCAGATAGGCACTTCTGGATCAAAGCAGCAAAACTCTATTTCCAAATATAATTTTAGAAGGAGGAGGAATGCTGCACTAAGCTTAATTGTCCAAACTTGATTCCAAAGCTGTGGGAAGATGAAGACCGAACACAGTCTTTTTGTGGAGAGAAAAAAACTGAGCACAAAGAGGATGTCAGCCTAGCATAATATTTTGATTTTTGAAATTATTTAGAATAGTTGTTGATTTCTTAGATATTTATAGATGTGGCTTAAATATTATGGTCATATGGCCATATTGAGAGATTTTGTTTTAGGAATTGTAATTGCTTTCTTACAAAAATGTGTCCTCATGGTCTATAAATAACTAGAGAAATGGATGCAATTATATGACCCAGTCCAGCCCTTGTTTAGCAGTTAATTTCTCCAGATTTCTATGAGCATTTGTTCCGACCTACACAGATTTGGTTGTTGGTTTAAATCTAGCCAAGGCTGGTGGTGTCTTAATTGCTACCACAGAGCAACCATTTGGCTTGTGCGAGATGAATGTTGTCAAGGTACCTTCTGCAAGGCGGACATTCATCCACTGGGAATGTATCAAGAAAGTTTTCATTAATTGGTCCCTTTGTTGGCATTTGTGGCAGAGCAGCCAAAAACTGAGTATGAACAGACACTATGTCAGGGGGTGAGATTTATTGGCAAGTCTCAGTAAAAACTGGTATTTACTACATATATTGTAAGCAGGGGCAAAGGAGTTTCTTCCTAAGAACAGCCTGGCATTAAATTTACTCTTTTTCTTCCTTTTTTTTTTTTTTTTTTTTTAGGG
>VZTX01009494.1:25235-75754 GCA_013400915.1 Pardalotus punctatus
AGGCAGGGAAAGGTAACAAGAATTTAGACTCAGTCAGAAGTTAAATAGGAAATAGCCTGTTAATATTTTTCTTCTTAATCTTGACTGTCTTGCAGCTTCTTTTTAATGTGATGTGAAGTGTTATGATGGGCTCTGTAATGTACAGACAGATTTGCATGGACCTATGAATACTTCTGTCAGATGAAAACACTTGACAGTTTTTGTCCTGACTTCATTAGCTTAACCTATATAATAACAATAAGATAATAACAATTACAGTTGATAATGTATAAATGCTGGATAAAGCATGGCAGATGCTTTTAAACGTAGTTCCCAATTTTGATATTTTTATGTTCGCATTAATTTCTGCATTGTGATCTTGTTGTTTTGTTAAAAGGATGCACTTCATTATATTGCAAGGGATATACCAGTAATGATTTGTGCATTTTGTCTTAGTGCAACATGCTTGTTTGCTTAACTTTGTATAGAGCAAGGCTGTTTGCACAAGGCTTTCTGTTTTGCTTACTTAAGCCCATTTTAACTTTTTTTATGTAACAGTGTGCTATAAATAAAATAACAGTTTGGACTTACTGCTCCGAGGGAGAGTTCGGGTACTGATAATGTGATTAATAAAAATGCTTGGTATTAATCTGTACTGTTCCCATAAGGAGTCAAAGTTTCATTCTCTTGGATTCGCTGCCATGAGCCTGGCGATGTGTTTGGAAAATAATGGCTTGGGTTTCTCTCTTCATCCAGCTGCTTCCAATGTTCCCCCTTCCTCATTCTTCCCTCTTCTGAGCAGTGGAAATCAGCTCTTGTGGCCTCTTGCCGTGGTTGCCCTCGCTCCTGCTGGACAGTGGCCGTCAGTGGCGTGTCCTGCTCTCATCTCCGCTATCCCGTGCTTATCCATGGCAGCTCCCACTTCTGCCGTGTCAGTCCAGCCAACCCTTTGTGTACCAGTTTTGTGGCTTGGATCTCATCTGTTTGCAATTTTAATTCAGTTTTCAGTCATCAAAAATGTACCTGCGCCAGATATGAAGGAGTTGTCTCTTTGTAAAGTTTGGGGTGAATTTCTCTTCCCTGACAGTTACTGACTTGTCTTTCATCACTGCTTATTTTTTAATATAAATACGCATCTTTTTACACATTGCAGAGGGTGTTGCAGGTTTTGAATTTTTGTTTTTTTAAAAAAAGGTAATTCATTGTTGAGTGGAAATCATAGTTCTCACTCACTGCATTTCGTGGATAAGTTACTGTCCAGCTATAAAACTTGCTACTGCTACGTTGCTACTGCTCTATAGCTAACATGGAGAAAGGGATAAGGATGCTGAGATACTGACTTGAGATCTTAATAGTCTATCATTTACTCTTATTTAAAGCTGAGATTTAGTCATTAGATGTAGTTCCTTCGAAGGCACAAATACTTGGATGCATCTAAGTAATCCTCTGGTAAAATCCTGCTGCTTGATTTACTCAGGATGTATCTCTAGATTTAAATATATCCCTTATTCAAATATAGGCACACATCCCCTATGAAAATAAAGCAGGAATTCAAGACTTGTCTAAACTTGTCAGTTCAATTTAGCAAGGTGATTCCATGAGACTGTAGATGACTTCAGAGTTAAAAATCTTTAATAAATCTGATAGTCTCAGAATTTACTGTGCTGTAAGTCTTGGTAGTACTGACTGCTTAATGGTTGCTTTATGACTCATGATAGTAAGTCCAGAATCATCTAACTTGAATTTTTGTTCTGATGGTTTAATCATTGTTCTATGCCTGTTGTTACTTTTGAATTTTACAACCTTAATAGTTTTCCTTATGGGGAAAAAAAAATCTAAAAGATGTGTAATAAAAATTTTAAGATCTGAAAATATTTCTTCAAAATAATATTCTCAGGAGAGAAGGCCAAGAATTTAATGCAGCCACATCTGATTCATCCTTTTTATATTACTTTTTATTTTCCACTGAAGATTTCTGCAAAAGCTTGACAACTTTGAAGAAAATATTGTAAAGTAGGAAAGACAAAGCCGTAGAAGGTAGAGGGTATTCCTTAGTTCAGTCCTGGAAAAAAATTAGAACTGATCTTCCTTCAGCTTCCTCAGTCAGAAAAAAGAAAGTTTGTATTTTAAGTGGCCTGCTTAAAAGCCATGTAATTTCAGCAGGGAGGAGTTTTTTACTGTTATCTGTGAAATACACGGCAGTAGATTAAAACACTTTTTCATAAGTGAAATTAAAAATTGGAAACAGTAGTAGTTTTCCTAGAAAATTAAGCCGCCTTGTTTGATGTATGGAGTTAGGGATGTGGTGCATCTTTTGATTTTAGAGTGAATACTCTTTATACTTGAGGCAATAGCCATAGTAGCGCATGAAGTACTACATGAGAAGGGATAATATTTTTTTAATCTTTTCTAAATAATCAGCCTTTTCAGTTTGGCATGTGAAAAAGTAGTTGTGAGTAAGAGTTTCACTATGTTAAGTGGTTTAGTTGTCGTGTATTCTACAGTTTAGCAGGAGATTACAAATTCAGTGTAAAACCCATGCCTGTAATGCTTCACCCCTCCCCTCCCAATGAGCTGTATTAAGCTGATTCTCACTGGGTACTGTAAATGTCTTTTGAAAAATAAATTCATGAGCCCCAGTAAGAAATGTACATTACATTGATTTAAGTCGAGGGTTTCTGTTTGCTAATTTGAATTTGATTAAAGTCAGTCACCCTGTTACATTCATTGCCCAAAGTTCAGGAATTCGTACCAGGGTTGGGAGGACGGGGGACCTTGACGTGGCATCTGCGCTGCTTGGGTTGTTCGGCCAAAGCCCAGCCAGCTCTCGTGGTTCCTCATCCTGTGGTGTGAGAGTCCTTGAGGTCTGCTGATATGTTACTGAAATGTACTTCTGAGTTATTGACTAAATGGTCACATTAACTTCAAGGGATTAAAGGTCACATTAACTTCCAGGGATTGATTTTGCAGTTCTTTAAAGAGCACAAGGGTCCAAACTTCATGGAGCATAAAGCAGGCAGGAATTCAGAGAGTAGCAGTTGAATGTGCTGTAGCATGTTCCAAATTCTTGTACAAACCTAATTGTGTGGTACATTGTACAAATAAGAATATCATAAATAAAATAGATTTTGCGACTCAAGGCATTTTCATAGTCTACACTTGAAGACTGCAACAACATTAACACCTTCTTTTTGAGACAGAAAAGGTTTGTTTCCTTGCTTGTTCTTTATTCTGTAGCAGATACCAAAGGTCATAGATGAGCATAATGAAATACAAGTAATTTACCTAAAAACTTCCCATGACAAATGTCTAAATTTTTGAGTACCTGTAGAGCTCTGAAGGGAACCTCTATTTGTGGTTCAGAGTATGTTTGCCAGTATTGTTTCTCACAGTATGCAACCTGCTGAAAAGCATAATCTGATGTGTAGTAAGAACAAGACTGTAGAATGCAGTTGTTTTATCAAGGTATGATAATGATATTGTAATTGAAAAGGGCACAAGGTTAAGTTTGTGTTAGCCAGCTTTTCCTGTTGTCCTGCGGTGCCAAGCATTTCACCAAGTCTCCAACAGATACTGTTTAAAGTGTGTTTTTCATTTGAGCTTTGAACTTCAAGGTTCATGCTTTTTCAAAATTTTTTTAGCAATTTCAAAAGCTAAAGGAAATGAAACCCTTAAAGTGTTTTTGAATTAACTGTTACACCAAGAACCAGAGTCCTCAAGAAATACTAGGACAATTTGACATTTAAGATAAACATCAGGAGAGAGAGCAGTAGTATCACATGAATGTTATCAGATGAACTAATATATTTCCAAAATCAATTGGTTTATTTTTTAGCATTCACAGTAACTGAAAAACTTCATATGCTGTAAAGTGATACAAATCCCAGACAGGGAGTTAAGTTACTTCTAGTACAGCTATAATAAAGGAAAAATAGGTTGGGCGAATATGCCCAACCTGCTTTGTTTTCCTTTCCATCTGCTGGATTTGTTTACTGTTTTTATAAAACAGTAACACCTTAGTAAAACTTGGTTTTGAGCACAGTAATCAGGATGAGTGCTCAGCAGAAGGTTATTGTTGTGAAGTATTTCTTCTTCAAACCATTGGCCATGTGCAGCTGAAAGATTTAAATGCATCCAGTGAAGGGCTGAGAGCAGTGCTCAGGTGGGGTATGACTGACACGAAGATCATCTGCACACATCTTGAGAAGTGACATCGCAGGAGACGTGGGGGGCTCTAGATTTGGAGTAAAAACTCACAACTGGGTGCACGAGGCAGAGATGAGCAGCGGTTCAGTCGGAGCTGAAGGAGGGAGGTCGAGTAGAAAACAGGCCTGTCTGTTTTCATTACAGAGCCCGGACAGGCTGCAGCTGAGATTAACCCAGAAGTAAGGCTGAATGGCAAAGAGGAGGAGATCACAAACATCCATCATATTTCACCTCCTGCAAAACAAAACCAAACCCCTGGCTCTGTTTCTTCAGGCAGCTCCTCTGAAGGTTACACTGGGCGGGGAGCAGGATCAGAAGCAAGGATCTGGTAAATAGGAGTGAGGGAAGATCCCAAAAAAGAGCATGGCTGATTTATGTGTGAAGTCTTGACAGAGGACATCAGAGTGCTCCCTCTGAACTCTGGTGCTTTGGTAAGGTGCCCTCTGTGTCTGAGGGGCTGAACAGGGTCTAAAACAGCTGGAGAGAACACACCTCGTTCGTTGTCTTGGAGAGCAAAGGGAAGGGCAGTTGAATCTAGAGTGGGTTTTTGCTATAGACAAATTACAGACAATTCCTGGATTTTGATTAGCAAGCTAGAGAGTAGGAAAAGTAAGTCAATAAGAGCATGACAATAAGTACATAAATCCAGATGAAATGGGGTCACTGGAATAAAAAAAGAATAATAGGAGTATTAGAGTAAAAGAACTGATGTTTGAGGATTTTTCTTAGTGTAGATGTAGTTTGCTAAAGGCATTAGATGATAATAGAGGAAAAAGGCTAAGAGAGGAAGGAGCAAATAGGTTCAGAAAGCATGGAGACCAAAATGGAGAGAAATAGATAGATACAAGTATAGATATGTATTTTAATTAGTAGGTTCCCTATGACAGAGTTGATACTAGTTAGATGAAATTGTAGTCTTTCTAATAGAAAAATTGCATGTACTACAAACACTAAATTTTCTGAATCTACAGGAAAGGATTTAAGGGCTGTGTGATAAATCTGAAGAATAATTAGTTTTCTGCATTATTCAAGAAATGAACAGAGTAGTGTTTTCTCATTGATTATTATTTTTCCAAAGTACTTTTGTGACATGTGGCTTACTGTATTTTGCTGTCCTTCCAGTATAGCTCAAAATCATTTTTCAGTCAGACAGGGTTTTGGTGCAGCAAAGGGAAGGTGTGACCAATTTTGTGGAAGTGTTTTCTCAACATTCTTGGCCGGAGAGAAGCCAGTTCTGCTTAGTTCTGCTTTGGGTACTTGGTCAGTGATGTATTTTTAAGAAGCTGATCGGAGAAGTTTTGATCTTTTGTGGCCAATCCAAATATCTAGCAGTTACCTATATAGAATACAACGACTAAATGCAATGACCAAAAGGTTTTAGTTCTGTTTGTGCCTTTGAATGTTGTCATCTTCAGTTGTGGAGATAGAAAAGGGGTCTCTAAGAGATGAACCTTTATGGATCACAACAGTGCTTTAGCCATATTTTCAGCAAGTTGTAAGGTAGTGCTTGGTCTTGAGGGCAGAGGGGACTCGAGTGTGACAAAAATAGGATTTTGTGTACAGACCTCATACATGAGGTTGCAGGTACAGCCACCTATATATGGAAAAACACCTGGGAAAAAACTTGAGGTCACAGCTTAACATTTTGCTCATACATCCCTGCTGCTGTTGCACAGGGGATGTGTCAGGGTAACACCCACCAGTGGCCAAATAGACTCCAGGAAAAGTGCTCCTTTTACATTTGGGATTTATCAAATGCACATGATACTAGTCTTCTTTTCTTTCCTGTCCAAAATGAATTATAAACTGAGGGATTCATTGGAGCAGAAATCTGCTTAAACACTTACAGAACAGGTGTTCTAAGTCTTAAAATCTGCTGCACATTTCAGTGCCCCCACTGATGTTGGTATGAAGGGCAGTTAAAGCTCGAGTAAGGGGAAACTTGGCCTATAACACAATTATCAGCTGACAGACCTGATTATATAACAACTTTCTCCACTTAAATGCTGTTTTCTGTTAGTCCGTCACGTCTACCAAGCAATTTATAATATGAGAAAAAAGAGATTACTGGGGATGAATGAAAGCTACAGGAAGATGGAATTTTGAGGGTTCCTTTTCAGTAAACATTGGAGTCACTGAAGTCAGAATGCTCTGCTCAGAATGAATGAGAAAGAAAACGTGTTACCATTTTAATTATTATTGCCTCTTTAACATGGGTTTTCTTGAATAACCATGTCCTTGAATAACCATTTCTTAACTAAAATGACACAATTTTGTAGTCAGTGATCCATGACTTTAAATATTTGGAAGGGCTATTGATTCACTGAACTGGAAGAAATTAAAGATGTTGAGGCATATTTTCAAAAGTAGAATTACATGTAGTATAAATTATATTTGATCATGTATATTTTATTTACCATTTAAACCATAAAAAAGCTAGGCACATGTAATACAGCATTCAATTTATGTGTAATAGCTTTAACTAAACATTGGTGGTTATTTTTAAATCGGCTCTGTGCAGTACTGCAAAAGCTGCCAGGACCTCCAGCACCTCCTCTTGTTCTTGTGTCGTGGTCCCCTGCATGTACCTATTTCTGTTTGTGGTAGTCACTCTCTAGGTAAATTGTCCATAAGACCAGTGATTCCATCAGCAAATTATCCAGAAAATGCCGTCAGTGCGCATGGTGGCACTTGTGCCACTGGTGGTTCTGTTGCCATTCCGGTGGGATAATTAAATTGGCAGTTTCCTCTTGTGCCCAGCATCATCATCTCCCTTCCTCTGGCTCCTTAACTTAGACCTTCTCCTTTTCTCTGTCCTCCTAAGTGAGTATCAAATGCATTATTGACTGCTCCTCTCCCACCCTCCTCACTTCCACTCCCGCAACCTTTTTTTTTTTAATTTTGTTTTTGATTGGCAGTATCATCCCGACAAACAGGAGGCAGATGTGCCAGCAGGAGAAGTGGAGGAGCGCGTGCAGCGGTTCATCGAAATTGATCAAGCGTGGAAAATTCTAGGGAACGAGGAGACAAAAAAAGAGTATGACCTGCAGCAGCGTGGTAGGTTCCTGCCAAGGAGTGCTGGAGTGGCAGCAGCTCTTTAAATAAGCAGGGGCTGGGAGTGGTAGTTAGATGGTATTTTAAAATGCTGTTTAGTGCTGAACCAAATGTTTCTTTCACTCTTGTCCTACTTTCAAACGTGGATCCATTATTTATAGCTTTTGCTACACATACATTAGCGGCTGAAAACACGGAATTACTTCCAACAAAACGTTAGGGGGCATTATTCCTAATAGTTTGAATTATTATGAAATTTATACTAATTGCAGACCTTAGCCCTTTTTATTTTATGAAGGTAGCTTCATTAATCGTTCTTAGTTTTGAGTTTTATACTCCATTTTGTTGCAGTGTTTTAGATGTAAGTATTAATCCATCTCTACCTCGTGTTCACTGTGAATGGATTTATAACCAGAATCATTAGGACACATTCTTTTCCGTTGTGTGTGTTAGGTAGCGTTCATAATTCATCCATAGTCTAAACTAGTCTTTCTAAAGCAGCTTTGTAAATAATATTTCAATATAACATATTAACTGCAGCTCTAGCACGCATTTCTTTTTATACCTCTCAAAAAATAGCTTCTTAAAACAGTGACAGGCTGTTGTGAGAAAGAAAGGGGGGAAATGTAGGTCAGGTCTGTCACACATGGGCTACCATTACATGAAGTGATAGGCTGTCTTTCTGCTCTGGCCTCAGGATAGGAGTCCCTCAGCCTTCCATTAGAACCTTCAATAAATGTATATCCACCCTACATGTTAATGGGGGGAGTCAATAATAGTGGCTTGCCTGTGGGGAAAACACTCGCTCGCACTCCGCAGTAACACACTCTGGTCCGGCATTGACGTGGAGCCACCACCACTGCGGAATGTGTCTGATAAAAGCCCACTGTCTCTGCAGCTTGTTATTGAATTCCCTGCCATTGTACGTTGGCACACCATCAGACCTTGCTCTCTTGTGCTGATTTTTAACTCCCCTGCCGCCGCCGATACCACGACTTGGAGAGACAAAGGCGTAGTCACTGTGGCACATAGGCATCACTGCAGGATAAAGAGGGTGATATAGAATTGGATATACACAGGGTGCATTATCTACTTAAATAACCTTCTATTTCAGACTTTGTGTGGCTTTGGGAAGAAAGGGGGAGGGGTGAAAACAGAGTTGTTGAGTAAATATTTTAGAAGAACGAAAAAAAACTGTATCTTGTGCTAATTTGTAATGTAAACAGTATTAAGATCAGACTTAAATAAATTTTTCATCTCAAAGTTATTTTTTAAATGCCTGAAGGTGATGTCAGAACAGGAATTTCTGCTGCCCAGTGCTCTCATCCAATTGTACTTTTAGCATTATAATATTGATTGCATCTTCTCTTTTCACAAATTCTATGTGCAGAGGAAAAAGGAAATATTAGAGATTAAGTTAGGAATCTTTTCTGTATTTGGTGAGTTTTACCTAAAGCTTGAATCCAGACTGTGAAGTTCCATTTTGCCTGGGCCAGGTTAATCCACTGAAGTAGAGAGCTACATCAAGATTTTGTTTTCCCTTAGAATTTAAGGACATTGCTATAAATTAGTTTTGACAGTAACTTGAAGATTATCTGTATTTTCTGAGATTCTTTTGCATCCAGTTGAGTTCTTTGAAAAGCCATCTCAAGATTCTGTATAAAAGACTTGGTAAATAAAGAAATCAGAGTGTACCTTCATTTAGGCAGGTATTTGGTAATGGGATTGTGATGAGGCAGTTGGAGGGTGCCATTCCCAGGGCCCCCGTATTTCAGGCTGAGCCACACCTAACACACATGTGCAGCGCTGCTGCATTCTTTCCAGCATGTTCCCTGGCAGCAAAATGATGGGGAAATAAATTCTAGTTCTTTGAATGCCTGTCAAGCTGCTTCTGAAGTCATGATTCTAGACAAATTCGTAGACACTGCCATAAAAGCTCACAGAAACAAAGGAATTGAGACAGCAGCTAAGGGGAATAGTGATGAGAAGGATAATACAGCAAGTTAGGAAGAGGCAAAGGAAGCCTAGGAAGCAGGATCTGAAGGATGCCTGTGTGTGTGTGTGTGGCTGCCCATCAGCAGGAAGCCCTTTGCACTGTAGTCTTTCCCCCATTTTACAGATTGTTTATTTGTGTGTACCTTCTTGTGTTACACTAAATCCTAATTACTTGGCTCAGAAATTCAGTAGCCAGAGAAGTTCCAAGGAGCTGAAATTCTGTGGGGCACTACAGTTTTAATTTTCTTTTTGTTTGAATTGTTGAGAGAAACAAGTGAATGTGCTTTTATATCTTAATACTGCTTTTCTCTGAAGGTTTCCCAATAATCTCCTAATTTTTTTGTGCCTTCAGGCCAGAGCATTAAAAGGGAAGGCACAAACCACAAACTGTTCAGAATTTTGGCTCAAATGCTTACCCAAGCTTTTCTGATCTGGAAATCTTATAAGAACTGCCTTTTTGTATGTTTTCTGAAATTTTTTCAATTCATTGTTTTGTCTTATAAGAATACCTTTTTATGATGGTGAATCTTTTGTGTAGAGTCCCTGCAAAAATAATGGAGATGGAGAAAAAAAGGCGTATAACAATTTACCTATGAAGAATGAACTTGGGTTTTTTTTGTTAATAGATTTTCTTCTTAGATTTCTCCATTCTTTCTTTGGTATCCCATTTAAGAAAGATGAATATGTGGTTAAAATCAAGCTTCACATTAACAATTACCGAAAGTTTTTCAGTGAGTTTAGCTTGGAAAAAATCTATTCCACATTTTTCGTATTAGAAATCACCTGAACCCTGAAAATTCTTGTGACACAATTGAAAAGAAGGAAAATTTCCCACAGAATCAGAGAATCACACAGGCTGGAAGAGACCTTCATAGGCCATCCAGGTTAATCTCCTCCTTAAAGCAAGTCCTCATAGTCAGTGGCTCAGGCCTTCTCCAGCCTGGATTTAGTGTCTGCAAGGATGGAGATTCTCCAGCTACAGCAGTTCCAGTGTTTGAACCCCCTCAGCAGAAAAACCAGCCAAACCCCAAATCAACCAAAATGTGTTTTGCTTCTATCAAGTTGTGTATAAGGACTTTGCAACTTGTGCCTTTCACTTCTCTTCCTTCCTGGGGCACCTCTGAGAAGTCTCTCTACCTCCTCCTTGCCCCTGGCAATGCAATGGACTCGTTCCCATATGTCAGGAGTTTGCACTGGGGACACCAAAACTGGACACAGGGTTTCAGATGCAATTACTGCAGTGCTGAGTAGAGAGGAAAAAAACAATGCCTTTGTTGACCTGCTGGCCGTGCTCCTGCTCCCACAGCCTGGTGTGGGGCTGGCCTTTGCCCCAGGAGTGCCCCTGTGCTGACTTGTGATGAGCCTGTTGTTCCTCAGGTCCCTCTGGTCCTCGTGTGGAAAACTGCTTTCCAGCTGGGTGTGTCCCACCCTATACTGGTTATTCCATCCCAAAAGCAGGACTCAAGTCGTGGTTGAACCCTTTGATGTCCCTGCCAGCCCATTTCTATGTCCTATCCAGGTCCTTTTGAATAGCAGCCCCGCAACTCTTGTGGATTTTTGTTGACTTATAAAGGAACTGTATCTAAATAATCACATTACTAAGATAATAATGTGAATTCATGCTGCATTTTAATTATTAATGATTAACTGAAAGGTCTCAAATCAGTAAGTTCATGCCTTAGATTAATTTGTGGTGATAAATGCAGCAGATAAGTCAAAGCTAATAATGGGATTGACACTAAAACTAGTTGCTTTGTGTATGATTTTGGGTGGAAAATGTAAGAATCCAGGGGATTTCCCATGTATGGCTCTAGTGAGGCTCTATCAAGGATGGTATATTTTCACATGAGGATGGACACAGATGTCCATAACTCATGGAATGGATTGGGCTGGAAGGGACCTTAAAGATCATGTAGATCCAATCCCCCTGCCATCGTCATGGACACCTTGCAGTAGACCTGGGATGCTCAGACCCCATCCAACCCAGCCTTGAATGCTTCTAGGGATGGGGCATCCCTACTCTCCTGACTCTCACAGTCAACATTTTTTTCCCACTATCTAATGAAAAACTGCTGTCTTTCAGTTGAATCCTTTCTTCCTTGTCCTGTCATTACGTACCCTTGTAAAATGTCCTTCTCCATCTCTCTTGTAGGCTCCAAGGGTTTATAGGGTGGGAGGAGGAGTTTTCACATCTTGGCACATACTTCCTTTGGATTTTCAATTTTTTAATTACACTTTTATAAAAATATTTCGGATGCAGTTTTCATAGATGAGTAACACTCCAGCAAAATTTCTGTTTTGTTGTCATTTCTTAGGCATGAGGAATTTCAGGCTCTAACTAGAATTGCAAGTGTTCCTGCTTGTGCCAGTTGCCTTTGAGAATAGCTCTGGTTCCATCCTCTCTGTTCCTTTCCGTTAGGCAGTGAGGCACAGTAAAAAATTGTACTTAGCCTAAAATAGCTCGTTTTACAATATCTGGTCACTAATCCAGATTTTGCTACAATTCTAGTGTTTTTGCAGTGTACCAGGTTGTACAAGCCTTTGAACTCTCTGGTTAAATCTTATGTGCTACAACTGAAGAGGGATTGTTTTGGTATTTTTATAACAAACATATCTTTTTGTTACGAATATTCCTAACATATGACTTGGTTAAAATTTCAAATTAAAGTAAGTGGGATTGTTTTAAATTAACTCAAAAGACTCAATTTTAAGTAATTATTTTAAAATGAAAAGCCTGTTAGAAAAAATTAACTTGTGAAAACATCCAGTGGTGATTTTGATGCAGAGTACATAGTATGAACAGCATTTGACTGACAATACGTATCTTGAAGTTTAATTGTGTTTGGTTTGAAAAAAAAAATCAATCCTAAGTATGTATGCCTGATAAAGAGCTGAAAAATCTTTCAAGTATTATGTCTATTTTTACTATTACCATAAACTGTTAAAAGGGTTTAATTTCCATTTACTGCTTGCAACCCTTTCCCTAAAACTCAGCCTTAAATAGCCCAAGAAATATTTATTGTATCCTCAAGTGAAACTTAAATACCTTTCCTCTTTTACAATTTCTGAATGACCCAGCAAGGGCTCTAGTAAAGCTTTACTGAACCAAGCTGCTAATAGTTATTTAATGTTGTTCTGTAGCCTGAAAGAATCTCAGTAGATTTTTCCTTTTAATCTCTTTGAATTGCAGGCTCATAAACCTCTCTGATGAGCCTGCCAGTGTTTTCTTAGATCCTGCAGTTGAGACAATGGAGCTGCAGAATCCTTTCACCTCTTGTTGTCAGACAAATCCGATAGATGGCAAAGCCAAGGCAGGCTGTACTGCTGGGGAATTAAAATTTGTTTCATGAGTTCTGGTGGATGATCAGGTCTTCACATTTCCCTGTATGTTCAGGGTGTTTCAGAAATGACAATTCTGTACGCAGGATTTTACAGCCTGAGCAGACGTCACATGCAAGGCCACCACATAACTGAGCTCTGGTAACACTGCCAGTCTGAATTTCTCTGGCAAGGGAGTGAAAATGGGACAGGTTTAGCTCAGAGAACCGCCAACAGGGAGGATGGGTGTAATAACAATGATGTAGATGAAGTAAGGAAGGGCACAAGAAATAGGAATCACTGTGAGAGCCATGAGGTTGGATGTTCTGCTCAGGCCATGCCTCTATTTTTTAATCAGTGGCTGCCTCTGTTTCTGCTGTCTCAAAGTCTATTAGGCTGAGTAATATATTTAGTAGGAGAACTAGAAAATAAAAAAGCTTTGTTCAACTCTGGAAAATGTTGAACCAGACAAGCAAATAAATGCAGTGTGCAAAACTGCCTGACAAGAGCTGTTACTGGATTATGTGTGAAGTCAAGAGTACTACTAGAAAATTTACATCTTTTGAGGTAATCAGATTTCAGACTTCATAGAATCACAGTCATTAGAATATGATGAGTTGGAAGGGACCCATGAGGATCTCTGATGGCCCTGCACAGGACACACCAAGAGTCACACCATCAGACAGGGAATAACAATCTCTGTTCATTCTGGGAATAGTCAGAAGGATTAATTTTGCCCCTGGGTTGGATGGAGTTTTTTGGGTTTTTTGTTTGTTTTTTTTTCAAAATTACAATTACACTGATGAATTAGAAATGCTTTGTTGAAATTCTGTTCCCTGGGCTTCATATTGTACCATGTTTGGAATAGAAGAGAGAGTAGACTTTTCCTCATCTGCTTCTCCATTATTTTAATGGTTGACTCCATGATCTTAAAGATGTTTTCCAACATGAATGATCTTGTGGTTCTATGATTCACAAATTACTTTACTTCACGTATGGTAACCTCATGAATTTGCATTGTACCAGTTCTCTTCATGGTGGCTTCTGACCCATCTGCCCTTTTTGTACTTTATAGCACTGAGGCATGACCCAGACCTCCACCACCAATCCTGTAACAGTTGTTCTAAGTGAAATCCTGCTTCATGAATTCCAAGTGGGAAACTCTGGGGGTTTTGTAGCTCAAGTTTTTGTTATGTGTACATGAAAATCTTTTCATTCTACAACTTGAGAGACCCTTTTCCTTTGTGAGAATTGTGAATTTTTCTTCCTAGTATTAAGCATGTGAAATAGGAAGCATTTGCTGTTTTCATGCTGTTCTCTCCGTTATGGTACTGTTATTTGATCATGGTGACAAGTACCCAAAGGTTCAGATAGGTAGACAAACTTCATTTTGATCTCTGTTTTTTTTGTTGTTTTCTTCCTCAAAGAAAAGGATTCTGCTTCAAGCAAGGCCTGCTGGAAGAAAGGCCTCTGGGTGTTTTCAGGACATTGACCATTCCAGTCCTCATGTTTTGTAGCTTGTACCAGGCAAACTCAGTACCATTGGTGTTATTTGGCATGAGATAAGACCATCTGATCCTTTACTGTATTTTGACACCTCACACAGTAACTAATGCGCTGATCAGGTGTAAGGAAAATGTTGTTACTCCATATAACTGGTGTATCTTCCAGTTTTCTTTCATCATTACCCTCCTGATTTTTTCCCTTTCTTGTGACAGTAGTGAAGTACTGGGCCTGAGTGGGTTAATTTTCTTTTCATTCTGACCTTTTCATTACCAAATAGGTGTTTAACAGAGGTAACATCAAAGAGGCTGTACTGCTGCTGTCATTATTTCCAGTGTGTCCGATTTAATTGCTTTCATTAGAACTAGTTTAGATGAGGCTCATTCCCAGGCATATGTAATGTACATTTCAGTTGAAAATGGAACAGTGAGTTGCAAAATAAAGACTGGGATTTAATAGTTGATGGCTGGGTTTTAATACTAAAGAAGGAAATACTCCACTACCTGATCAGACAGAGTTGGAGAGGGGAAGTTTTTCTGGGCTGCTACTGCAGAAGGGGCTGCAGGGTCCCTCAGTCCTGTTTTTCAGGCCCCAGCAAAGAAGTTGTATGGAAGTTACAAGAAGTTACACAGAAGAAGCTGGGAACCACTTAGAATACCCTACAATGTATTGGGTAGGGCAATCTCTTGGGAATTAAACCAACATAATCTGGGCCTCTGACTTTTCCAGCAAGTGCTCAATAAGCAGTTCTGGAATAAGATATTATTTCACTGCCAACTTTTCAAAGAAAGCTGGAGAAAGCCCTCTGTGCTCTCAAAAGCTATTAAACTATAAACAGGCTTAAGAACTCACTGCTCCAAGAGGGGGAACACCTCCCTCCTCAGCAACAACCTCATTTAAACTGATAGGCACTAAGTTCCTGAGTCTTGTAGAACTTAAGGTATTTCTGTGTAGGTGCTGAAGTTCAGCTTTTGGGCATTTCTTGTTCTTCAGAATACAGCATCTGGGGAGTTGGAGCTTTCAGGTGTCAGGCAACAGCTGGGAGGTTTTGTGTCATTAAATGGTAAGGGGTTTAGATCTGCTATTTAGTTTTTAAAGATTATGTTTATGGATTCACTTGTAACTTTGTTGACAAGATCCCACATTATTAAACTAAATAATTTGATGTGAACTTCGTACATCAAATATGAATGTGCTGATAAATGAAAACACCACCAATTTGGAATTGGTGCTGTCAGCTGAGTTGTATGCTTTTCATTTCAATGTTGGAAGAATCTGGGGGTCAAATGGCAGCAGATCTCTCAGGTACAGGCCAGAACTGACTTACTTTCTATGCTGTCAGACTCTTTATCTTAAAAGAGCACTTGGACTAGTCTTCCCCTACAAGTGTTTTTCATTTATCTTTTTGCAGGAATCTCTGTGGTAATCTGGAAACCAAAGTTTTAGAGAACTGCATTTTTAACGGTGGTCTAGGTAGGACTCTCTAGTAGGGATGAGATTGGCTGCTAGGTGTATAAAACTATTAATTTATCAGAAAAGACTGAACATCTGTCATGTTTGCTTTATAGAAGATAACCTGACAAAAGAATGGCCACTTCATGCACAGATTTGTCTTGAGGATATGTCCTGGAATGAAGGTATGAGTGCCTTGCTGCTGGTTCCTAATGCCTTTCATTGTCTCTGTTAACATCTTGTTTTTCTGCATCTTACTCCCGCCTTGTCTTACTTTCAGTTCTATTTTTTCTGTATTTCCTGAGACAAAGCTGTTTTGCTCTCTGAGATTAGCTGGGTTAGAATTTAACTTCCTGTGACATTTGTTTCCCATTCCCTCTACATCTCCCACCCCCACTTGCAGTACCACTTTTCACCCAGCTCTCCTCTTGTATAATTGAGCCAAGAGATTCTTCCCATATCTCTTGTGCAACTTCCTGCTCTTCCTGTGATGGTAGAATGCATGTGTTTCATACAGGGCTTTTTTCTTCACCTGGCATTGTTATTTCCCTCATTTCTATTACTCTGGCTTTTCTTGTTTAATTGCTTTAGGAATAAATGGCTGATTTTTTTAAGCTATGAGGGGGAAAATCCTACTTTCCTTTCTTCTGTTTTGTTTCCTAGGTAGCAGTCTGTTTTGGAAGCATCCTTGATCTGTCACATGTATGACTAACACCATTTAGCTTTTTCTTTTAATATCATCTGTTTCACGGATGTGCACCTTATTATTGTTGGGTTTTTTTGGAGAGACTCCACTGGCCCTGGTTGTTTGGTGTAAGAATACCTCAGTCACTGAAACATTTGGAGAGTAATTTTTTGAGCTACAAATGGTAGCACAGATACTGATATTTACAACCCACAGTGGGAGGTTATTTTTTACTAAGAGCAGCTTTGTGAAGAAAATTCAAAATATATTCTTGATTCTTCTCCAGCACTAAAGGTGCTTTTGTTTTCTCTTTTGGCAGATGAACAACTGTATACTCTCTCCTGTCGATGTGGTGGGAATTACAGTGTCTTCAAGAGTGAAACCAAAGATGTATCTTTGGTTTGTTGTGACACATGTTCACTTGTTATCGAGATCCTTCAGTGATTGTTCCAATGAAGCACATTAAGTGTTACAAACTTTTCAAAAGATTGGACAAACAAGGGACAGCATCTGCTAAAGAAATGTGTGTTAAAGAGGGGGGGCACTACAAGAACAAGTTCATTCAGGCTCAAAAATGAGCAGTGCCCTGTTGCTCACACAGCTCTGCAGACGTGAGGCTTGGATTTTCTTTCTGCAGCTGAGGAGCCGTTTTTAAACACCTCCAGCCCAGAACACCGAGTTCTGTACAACTGGAATGTATCTCCTGATCTAAACAATGTTTCTTTCCCAGCAAACAACAGGGTAACTTTTTTCAGTTTCACTCTGAAGTTGCTCTACGTTGGGCCGTTGCAGCTAGATTAAATCCTTTGAACAGCTCAGATGACAAAATTCAATCAGGAGGCACAGATGTGAGAATGCTTTGAAGATAATGAAGAGCAAGCTTCAGTAGTGGGAGACAGGAACATTTTCTGTGTATAAGCTAAATATTTAAGTTCATTAAATCCCCTCAAGGACTGGAGCCTAGAAAGAGGAGAAGAGAGTGGCAGCTGGAAGAGGCTGGTTGTCCCCGTGCTGAGGAGCAGGGCTGGTGGCTGGGTACTGCCCTGTGCCAGGGACCGACATCACCTGGGCAGCCTGGAGCAGGAGCACACTTTGAACTGAGCTCTCCATCATCAGAACAAACGGAGTAATCATTCCTGAGGGGAAAGCTAACGAGGGAGCTGTGCTCTGACCCTACTGTGCAGTTAAAGGGAAACCCCACAGCACTCCTGGGAGCGACCAGCAGGTGTGGAACCCACTGGTGCTGTGCTCAGTTCCAGCATTGCTCTCCCTGGGGGTGGCTGTGGCTGTGTGACAACACAGTAAAGTGCACCGTGCCTTTCCCATCCTTAACAGTCAGTGCTGACCTTGGCTTGTAACAAAACCCCAAAACTTTCTCACAAGGCCAAGCACTTACTGTGACCTGCCAGAGGAAGCAGAGCGAGAGGCACATAATTTTTATTGGTGACAGAAGTGTATCATTCCCACTCTGAAATCAGGTGTAATTTCAGAAAGAGACATCTTTGTCAAGTAATACTTGTGTTTATTCTAAGCAAAAATAAATCCATTAATTTTAGTAGAAAATACTATGAAAACTGTCAATAGTAACTTAAGGCTTTTAATCATCAAGAAATCTCTGGCTGTTGGGGCTTGCACGTAGAAATCCAAAGTCGTTCAGTGGCCATATCTGTAAAATAAAATACAGTTACAAGAGACTTTAATCGCAACTCAAAGTTCAGTATTTTCATTTGTTATTGTAATTGTTTATAAACAGCATAATTTTTTATCTCTTTGGTTGACAGGGTGAAGAACTTTCCTCACTGGTGTGCTTCTCTTACTAGGAGTAATAAATACTGTATATCACAGGGATCATTCTATAGTGTGAACCTTAGAATTTATACAGGGCATGCTTTGCTATGGAGAGCCTCAGGAATTCCATTACTTTTTTCAGCCTTGGAAATATGTTCCTGAAGAGTGTCTTTCAAATTCAGTGTTTTCAAGCTTGTAAAGCTCTTCATGACTTAAAAGACAGAGTATATGTTTTTTATCCATCTAGGAGAAAAAGGAATACCACACACATGGACTTCCCTGTCGTGAGGTGGGCATTTACATTTTCAAGATGGGCCTTTGATCTGCAAACACCAAACCTTGGGAAAAAAGAGCCATAGGCTACAGGTGAACTTACACAAACAGGAATAAAGGGGTGGAGTGCCTGCCACCATGGGGGCTCTGGACCAAGGGGCTCCTCTGTGAAGGGGACAGTTATTTACAAAAGAGCACAACTCATGACCAACTACAGCTGTTAGAGAATGATGCTGACCTATAAAAAATCTTCTTTCCAGAAATTAACTCTATGGCTGTTCATGTACTGCATGCTCCCAGGAGTATTTTGTGCTGGACAGACACTAATTACATGCAGCATGGTCTCAGATGCACAAAAAAAAGTAAAGGAAAGCAAGGGCATTCATTTACTCATTGTCCTTTGTCTCCCTTCAATGTCTGTGTCTCTTTGCAGGATGCTCTTTCAAAGATGGCACAAGGGGCTCAGCAGGAGGAAGGGAAAGATGATGCTGAAGAACCAGTGCCTGCTGTAGCTTTAATCCCATAAAAATTTCCCAGGCCCTGCTCAAGATGAAGCAGCCTAGACAAAGAAAGATGAGGCACTACCTTGTTCCCAGAGCATCTGTCAGTATTTTGTTTATCGTGCTTATTTCTCCTTAGAATTTGGTCTTGAAGAAGGTATACAGTCACTGTCCAGGAACAGCAGCCTAAGTTGCAGCTCTGTAACTGAGTTCATGGAACAGCCACAGCACAAAAGCAACTTTTGCTGCTTTCTGTGTGGAGCGAGAGAGTAATTGTCTCATGTAGAAGAGGAAGCAGCGGCAGAGTTTCAGTTATTTCTACCCCTCTGATTTGTCCCCAGCACTGAAAGCCATGAGAGAAGAGGCTGAGGCAGTTGAGGATGGGCACAGCAGGACTGGCAGCAGCCCCCTCCTGCCTGGGGCTGTGCACTGCTCCAGGCTCAGCTGCAGTTGCCATCAGCTGCCGGGGCCTGGGCCCGCAGGAAGGCAGAAGGATGAGTCACACTCAGGACCTCGAGTTTGTGGATCAGAAAAAGGCTCAAAGCACTCTTGTGAAAGAGCTTAGAAAATCCTTGTGGTTCTGGCATGCAGTTAGAGAGGAGCATGAGGAACAGCTGCTGATACACAAAACCACAGAGGTAATATCGGCGTTGATCAGGCGGTGAGCTATTTTAAATTCCACACAAATATACAGATACAAGCCAACAACAGAAGGATATTTGTGATCTTGGTTAGCAGCAAAGCTATGGAATTCAAGGCTGTGCAGAGGGCCTGTGCTGGCTGCAGGCTGGGTGTCAAGTCTTTGTTTGGCCTTGAAGGCAAACAGAAGTAAAAGGAAAGAAAAATATCCCATAAAACAAATCTAAGCTGATCTCAGTAAAGGCCTGGAGAAGGAAGTTTCTTAGTCCATTCACTCCGGCACAAATCTCATTTCAAGCAACTCAAATCACACCTATTGCAACTTGACTTTCTTTCAGTGAAAGTAATCAAATCAGCTTTAAATGTTGCTTTGACAGTGCAATTTGAAATTTGTCACAGTATTCTTAGCAGTGATGTTGGAATGAAAATGATGTTTTATCCAGTCTGCATGTAGGGAGAACCTAAGAAACAATACTCATGGCTGGAAAGGGATGGAAACCCCCTCCTCTGTGAAACAAAGACATGCCACTGTGGTAATTCCCAAGTCCTTTAAAGTTATGACAGAAGTTGACTGTGACTTGTTCATTCAGACTGGCTCTTCCAATTAGCAGCTCTTTGCCCTCTTTGCTGTGGCCTACATCGATAGATTTGATCTGATGGACGGGGGATAAATGGGGCTAACTAGCTCTTTTGAAGATACACCACAGGTCTGGTTTTGACATGGAGCCTAAATCCAGGGAATGCACAGGAGATCCTACCTAGGACAGGATGAAGCATGAGTTCTGTCAAAGTGGGATTCCCAGTGCTTTTACTGAATTTGCAGCTGCTTTGATTTCAGCAGCCCCTTATGGAATGTCCTTGTGTTTGGAGTGGCAGTAGATGTGGTGGCAGGGAGGAAAAGGAGCAGACAGAATCTTTGGGATTTCTGTAAGGGTCAAAAACTGGTGCACCAACACTGACTGAGAGCCTTTGGCCTAAACTTCAGATAAACATGTTCTACCAAGAACTGGTTGGCTAAACAAATTCAGCCAGCTAGGTTGGGTAAGCTCACTCTCTTCTGTTGAAATCCATGACTTCCAAATTAGATTTGGGGTTTTTTGCATCAATTCCTAAAAACGTAACTTAGCACTGAAAGGCACTGTTACCTCTGCTTCTCCAAAATCCATTTCTGAAGGCAGTAAAAACTGTCTGATGAAAGAGAAGCCAAAGCCAAGGCTGCATTAAAAGTACACAGAGGTTTCCTGGTCAGTGGTCAGTCATCAGCCCTCCCCATGCAGTCTGTATCTGCTGCCTTCCACTGCAAGGTGCAGCAGCAACACCCAGGAGCAAGATCACTGTATGCAAATGTGAGTTACTGTAAAGAACCCAACTATAAACACTCATTTGAAGAATAAACTCATTTTTGCTTTTGTTAGGCACCACATACTTAAATCTCATGAAAACTTGAATAATCAATATCTTACGCCACTGTCATTGAACAGCTGCTGTAAAGTTTCGTTAAATTATTTTGATGAAGTATCAGGTGATTGCATACTCTTTTTAACAGAATGCTCTGGAGTCCTAAAGCAGTACTTCAATATGAATTATCTGTGTGTGAGTTCCACTCATTTTACAGAGTTTACTTAGGGTTCAGTCCTGTCAGTCACTTCATTAAAGTCTCTCAAACACCTTCCTTGTTGGGGTACAAGCTTGACACAAAATCTATTGCTGTGGAGAGATACTGTGACTAATTATGGCTGTCCACACACACAGGTTCTTCACATGTCCAATATTTGCTAATGGTCCCCTAAAAGCAGTAAACAGCAGCTTTTCTATACCTGTACATCAGTTTGGAGAAATGTTTTTTCCAGTTGCATTATTACTACCACATCCTCATTAGAGGAGTGTCAGCATATTAGCATCATTTGTATCTTAGCAATCAAAAACCCAAGCTAAACCTTGCCTCATAAAAACAGCCCTATTTGGAATCAGCATTTTCCCTCTGGTGTCCAGGGTAAGGCAAACAGCAGGAGAAGGGCAGAGCCCTGAGTAAATACCGGGGAAGAGCTCGGAGCAAATGCGAGCCAGGAAGAACAGAGGTCACCCAAAACTTGCCAGTAGGGCTGAGGAGGACGTGTTGTCCGAGGTTTAGTAAGCAATTACTGATTGTGCTCAATAGCTGCAAGGGAGCTTTTTGAAAAGTCCCAAATTGTGTTCACAAATACTGTAAATTAAGGCTATAAGGCTTGGTTAAATCGAAAAGATCTAATCTTCCCTCTGTGTGTAATACAGCTGTGCTAAATTATGGGTTTGTGGATGTGTTGAGCTACATGGAGAAAACCTTTTTTATTGCTCTGAACGCCCAACTTTAAATTCAGATTTCTAAAAGCAGGTGCATAAATCTGTAATACACACTCCCCTGTTTCTCAGATTCAACTTTTTAAGGAGAGGAAATTGTGTTACATTTCTTCTTTTTGGTAAAAGAGTAAATTAATAATGCAGAATAATTAATAATACGAAAAAATAATTTAGTGTGAAATAAAGTTGTAGAATTGTTGAAGCAGAAGGAGAAGGAACTATGATGGTTTATACAGCACAATATTCATTCAAAGCATTTTTTTAAATGAAAATGTGGGAGACAGTTACAGTGGCACAGTGGTGGACTTTACTGTTAAAGCTTTTTCACTTTTTTTTAGTTTACAAAGCAGTAGGGCCAGTCTGTATGTCCAAAGTATGTGTGTGAGTCCTCAAAAGAGAATCTTTTCCTCCATTTTGTTTTTTGGACTTTGGAGCTACAAGAGTGAAACACAGAGATTCCCTTTTCTACCATTTTGCAGAAGCAAGAATCAAATTAAGGCTGGAAAGTACATCTGTGCAGTAGGGTGCATGTGTGTACATTTGTGTTTTTATCAGGTTTGGATTTGCTTGCAAAGTAATTCGTTCAGTTTTCAGAGCAGTGACTGCTCAGAGTTCTGCTCCAAAGTCCTCCCTCCAAAAACCCCATAGTCATTGATCTATCCTCTTACTGCAGGTGGCTGGAGTGTCCATGCTTTCCCTTACATTTGCTTTGGTCAGACAGCTGGGGAGGAACGTTTCAATACCTAACACCCAAGCACTAAAAATGTATGAATGCAACTGTTTTTAGATAGTATAAATACATATATACCTTAAGACAAATGCGTCCTCTTATCAGCCCATAGGGAACAGGTCCGTAGCACCTGGAATCTGTAGAATTCCTGAGATTATCACCTTCTAACCAAACGTGTCCTTTAGGCACCTATGATTAAGCAAGATGGAAAAGTGAAAAGAAACCAGAACAGAATGGTGTTAAGCAGTTTGCCTTACAGTGTATTTCCTGATTCCTGTGCTCTGTATTTCATGACTGCGTAATGAACAAATTTTTATTGAATCTAGTAAGATCCACTGCCAGATTGAGAGGGATGAGAAGGAGTGCTCCAAAGTATCTGTTCTATCATGTGCTCAAAAACCAATGGTTTGCAACAAAAAATCCAAAATGAAGATGTAAGAGGTTAGACCAATGTGACAGGGTCATTAATTTAATAGACTTCAAAAGAGGTCATTAGGATGTTGACTGAAAATCTGCCCTCCTGTCGCAGTAACAGCATGAACAGGGCAGCCACACACTCATCAACATCCTGGGGCCAGCACCAAGGCTAGACCTGTTAGTAGATTCATGATGAACTAACTGGTAATTGATTGTGACATCAATTACGAATAATCTCATCATTTTATCGGAGTAGGCTTGTCAAAGTTCTAATTAAGATCACAGTTCATTCTATGTGCAGGCAGAATCCACAACACATTATATTGCAATAATGATGATCACAAAACAGCGAATCCCTTTTTATAATTTGAAAATTAATGATGGTGACCTTATACTATATGACAAAGACCTTTCATTGCCCATATATATTATGCATTAACTATATTACATACCACAGATTCATGGCATTCACTGGCTGACTCAATGACAAAATGAGAAATAGCAACATAGCTGTAATAGTTACCTAAATGAGAGCATGAAGCTTTCATATGTGAAGAAGTTGCCCCTACAAGTCTTAGAAACTAAGATTTTTACTTGGAATATACAATACCATTTTGTTGTGTTTTCTTAAAAACATTTCAGATGCAGAGAACCTCTTTCAAGTTACCAAATAAAATACTTAATAATTATACTTCTAATTGGGTTTTCCTTCTAACAAAATTTTCTAAAATATTTCTAAAAATTTTAAACCAGGCAGAAAATTTAAATGAAGCAACATACACTCAATCTAGAGAATATTTAATATGGACTTTAACATACATTTTTCCAAAATGAAGTACGTACTTGAAATATTACTATGACCACAATTCGGAGAAAAAATATCTGGAAAATTAACTAACTAAAAAATATTTCAAATGGAACTCTAAGTATGAGCAGCACGAATGTTTTAGAATTGAGCCATGCAGACTCTAAATACATCAGTCTACATAAGACAGAGATCATGGGTAACAGAATAAACAAAGTGAAATACCACTCTGGAGTAAAGCCTGGTTGCAAACCATTAGGAACAAATCCAGGTCCCCCATTTGAGGAAAATGCAGTTGGAGTGTAATTGGTACTTGCAGGTACCTGGCCAGGTAACACTCCCTGGGAACCTTGTCTTTAATAAATATTTGAGGCTCCTGCTGAGCCATGCCCCCACCTGCCTGGTACCAGAGCAGGATCCGAGGCTGGCACGCTGTTCCCAGAGCCCCTTTGTCGTGGCAAAGGGACAGGCTGCGGATTGAGAACCAGCAGTTGGCCTTTGACAGTGGCAGAATGAGACACTCACTGCACAGAGCTTCTGTGAGCCTGTCCTTCCTCCCAACCAGCCCTGTATTCTGTGGCACCCAGGCAAGGTGCTCTAGGGGTGTCAGAGGGCACAAACCCTGTGCTCAGCATTTTAAAACCCACATGTGCAGCTGTAGACCAGCAATGTCTAAACCCCTTTGAAACCCTCCTTCCAGAGGCTCCTGTATAAAGGAATGCCACCTGCTTTGTTTTACACCAAGGCACTGGTTCAGTCAAGCTCTTCTGCTTGTTCTCCCAGTCCTGCCATATAGGAATCCCCTGTTGTTCAGCTTGTCTGTCACCTTGGTTTTTTGGAAGGCCAAAAAACCTCTGGGAAGGCCAGCTGGTTCCAGCTAGATGGCTTTGGCCCTCCTCCTACCCAAGCAGCTTTGCAAACAAAAAACCCAAGCAGAAGTCAATTTATAAATTTAAAGAAGATTCTATCTGGAGTCAACCAACCTGTGTAGAATACACATCTTGGTTTTTGATAGGTCTCTGAGAATGTGCTGTCACTGCTGCTTTCTGAAGATTCCATGGTACACAGCCTGTTTAGGACGTCCAGCAGGGTAGCTGGATATTCATGTTCCCTTAGTTCACTGTACCCCCTAAAGCACTCCCTGTGTCCTCATCTTACAGATGTGAGTTTGTTTCTCAGGTGGAAATTACAGTACAAAGCAGTCCTGACCTTTCTGCTGCAAACTCCCCTGTCCAGCATCCACTGGAATGACAAGTCAGCCATCGAACTACTGTCCCTGTGACAGACTCCCTCAGCAGATACACAAACAGGACAAGCAGGAATTACTATGAAGGGAAGATTTTTTTCCCGTAAATATAGAAAGCAGACCCACATTAACATTTCATATTACTGAAAAAGCATCACTTCTTGCGATGTGCTCCTGTTTCCCTGCCAGCCCCCTTTCTGCTCTTCTGGTTCCTGTGCTTTCTCACTACCCCCAGTTCACAGGCAGAATCTGATGCTCATCTTTTACTGTGTAAAATAAAGACCCACTCATAACTCAAGTATATGCAAGCACTTTCTAGAATATTTCCCATCTTTCTTCATGCTCCAAAAGTATGAAAAATAAAATAAATTGCTTTTCCCAGCAATGGCATAAAACTACTTCCAGTACTAGGAGTAATTATTTGTCTAGACAAGCTGATCACAGTTTGCATTCCAGGTAGAACATTTGCAGTAAAGTATCATCCTATATCCTGAAATTCACCACTTAAGATAATTTTTGCAGTTCTCCCTGGAATGTATGACAGGGCTCTACACCACTACATTTGTCACTAAGGGTACTGTCACAATGTGTGATTCATCTAGGGATAATGCACTGTAATACCTTTGTAGGATGTCTGTCCATCATCTAGGCACTTCACTACAACCTAGATTAAGACAAGCAATAAAAATCACATGAATTACAGGAAAATGTAAAACCAAATACCAGTGACAGGGCACAATCATTAACTAAAATATAAAAAATAAATTAACAGAAGTAGTATAAACCCCTTTGAAATAAAGACCAACGTGAGAATCCTTCAAGACTTCACGCATCAAGCCATGTCTACACCACATCACTGATCTCAGTGGGATTACTCACATGGAATAAAGTTCACTTTAAGTATCAGCCTTTGCAGAACCAGGACCCAGTCTGAAACACTGCAAAGCTCTGCAAGCACACTAGCTGGGAATAATATTCACCAAAGAAAAAATTAATTGTTGAAAACCTGTATTTTAGTAAGAATATATTAATTACACAGCAATAGGCTGCTGCTGCCAAAAACCCAAGGCAAAGGGAAAGCCACTTGTGGGACAACTCACAATGTTGCATTTTGGTATCTACAGACAATGGACCTCTGAGACAAAACTAACTGTATCCAAGAAGTAAAACTGAAATCACGGTTACTCCACACAGAGGGGCTGTGAATACAAACCCACATTGATGAGGAATAAAAGCACTACCTGGGCTGGGCAGCATTTCTGATCTCCCCTACACATAGGCGAGAACTAAAATGGGAAAGTTTCACAAGCCCAGCTGCTGAATTTTCACAGAACAAGCAGGTCTCCTGCAGAACCAGCATTTCCTCAGCAGTGCAGGTTCCTGTGAAACGCTGCCTCTGATTGTCTGCAGACGACTCCCTTTGCCTCAGCAAGCCCCGTGCCTCTGGTTTGTGCAGATTATCTGAGGATTTATTTCCAAGAAATGGCAATTCTCAGGCGGAACAGGTTATCTGCAGTGCAGCTTAAATGTGTGAGAATAAAAGACTCCCATCAGCCACATGACTCTTCCCCTTCTCCCTTCCCAGGATTTTAGCCCAGGAGCAGACAGACCAGAAGAACAAGACTATCCTTGGGAACAACTGAGCTTGAAGCACTAGTTTATTCTCTTTTACCCCAAAAAAGCATTTTTCACCGTGACAAAGTGGCAAAATTTGCAGAGCTGTTGGAATTTACTCAGTGCTGTGGTTGAAGTGGCAAAACTGAAATACAGTATTTAATGCATAAAACATTAATTTACTTAAAGGGGGGTAATCATTAAATAATTACATTCTTTTGGTCTCTACATGATGCCATTCTTTTTCTTTGATTTTTTTGATTACTAAAATATCTTCAAACCCAAGAGAGAAGAACCCTGCACTGCATTAGCTGGCATACTAGAAAACTAATATACTGCAAATAAAATTAATGGACTAAATTATCTGCCTCAAAACTACAAAAATACCCTCAAACCCAGCTAAATGAAAATAGGCTTCTGTGGTTTGGGTGTTGAGGGAGTTTTTGTTTGTGATTTTAGGGAACTTATAAACATGAATGTCTTGCAATCTCAAAAACCATGAGCACGTACAATCAGCTGGGAGTAGATGTTTGAACTTTTGTAAGGTCACAGGTATTCACATCACCTCCAGCAATATCAAAGTTTCAAACTTAAGAAGAACTTTAAATCATTCTCATCTTTTCAGTTCAGAGGCTTCCTTCTTGAGCTGTGATAAGAACTAATCTCAGTGCTGGACAAAAGAATAAAGTCTGCAAGTTCTCATCTATCCCTACTAAGGTCTATTTAAGTGCCTCCTACTTTGGTACAAGCAACAAATGTAATTGCCTCATGGCCTGCGGGTGTTCATTTAACAAAAGAAGCTTTTGTGAATAAACCACAGGTGTTACCTTTCTTGATTAAAGTGAAATATGATGAAAGATTCTACAATATCAAATGACAAATTTACTAAATACTGATTAAATTGCCTTATTTAAGTAAATTGCATCTAGTTAGGATAAAATATACACCATAGAAATGCCAGAGTTTGTTTTATCACTCTATACTTAAAGTCTCACATAACTACTCCTTAATCCTTTATTTATTAATTCAGAACCAAGACTGAATCATGCTTAACAAATACTTTTTTTAATGATCCAATTGCTCCAGGCACTGTTTCTGTAGGTTTATCATAAATGTTGTTCATATTAAGGCTGCCATCTGTATAAAACCCAACTATATTAATTAGCTCAATATTTTCAAAATCAGGGTAGGCATTTATATTTGCCTTTTTTTTGCTGAAAAAGCTATGAAATGGTAGCAACCACACTGGAACTTAAACAGTATAGCAGATGTTAAATAAAAATCTTCTGTGTATCCTTAAAAGGTTGAATTACCTGGAATTTAATACTTCTTAAAATACTGTGACAGAATAAATTTACCTTAAATTTATAGGTACTTCCAAAGAGTTTGCATTTTCCCTCTACTTGCTGAACAGTTTAAGCTGCTTATGAATAAGACATAATGTACTTGACCCAGTTTGTTTAAATGCACATATTAAAAAGAAGACATTATGATGTTGGTCCAGGTTGTTATTAGAGAGGATGACAATGAAAGACTAATGTGTTTTTATACAGAAATCAAATTCATTGCGATTACATATTTATATTATGAATTCATTGTCTGTAGTAAGACATCTGTTATTTTAATATAAGATTTATAAAAAGATAAGATATGAAGACTTGTCTAGGTTTTGAAATTAAATATTAACCAATATTAAAATCACATAACCTTCAGTGTTAACTCACACACCCCAAGGGAACCAAGGAATATCAACTTCGGCTTGAATTTCTAAGATATTTTTCTCTACCATGCAAGCACACCAGCTGGGTGTTGTTCTGTAACAAAAATCTGGGTAAACTGTTCCAGTGACCTGTCAAAGCATTCATTGGTTATTTCAATGTTTGGGGTTTAACCACTGTTGCTCCTTCTAAACTTTGGGTAATGTAGGAGTAACCACTGCTGTTCTGGGATTAAGTACTGGGGACTTAAAAGGTTTGATCAGTACACTCACGGCTTAATAGCAGAGATAGCACATTAGAGATGTCTATGCCAATCAAGTGAGAAAAATACCTGATTTCTCTCAGTATCACTTCTGACCTGTTGCAAAAGTTTTTAACTGTGTTAAATAATTCAAACACATGCATTGTTTACAGCTATAAATATTTAATGCTGAGATCTAGATCATATTGTTAAATACATGGATCTGAATCAGCTGGAAAAGCTATATATCTGATTTCTGAAATCTCTAGCTGCAACCCTAAATTTAAATGATTAGTCATATTTCCTTTTCTAAAACTGTTACCAGTTAAAATTAAAACTAACTGGTTCATGTTCATGGGCTAAAACTTTCAGACCCAAATCTCCTAGCTACATTTAGGAACTCCTCAACAAAAATTCAGAATACGTCTGTGATTCATCAGTCCAGAGTCTTATTAGCTTTAGATTTAGAGAAGATGAGTGTTTTGCAAGAAAATATTTATTACAAATCCATCAGAGATTACTTAACAGTTTGCAGAACCTTTTCTGACAGCAATAATTAAGAAAGATTTGATTTTCTTCTCCAGATAACAGATGAGCAAACAGGGTCACCCAAAAGTATAGGATTGAGAATAAAAAACCCCTGTGGGTGCACACCCCAAGTGGGATGTACTGGTTCTAGGCCAGAGCCCATCACCATCAACAGCGTGCCCTGGCCAAAGCCATGCCCATACTCACTGACCTGTTCAGCCTGAGAGCAGTGATGGCTGATAAATGCTGAGCAGGGTTGAGGAACCTTGAAGGTGTTGTCTGCCTGCTCCATCAGGAGTCACCTCAATCTCTTACACAGCTGCTACGATCAGACTAAAACTTGTGCTCAAAAGCTTTAGTTGAGTCCCAAGTAGTTGTTTCAGCATCCTGAGCAGCTTCCTAAAAGTTATTGCTGAACTTTGAGTGAGGAATAACAGAATCATAAAATCCTGAAGGTTCAAACTGATCTGACCAGCACAGCCAAGCCCATATCCCACAGAGAAAAAACATCTGGTACCATGAATTCAGAAATTAGTGTCTTCCAAACCCCTTTCCCTCAAATCTTGGAGGAGGTTTCTTTCTGGCTATGTTCAGGGATGAAGTGGCTGAGCAGGAGCAGCAGGGCAGTGTCAGAGCCTGGGCAGTGCTCACCCCACGCCGCTGTCCTTGGCCTGTTCCCATGACCAGCTGCTGGGGGACAGCTGCCTCCTCTTGGTCACACTGTGAGGAAGAAAGAGCTCTTCCATACACACATGGGACACCTCGTGGGGGCTCACTCAGCACCCTCTGGCTGTGTCCCTGTGCCCAAGCTCCGGTGCAGCCATGCCCATACCTGGCCACCCTCCTCCCTGACCCCACAGACCTGGATGAGCTCTGGTGAACTCTGACACTACTCCTCTGTTCCTGAAGTATCAAAACGGAAACTGCAAAGGTACAAAGACTAAGCCACTTCAGCAAAAGAAACCCTGGAAATATTGAGAAGCAGACTGATAAAATCCTTTGTGTTTCTTTTCCTTTGAATAATTTAGTTTTGGCAAATCAGAATTTTGGTTGAAAATGACTTCTCAGAAAATTCAAGGATTAGCTTGAATCATGAACTCTCTATGGAGTGATCTGCAAACCAACAAATATGCCAAATCAGCTCTCCTCTCCACCAGACATTTAGCACAGCTGCTGGTTAAAATTACGGCATGACCTCTCAAGCCTATAGAACACTTAGAACTAAGGAGAAAGAAAATACCTTACTCAATTTCTGTATCAGCAACTACTGAAACTTACTTTACTGCAGTACTAAACCATGAGTACAAAGATGCTATTAAGATACTTACAACAAAGGGGAAAGAACTAGTGTTTTAGTTAGGTTTAATTTTCATTGCTATTTAGGGTATTTTAAAGTGATTATCCAATGGTACTGAGTGCTCTGAAATATCAAACCACTTTTCAGTGTCTTGCACAGTGCATCCAAAACCTGTAGAACTGCCCAGTAATTATGATACTGTGTTGTTTGCCTTGACATTATGTTATTCTTAGTACCCCCATAATATTCTTACTGCATTTGCCAAGAACTGTTTAAGAGTTAATAGCGCCGTGCAGGGCCACTTGTGTGATGTGCAAACACAGCGAGATGCATTATCTTGGGAATTCTGTTAGCTCTGGAGCTCCCACAGGATGAAGAGATGCCATCTCCGCAGTGAAGCTCACTGTAGCACAAGGTAAACACCCTCCCCCCCAGCCAGGCTGGCAGCATTAGTGGCGAGCTGTGATTGATCACCAGCACGGCGTTGCTGAGATATGGATTTGTATCTCAGCTTTTTATCACCGGCACTTGCGAAAGGCAGTTCCTTATTTACAGCCTCTGCCTCTATTAAGTGACATTATTAGGGACTACTTTTGTTTAAGCACCACAAAGGTTTAGCATATTGGTGGTTTATGACATACAAGCTGTTTGAATCTGAGGCTTTACCCCTCACTTCTTCAGATTGTAAACAGGACCTGCAGCACAAGAACATATGGTACGTAAAGAAATTAAAGCTAAAGTAAATGGCATTAAAACAAATTCAAATAGAGCAATAGGATACTCAATCTGAATTATAAACCTGGATCTGTATTAAGACTTTTTAAAACAGGAAATAAAAGCCTAAATATTAAAAATAACCTTTCAGCTGTTTTTTTTTTTTTAAAGACCATTTCAGGGGTTTACTGTGATTAATTTCCTTATTAATTCTCATTATTTACATCCATATAGTCAAACGAATAAAATAAAGTATTTTTTAATAATTGAAACTAGTTCTAAATACAACATTACTTGTTTACCTTGTTAACTTCTGGTTTCATACCACATTGCCTCTGATACAGAAAAAATACATTATGCATCCTTAAACGTTTATTACTGCAAATACACTTGCTTCTATTTACAAATGCACATTTAGCACAAAACCAAAAAAGAGCCCTGCAGACCTGCCAGCCTAATGCTCATACTCCATACCAGGTATCAACAAAAAGGAAAATTATATTTTCCTAGCTTTTTAATATTATAACAGCTTATTCAAAAAAGAAGTTTTATTATACTTACCTGTAAATAGGAAAATTCCCCTCATTATTGTTCTACAAACTCCAGCCTTTAGCATATGAAGCATCATGTACCATAAAGGGTCCGAAGGATGTTTCTTATGTACTTAAATTTTAAGCACATGCTTAATTTATACCACTCCGTTTCAGATGTGGCATTAATTCCATCAGCCTGTAATCCAACAACTCCATCAAATACAGTTTTTTGATACAGCTTTACACTTTGTATACTCTGACAAAAATAATTTTTCTCATATGATGTATTACTTCAGTTAAATATAGCAGGAGTATTTTAACTGCCACTGCTTTACTGCATTTCTACTCAACTGAAATACCTCTTTTCAGAACAATTTATTCAGCTTATGTATGATTTTTTGTTTGTTTGTTTCTTTTCATTATAGCTTGGAAGGTTGGTTTGTTGTGTTTGGGTTTGTTTTTTTTTTAATCTAACAGGTATCTCCTTGGTTGTTTGCAGCAATAATGTATCTCATCTGTGTAATTTTACAGAGAGCAAATTGCAGAGTTCTGCGTTCTCCTATCTGCACATAAAGGCATGCTGAGGAATATATTCATGAATTAATCAGGACTGGAAGTAGGATCTGATTTTAGCATTCTCTTAGGCTTCAGAGTAAGAGTTGTGTGTGACAATGCTTCTAAAGCACAAAAATCCCAAATTTAAAATCTGTAAAAGATGCCAACACTGACCACTGACACAGTCAACACAGACTAAGTACAATTCCTACTAACATGACTCTAAGGATTCTCCTTTTAGGGCAAATCTAAAGCAGCTGCTTAGAGGTAATTTCACTCTGCATGAAGTACATCGTATTGCCATTACTGTGACATGTCCAGGAACTGGCCAACTCAGAAAACCTATCCACTGGCTGGCAACCAGCTGCACAGACTGAAGCCGGGGTCTGAGCTGCCCAATTTGGCAATATTGCTGGCATCTGATATTCCATATTAACTGTGATAAGGCTGCAAACATGACAGGAGCTTCCCAAAACAGGAGACAAAGCCTCAAGGAAAGCTGAGCAGCTCACCGTAACAAAAACAAAGACTCCTCTGACCTTACACACCTTGGAGTGACAGCACTTACACACCATCCAGATTTCCAATTTGAAAAAAAGCAGTTAGTAGCCAAATATAAAGTACAAAACTCATGACACTTTCTAGGCTTTTCTCACTTAAGGAGTGGTACCTTTCCCTGGTGGACAGACCCCACAGCAGCACTGCTGGCCATTTGGAATCCTAGCCCAGGCCTTCCCTCAGTCTGGACAATCTTGTTTTTTCAAAAACCCTCCTCAGGCAAGTATCAATAAAACAGCATCCAGTTCTCCTTATATCTACTGCCGTTGTTTGCTGTGAGGAATTCTGTGTTTGAGTTAAAAGTGCATAGCACAGTGATTCACTAAAACAAGGAATTTGATTAGACAATTGCCTAAATACAAACACACATCACTTTTCCTCTCCCCAACAACATTTTACTTAGTGAATAATCATGTCTCAGTTATGACCATAAAGTGCAGATAGCTATGTTGAGAATTTACTCTTCTGTAAAGGAAGAATCTCCTGAACAGATGGAAAGAACTCCCTCTTCAGCAAGCACTAAGGGTGGAAGAAAAACAGGCACAGGTATCATGTACAACGAAAGAATTTCCATTTAGACAATTTCTCCTCCTAGATACAATTTATGATGTAAGAATTACAAAAGCTGTCACTCTGCTGTACTTCCACACATTAGCCTTCATGAAAACAGGAAATGGACTCTGCATTCCCTATCTGCTTCTTTCTCCTTACATTTTGGCTTAAAACTGGAGACAAGAAATCCTGCACTAGGGCAGAAATTGTTCTACTGAATATTCATCTGGTTACTTCAGTGTTTCCAGAAAAGCTGACATCCTGTTAAATATAAACCTTTCCTGAACCTGCTTTTCAAGACTAAGACAGTGAGGAAAAAGATGCTCAGAGAAATTCAGTTTGTGTCTTCTGTCAGTGTACACAGAATCCAGGTTTCCATCTCAGGCTGGTCTCCTCTGGGAAATTCATATTCCATCATAATTGTGAGCTCCACCAGAACTACAGGATTTCTTCAACTTGGTAAGGAAAGGTGGGTTTGTGTTCTTTGGGGTTTTTTGTAGATTTTTCCTTGGTTAAACACTTAACACAATTTCATTTGTGGAAAAACTAAATGTTCTGTCCTCCCCTTCAAAATGTAACAGAGAATGAGCTCCTTCTTCGTGCCCAAATCTAAAAACAGCAGCTCCAGCGGCCCTGGGGTTAGACCAGAAGGGCCCATTAGAGGCAGGTGCCCAAGAGGCCTTCCCTCAACACTGGAGTGGAAGAAACAAACTCAACCCCTCAGAACAGGGCATGAGCCATAGTGTTGCTTTCTGCTGCTAAATAAAATGTTGACAAGAATTGGGCCTTTGATTTTAGTAAAGACAAACTCCACTTCAGCTGCTTAATGGAAATGAAGCACTAGTACCTGGAGGCTCACGGGTGAAGGTGGCTGCCTTTATGGAAGTTAAACTCACAGGATTCACGTGTCACAAGCAAAAAGGAGTGTTCCACAATATTCTCCACCTTCACAGCACAGGACTTTAGCCAGATGCTCATTCTTCTAATTGTGAGGATTAAATGGATATGAAAGGGCAAAATAATAGCTTTGTTTAAAGATTCAAAGCACCTGGGAATACAGATAATGGTCAAACATGCTTCTGGGGCAAGAAAAACCCGACATTTTCCTGTGCTCGTGATTCCTGATGACTTTTTAAACAACAGCCTAAAAAGAAGTTGCTAAAAACCTTTTGTCTTAGATCTTCCCAAACTTCTGTGAAGTCTATCTGCATGAAGACAAGTGAGCATTGAGATTATTTTTCCCTTCTCATTGCATCACCTGACTTTTTGGCAAAATTAGGAAAATTGCTACTCTTCCAGCCATACTCAGGAGCATTAAAAATACTGTTACATTGAAATACAGAGATACACTAAAGTATAATTTTGAAAGCAAAATCTTCAAAGCTATTACAGAGTTAAACATTCACTTCTTAAGTGTTTAAAATACAGGAACAGTTTTGCCTGAACACCTAGCCCTCGAGCCTGCCATCTGTACTGCATTTTACGCAGAGAATTTCAGAGTGTTCTTCCAGGGAAGAAGGACTAAGCAAAGGGCAGAGCAAAAATATTATCTGTGTAGAGTTCCTCCAGAGACAAAAGTCAGAGAATGACAGCTTGGCATACACAGTCTACAAGTACAACATTTTACTGTACACATACAAGAATGATAATTTATTCATGTCATACTTTATGATTTATGATGATTCTCAAATATTGCAAATCCTTTACTAGCAGGGCTACTGAAATAATCATTAATTTACATAGTAAGAAACTCTAATACTTACATAGCTGTGACTCTTAAGGAAATCTGAAGGGTTGCTTGTGCAGACTTTATCCCCTTCCAAGCCAATTACTCTTTTACAGATATTTGATTTGGGGTCATTTGGGCTTTTCACAATTACAATATCTCCTCTGAGAGGAAAAAAACAGAAACAAAACAAACAGAAGAACTCTAATTACAAACTATCTGGCTGAGTACATGAGCATCAATGTGTATACTCCAAAAATATTCATGCACATTAAAGTATTCACGCACATCCCTTGTGCAGAAAATTCTTGTGTACAATTTTGGTTTCTTCAGTTTTACTCAGGTATAATTTCACAGAGTTTTAAAAGTGGAGGGAATTTTTGTTATTTAGATCATTTAGGAAACATCTAAGATTACAACCTGAGGCCAGTAATACCCATAGCTTGGTTTTCAAGACCAAACTGCTTAGAGAAGTTACTCAATAGAATCTTTTTTGGGGGGTGCAGGGGAAGGAAGGGTTTTTTCTGTTTTTTAGACAAAGCTGTAAAAGTGACAATAGACTAAATCCAAACTGAATTCTGACAAGTTGTTCATTGGGCTGTATGTGCTGATAACTTTAACTTCCATCAGACCCAGTGAAGAATTACAATTTAGAAAAATCTGGTCTCAACAGAGGAGCGTACTTTCGAATGCAATAAAAGTGGCGGCTAAGGTTCTCCGAAAAGACAATATCAGAGTTTTGAATGGTTGGTTCCATTGAAGGTCCAGAACACTGCAAATGAAAAATAAATGAGAAAAAGTTACTATTTCAAACTACTTTAATAAAAAATAAATTTATATTCAAATGATATGCTAATAAATTAGAACAGGTGTAATGCAGAGAACTAAAGGTGAGCTCCTCCAAAGAAACACGTGATGAATTTAAAAGCTGCGGAGAGCCTCCAGAGCACCTCTAACTCTGTTACAGTTCCACATTCCCTTGGGATTGGTCCTGAACTGACCTAGGCACTATGGGCCCCTGTGGATTCATTGCAGCACCCAGTCTCTAAGAAATTATTGGAGCAGTGCTCAAAGCCCTGCCAGCTCACCCCCTTCTCCAGCCCCTGTAACACAGAATCATCACAGAAGCTGCAAGAGCAGCTCACAGCCAAACTCCCCCATGTCCAGCAGCAGTATCTGCTAGGTTAAAGACCTGGGGAGGAGTGGGAGGGAACATGAAACACCCAGAAAAAGCCATTTCCTATTGGTGACTCCAGTCTTTCTTAAAGGATGGACTCTCTGCAAAATGTTTAACCAGATTTTCCCATTTACTTCAGTGATGCCTCAAGTAATAACGCATCAGAAAATACGAATGCCTAAAGGAGAAATAACTTCCATAAAGGGTGGACCTGCTTCCCAGAAATTTTATTTAATGCTTCAAAGAAAATTTAGAAACTTCAAATATTGGCATCATCCCATATAACAATTTCAATATTACATTTTATCTTCTTTTAAATGTCATGAAAATGAAGAGTTACCACAACAATTCCTCCAAGGTACTCAAAGGCACAGTGTGCTATGCAGCCATATTGCACAGTGTACCCCAGAAATCGGAAGGTTTTTCCTAGGACATGGCGAAGCATCCTACAGTGGTACGTTGTTCAGCAGGTTCTACAGTAAAACAGAAGAGGATCATTCATTTAATAACAAACAATCGAACATTTTGTGTCTAACAGAGGGACAGTATTTAAAAAAGCCCAGCAGTGTAATGAAACCAACAAATAAGCAGATACACATGAAGAGGCAGATAAAGTTTAAACTCACATGCCATCAAGAAGTTTTTCATTTACCCTGCAGACCTTTCCACATTTACAATCAATTGTACCAGAATAAGTCAGGATATCTGACAGGAGCTCTGGAGGCTCTAGAGAGCTTTCCTTTGACTGCACATCCCTTTCCATCCTTTTCCTTGCATATACAAACAAGGCATCAGGTCTTTTGGTTCTCAGCTTCAGTACAGTGGCATAAGATCTGCAGCACATTAGACTGTAAACATTTTCTGACCCCCTTCCCCAAATATTCAAGTCTAACTCTGATTAGGAGATGCTGCAATGCTAAACTAATTAAAATGTTTCCTTACCCCAATTTTTATGATATAAAGTTATATATATTTATCTTAAGGAAGTGGAAAACAGACATACTGAAGTAATTGAAGCAAGTTTTACATCCTGCAAGAAACCTGTGCTTCTTAAGCTCTCTACTGCCTTATCAGGAACTAAAACCGCTGCAAGATGTCCCTCATTTACTAAGATGGTGCAATATAGTTTGCTAAGCAAACAGAGTATGTTAAAAAAAAAAAAAAAAGAGAGAAAAAGGCTGTGTACAATATGCCCACTTAATAACGAAATAAAGACATCTCCTTCTATATTTCATGATGTTTCATTAATTAAAGACAGGACTTTAAAAGTGCATAGCTTTATTTTCATAACTCTCACTAGAATTTAATGGGAATTTTGCCTGAATGCATTCAAAAGACAGCCATTATTGGGAGCAAATGTTCTCTACCAAGCTCATTTCCTAGTTCCAAAAGATGGGGTTCTTTCTGTTTTGTTTTTTTTCTTTTTTAACATAAAATTTCTCTGGACTAGAACCACTTAAACCGATTCACCATTCTTAAGATTAGCAGACCATTTTCACAGTAATAACCTAAAATACAACAGAAAATAGTAAAATCTTGAATGGTGCCATTAGCAAAAGCAGCACCCAGCACACTGCAGGAACTCCTCTGGAAGGGGAATGCACTTTCCCCAGAATTCATTCTGGAGATGCAGAGAAGTGGTTGGCTCTTCTCAAACCTGTGCACAATAAACAGCACCAACCACTGCCTTGCTCTCAGGGGCCAGACACACTGTGAGCCCAGAAATGTGGTACAGGTGATAAAAGGAAGATGGAGGGACAGCAGATCAGTCTGAGTTGCACAACCGGTGTGAATTCATGGCCACAATCATGTTTTCAGAGAAGTCCATCACTACTCCTTAACAGCACCTGCTAGAAAGGCAGCCTCACCTCGCTTCTGTTCAGGTAAATAAAAAAAACTGCACAAGCATCCTCTATTTCTGCTCCACGCTACTCACAAGCTTTATATTAATATATTAAGATAGCGTAGCATTTAGGTACCTGTGGGTATTGCAGGTAAAAAGGAATTGTATAAACCATGTGTTACAATGCCCAGAGTAGCAGATCAAATTGTGACAAAAACAGTATCAAGAGAACATGCAAACCCTCTCATGCCAACAGCTGTCAGGTTGTAGCTAAAGTATATTTATTATGAAGCTACAAACAACTGCTACACATCTCCAAAAACAAGTTTCAAAGTGATTGCAAGCAATTTCCTTTCGGATTTTGGATGACACAAACTTAGGGAGTTACCCTGAACGTGTTTCTCAGTGATGTGTGTGAGTAGATTTGTGAGCTATTCAAGAAAACCTAGAGCTCAGAGTGAGCTTTGCCTGCTGCTAGAGCTGCCATGCTAAAAAAATAACCATAAGGACAGAACATGAGTGAAGAGCTCTCAGATCTTGCTCCCAGTTCTCTTAAAATAAATTCCTAACTCCCAAGACATGGATTTCACCAACTTCAATTTATAAATGTAATTCAAAGGATTTTTTTAAATGCTCAGGCTTATCAGATTTCATGATAATGAAGAAAAAATTCTTCACTTTTATGTAACATTTGATTACTACTCAAGGAAGTTATTTTCAAAGGAAGGCACATATATACCTGGATTATACAGTCTGACCCTGACAAGGTAATTCCTGAGAAGGAGAGGGTGTTTTAAATGTTAAGGTTCATCTTTAGACATCTAATGTTCATTCCACTGAGTAGCTACAATCATGAAAGTTTCCATAGTTTCCATGTAGTTTTAAGTAACAACTTCCAGTTAATAAGTGGTTGTAGCAAGCGTAAGGCCAGTAAAAAAACCACCAGAACAAACTAGTTTATTTTTTAAAAAAACGATGTAGAAATAATTAACTGGAGCATCATTAAAATATAATTGTTTCCTCTGAGAACTTCCTATCAGTATGTTTTTAAAGCAATGTCATACTGTTGATCACAAGAAAGTAAACAGCTGAACAGTTTTCCACATCACAGAATTTTAATACAAAGTACCATCAGCAGGCAACTCCACCAGATCGAACATAAGACCATTAAGCACAATAAAACAAATTATTTAAGTCACAGACCCCTTGAAAACTTAATGGCTCTGTTTTATAAACATCCTTATCGCAGAACTAATGGCCTAAAACATGCTGTAATTACTTCCAGGTACTACCTACCATCAAATAGTAGGCAGCTGAAAAATTTCTACTGAAATAGACATTGGTTAAAAAAGGTCACACATCCATATTTATCACAGAGAACACAATTTGGTTATTTTACAAGAACTGTATCGTTTATCCCCCACAGCAAATAAAATGCAAAATGTAATTACTATTATCTTCTGTTCCCTTTCCTTCCATAGCCTCTGCTTTCATCACTTGATTTTTTGTTTGTTTGTTTATAAAATTAATCACAGCTAGCAGGGTAGAAATCACTTTGAGCCTCATGAATGACATCCAAGAGATGGGAAAGGATTAGTTCTCAGTTGCTGCCAGTTATAGCGCCAGGTGGCTTTTTCTGCAGTGAAGGTGTTACCGATAATCCCATTACATTGGTACTAAATCTTGCAGACATCAAAATTATCACCAAGGTTCCTTTTCATCCCATCCTTTCCAAATGACTGGAAGTCGCTTCACCTGAAAGAAGTCAAATCCACATGCAGCTGCTGTTTTAGCAGCCAGCGGACTCCCTGAGAATGCCAATCGTGATCCAATTTCGCTGTGCTGGTGGCCCCCTATTCCCTGTCCAATAATACATCTGTTAAAAAATCCTACAGCTACAAATCAAGTTTAATCCTACCAGGGACCTCATGTTGGTCTTGTCTTCCAAAAAGGCAGCAGGTTTTGCCGTCTATCTCTGCCAGTGTCTGGGGAATACTCTTTAAATCCCAGCTCTACTTAGAAGAATAAGCTAAGGATCACAAAACATGACCTCAAAAACCCTGATATGACTATATTCTGACCCAGAGGCATTCATTCTAGGTGAAGATTAGAACTTTGCATAATAAGATTACACAGCAAGTGAATGATATCAAGGGACTATCCATATGCAGCCGCCTGGTTTTCTATAGACAGCCTGTGCTCTACAATATGCAGTGCAGACGAAACAGAGCTTGGGCTTTCTAGCTGAAATAAAATAGATTCACATAAATTAGTTGGCCATTTCCAGATTCCTAAATCCCCTATTACATCTTTTATTGACAGCTCCTGTGAGGATAGCACAAATAGTATTCTCTTTGTACTCTTTGCTTCTCTACCACTCACACTCTGAGGGAAATGTACACAGGTTGTCTAGAAATTAACATCTTGTTTGCTGTAACCTTGGATTACAATTAACTGTGTATATAATAAAATTAGGAAATCAATGGGCAGATTTATCATTTCCAGAAAACCGATGGCATTGTGTAAGTTTAACATATGGTGCTGAATTTTTAAATACAAGAAAATTAAAGTTGTAGGCACTGAAAGGGTGACTGGACTTGATACTTGCTAGATTTTTCTCTTTCATAAAAAATTTCCAGTCACATTTGCTTAATATAACGTTTCCCAATTCTGGAATTGCATTGAATACGTAGTGAGAGATTATCAGTTTTTCCTTCCATAACAGAAACTCTCCTCCTAACATTCTCCACTTCTAACCAGACACCTTTCTCTACCCCTAACTTGCACTATCTCTTTCCCACAGAGTTACTCTGAGATTTTAAAAAATCTAAAAACCCAAACCTAAGAAAAAAGTGCACACTGACTAGGCCATTTAAATATTCATGTTTGAGCTGCTCTTTATATTCAATTATTATTTTAAAACTTCTGCATGAAATTGATGTTACATAAGCTAGAAGAGCAAAGGGTGTATATCTTGTTTACTGAGATTCTTCCCACATTAGATACACAATATACAAAATGCTTTAAATAATCTAATTACAATCTGAGAATTCCATACATCTAAAGCAAAACAAGGGAAAATTTTCAAAAGGTCTTTCTGTGCTGGGGATCAGACAGAACTAGCCTTGTATTTCCAGCTGTTGCTTTACTCTAGAAGGAACACTGGACTTGGCCTGGCAAATCTGAAAAAGCTTGGTGATATTCTGGAAGAGATTATTTTTTTACATATTATCTCTACTAGGCACTGCCACTTTGTCTCCAACAAGTGCTCCTTCATCTACTCATCTCAACCTGACAAGGAGTTTAATCCTGTAACTATAACGCACATAATGCAATTCGCTGGTGTTAAATAACCAGAGACTACCAATGTAAGAATAGGCAATTTTCCACCACAGACTTCAGGTAGTTCCCACTGGTTCTATTTACCTCTGGGAAGCAGCTCCTAACACTTCCACAACCCTGTATAAAATGCCATTTTAATGGCCAGATGCATTCCAGGGCTTCTCCTCCTCTGCAGCTCCATACACTCCTCTTTGCTGAACAGTGAAATCCAGATAACTGAGCAAAGGCACGGTTGTACATGGCAAGCCTGAGCCTCTGAGAGATGCCAAAATATTCACTTTACAGTCTTCTGCAACAATGTTAAAGGTAGGACAAACACCAAAGGTCTGGCAGACACCGTGCTCACCTTCCTGGTAAGTGAGAAAAATGCACTGTGCCTACATCACAGGGGTCAAATAACTCCATGTGTTTATCTTAAATTTCAATGTCTTCACTTTCTTGAGACATAGACATATAAACATTGAAAATTCATTTCAATTTAGTAAGACAAAGAGTTACAAGTCAAATTTTCACATTAGGCACTAAAAGTCTACAACCCTACAGAATCTGAAGTTGCCCATGGCTCACACGTCCCCTGCACTTTGCAGTTGACACATCTTGTAGAAACATGATTTTGGAAATATTACTCAAAGCAGTGAAGAGAAGAGGGGTAAATAACTCCCCTATGCACTGAGAACTAAAAAGGCTGTTTACTTTAAATATTTTGTTATTACAAAGAAGACGGTTTGCTGGTAAAAACCAGCAAACACAACAAAAACAGCACAAACAAAAACCCCAAACCCCTCCACATCAAACAAGCAGCCTATTTCAGCAAGACTATTTAGAAAGAAATACAGTTGTCTCCACTTTATCACCAGTGTTGGTCTCAGACAGAACGCAATCACTCAAGAGTACTCCACAGTGGTTTAGGAACACAGAAGTCACACAGTATGAGATCTTTAAACAAACAGTAAATCAAACCTGACAGACAATTAAAGCATAAACAAACCATTAAACATTTGAAAGATACTAAAGCAAAACACAAGATCAGTTTTAGCACTGTCAGAAAAGAGCAATGAAGGACCCTTCTGTATGTTCAATACTCCCCAGTTCTGAGCATCACCTTCTAATGAAACAGCTTATGCACGCTCTGCATTAAAAATGTGTTAAAAAACAGGAGAAAGACAACACTGACAGACAAGTGTGCTCAGTATTTACATTTTCAAGTTACCTGAACAGAAGAAAAATACAAATCAAGTGCTTACCACTTACTATTTTGCAAAAATATTGTCCACTTTCCCATATCGCTTTTTAGTTTAGAAGTTCTAAATACACACATGTACACAGATTCAAGTGCTTTTTTCAGAGCAAAATTGTACTTCATGAGACTTCATGCAGTAAAAATAAACTGCAATCAGTATTTTTTCTCATTGCTCAATAAAATGTTATTAGTTATTTCTGAGCTGTTCTATGTGTAAAGCACAGGTTCTGTAAGGTCTTCTCCACTTACAGATACAAGTATAAAAAAGTTCCAAACATCAATAGATGAGTGCAATGATATTCAGCCTAAGTTAATCCCCAGACATCCAAATCCATGAATAAAAATTCATCAGTTTTAAATACACTGAGCCTATTAAGCAAGAACAAAAGCATATGCACAAAAGAGCTTTTAATATATTTCAAAGCCCACAAGAGCCATGGTCTCATTAAAATTATAAATTACACAAACATGGAATAAAGATTCAAACTGCAGTGCAGCTAAGCAGATTACAGCAAACCCCGCGTTCCATATGATAACACACCATGGCCCTCCCAGATGGGGGCTTGGAACAAAAAGGCCATCACTGCAGCTAGGGAAAACCTCCTTGTGATCTCTGGTTTCTGTTCAGCAGATGACAGCCAAATAATATGTTGATTATTCTGTTTGTGCTGCTAAGCTTGTAAGATGGAATAAAAGCGATATGATCTATTGTGAACTCCATGCTAATGTATTGCTCCACTCATAAATAATATACTGAATTTATTCTGAAACTATCTTTTTATCTGAGTTCCAGGTTTTAAATGCATGAACTAAAATAGAAAGCCAGCAGAAGCTATTATTTAATTTGATGGTTTAAAGTAAAAGATACAGCTGACACAATAATAAATGTGAAAACTGACTACTTAGTGAATCAAATAAGCAGAGCGGCCTTGCTCAAATTTAGCAAATGATTCTGTGCTGAGGTGCAGAGCACCTGCAAGACATGAGCACACTCCAGCCTCAAAAACTGCACTATCACCGATACCAAACACATCACCAAGCAGGGCCTGCATGGCTTATTTTACCACAGATATCCACCCCAAATACCAATTTCAAATGAGGACAGAAGTACTTGTAAAACAGAAAAATAGTAGAGAAACGATCATTGTATAACTTCACTAATATTATGTCTCGCTGAATTACCTTCTTAGAAACTATTTATGTTTTTAGTAAGTGATCAGATTTTATTTTTAGCAGATTTTAACTTTACTTATTTGGTTTGTTCCAAAAGTACAGTACTTCCCTTTCTTCCATAATACACTGCTCTTCTAAAAGGAAAATCAGTGACTGGTCATACAGCTCCTTTCACAGATATTTTGTGCGTGCTAAGAAGGCTGATGATATTTCTACAATGTAACGTCAGTGAATTTCAGCTCTTTTGTGCCAGAAATGTCTAAAATGCTATTAAAAAAATCACTGTGGCTTGGTGACAGCATGAGAACACCAGGATCAAACACTGCTTCACACTTCTTGGACCAACGGAAGCACAGTTGAGAAAAGGTAGAAGCGTGAGGCTCCACGAATGTGCAACAGTTTTCTCAGAAATATAAAAAATGGGTGTAAAAAAAACCTCCATTACCTTTCTTCCTTTGCTAGGGCCACAGTCTCAGCTGTAAATCACAGAAATATTTAAAACATAGCTACTGAAGAGACACATGTATTCTAATAAGCCTTAGAGCTAAAAATTCAGACGAATTACTCCCTCATTGCAATGAAACAACACACATCTATTATTTTCATACAAAACCACGACAGGACTTTAAAACGATTAGTGAAGCTCACATTTCCAGCAGCAACCCCAACTTCAGGTGTGTCCCATTGGCAATACACTCAGTTATTTTGCAGTTACAAGTTACGGGATTGTTATTTCTGGGACCTTGACGACATTTCAGTTTCCCTCACTGTTTCAGTTTCTACAGTTTTAAATGTTAATTTATTTTCATTACTCTTACACATCTCACACAAAATGCAAAATAGTACATTTACAATAGTACATGGGGGGAAACAATGGTAGCCCTAGTCCCAGATACAGGCTCCTGAAATGGGATTCCCACAAATACAGCACTTCTGAAATGGAATTGGCAGGCTTGGTGTAGAGATGGAAGAAGCTAAATCCACTGAGATAAAGAATAATGACAGTTCACTAAAATACAGCCTGGCTACAAAAAAAAGCCAGATATTCAGTGCCTTCTGATGGTTTTTTTTTACCAAAATGTTACTCCAAATTGAAAACAGTATGTTTCCCTAAGTAGCCAGTTGTTCATCTGCCTTTAGAATGAGTTTTAGTAGGCTGCTTGCTTGTGTTTTACCCAACTTTATAACTCATACTGCAAAATTTAAATTTTAATTCCTGACTACTTACAGGCCAAAATGACTTGTTTTCTTCATCTGCCTCTCAGTGACCTCATTATTTTACCACTCTGGTCATATTATTTGAAGAGCAAGCAAGGCATCCTTCTCTGTTCTCAGCCCAGGTACAGCTGGACAGCTCTACAGAATTATTCACTGCTGCACACCCGGGTTCATGCCCCACTCTGCAGATGGCCAGAGTGCTGTGAAAGCAGAGGGAAGTCCATTGAATTCATCTGAATGTAGGGATGGCTCTGCAGGATCTTGTCCTCAGCAAAACCTGAGGGTTGTGCTCTTTGTGAAGCCTCTGAGCAGGATTACTACTTGGGAAAGGCAGCACCAGGAGTCAGGAACTGCATCCCACTACCCAACTCTTCCTAACACACCACACTCAGCCCAGCTCAGCCCCTGCTCTCCTGCATGGCTCTGTCACACTAAAGACGGAGCACTTTGGAAATCCAAGGTGGGCAACAAAAGGGGAAAAAATGGCTTGTCAGAGGGTACAACATTCTCTGAAGTTACTTCCACATCGGTGGTAGCTGAATAATCAAGCTAGCATTCCTGGCTGGAATATCTATGGAAGACAATAACCAGAAAACATCATTGGCCAGTACACTGGAAACCTGAGGTTCCATGCTTGTGGGTCTCACCAGGAAGTACAATAAACACAATGAAAAAAATCTCTATTAAATACAGCACTAAGATGTACGATGCTTATTAAGACACTACATTAAATTCACAATTCATTTTCAAGATTACTGTTCTGCTGGTTTCAGTAACATTATACTCTACAGCGCTAAAATTACAAAAACATTAAATAACATTTTTAACAATTTCCTGTCTTCAGCACATACTACTTTAACTCATGTCTCCTAATTTACTTCTATTTTAAAAGAGCTGTTTCAATTTGACACAGGTTTAAATTTTTTTCCTGTTGCTCAGGATACTCACAAGGATGCATTTAGGTAACAGCCAGAGGCTTTCTGAGTAAGATCATATAATGTTTTATATAATATCATACAACTGGCAAGTCCTAAACGCTCCAACTAATTCTTTCGTTTGCCACAGACTGACTGGATAAGCAGTCTTTAAGCTTTTTCATAGGGAAAAAAAACAGGTCTTTTGGTGTCAGAGCTTCCAGGATTAAACATTCTTTCCAGTTGTTGGCTCATGGCCTGAAGATCCCGCACTTTCAGACTTATCCCATTCTAGCTAGTTCAAAGATCAGGAAAATGAAGCCATCTTCTTTGCAGCCGTAATCCACGACCCATGCTGTTAGATACTTAAGAACATCTCAAAAGCAAACTACCTTGTTTCAGCTGCCTGCAGGAGCTCAGCAGGGCTCTGGGGCACATGACTGCAAACCCGGCCCAGTCAGGTGACTCGGGAGCTAATCTGATTTGGTGACTATAAAATTTAATCAGTACAGTCCAACACCATCACATTCCACAACTGATCAGCCAAGCAGCCTGGCGATGTAACAGCAAAACTAATAAGATTATGAGTTAAAATTGCCACTAGGATGTGCTTTTCTAGTTCTCTATCCCACACATAAATCCAAGAGAAAAATATCGCTGAAAACTGGTCGGGCAGACCCAGGGCTTTAAAATAAAAGGGACTGGTGTTTTATTCCAAAGTGAACAGCATTCTGTTCATTGCCACAGAAGGACAAGAGCATTCACTGAATCTTACAGGGCACAACTAAAACCTAGCAAAACCATTAATCTGCAAGCAAAGACAATCAAACACATACATCAATAACACCATGTAGTTGAGAAACACTGCTCACACAACGCTGCTGCTGTTAACTGGAGCTCCTAGAAGCTTACACAGGCAATCCACGTGCTAAACAGAGAGGCCATGACACCTACACTTCCTCTTATCAACCACAAATGTCCAAAGCACACTTTAAGGGATGCTATTTGGGGGACACCAGGATTTTCCCCAAACCTGTAGGATTCAGCTTTTGAAGAGAAATGTCGCACGTACTTGCAGATCAAATTCCAAGCATAACCTTATCCCAAATGTTCTGATTGCTCTCTCACTCACCATTGTATTCCCTCCATTTATCTTCCTTATGGTATTTTCACCCCAAATCCTCTAAATCCATCTTAGAATCTGCATTTTGCATAGACAAGTAGCTGAATTGGACCAGCAAGTTTACGAGAAGAGGAAAATAGAGAGCTTGATTTCTTCATAGCACAGTTAAGTTTTGCAGTTAAAACTGACATCACTGTTTGATCACGTCTACATGACAACATGGGAGCTGTGAGGAAGGAAAGTTGATTATTCTACAGTTTAAGACCTCTCAATATAGACAAAAATCTTTAAACCTCTCCATTCTCCAATGAGCTGAGTATGACCACTGTCCATTGCCATAGCTCAGCTGACAAGAAAACTTCCTGACCACTGGAAATCATCTCCACATTCCTCAGTTTCTCTGCATTTCCATTCCACCCCTAGAGCAGGAATAGTAGGACTTATCTACCTAGTAATGCACATTTGAGGGTGAGGATTTTTTTGGGTAATATCTAGAACTACAATTCCTGTAGCCTTGCTTTCTGCCAGACAGCAGATCCTAGTGGGATCTTCTACCATGACTGAAAATTCACCTTTTCAAAACTGGACATGTGAATATAAGCAAACCTTTAGTATCATTCAAAAACAGTGAAAAATGTATTATTATTCCAGAAAATGAAACACCATTGATTTAAAAATTAATAACTAACTGAAAGTAAATATGAAACTAAACTTCCATAAAATTAGTTCCTTCTCTATTTGTCTGACATGAAATACAGATATAGTCAGATGTTATAAGCAGTATTTTCATAAGCATATACGCAGCTGGAAAGTATTGTATTAAAATGTTAAAATTTGAAACCCCCCGCACCTATCGAAAAATAGCTTATTTCCACTCACTTTCTAAATCAGTAGGACTTTAACTGCACCCATCCTGTTAAAATGTGACAGAGGAAAAACTAACATCACAAACAGAACTACTGCCACATTTTAAAAGCTCAGTTTTCATACCGAAAAAATAGTCTCTCCTGCTATAAGTTACATTGTAATAGCCAGTTTCCCTATATTTTGAAGGATGTTTACAAAAGAAATTTGTAACAAAAACATCACTTTATTTAAAAATACATGCAGTTCTGAAATAGCTACGAAGTTCCCAGCTAGCAAGAGCTAAAAGGTTCGCTGCCCCTCCCTGCTGTGTGTTGTACCCTTTTCCATACAGCATCAGGAAAACACAAAATAAAACTATTAAGCAAGTTGATAGATAGTTCCAAGTCAGGTTAGTGAGCTCAATAAGCTCAGGCAGGGATCTGACAAGCACCAGGAAACAGAGGAGAGGAAGGAAGTGAAACTTGTTCTTTTGCAACACTGACCCCCTGTATCAGCTCGTAAATCACTGAGATTTCCAGTAACCTCACAGTTTATCCAAGAAATACTAAAACTGGTAGGGGCATGGCACAAGCACTCCCATGTGCAAAGCACTTTCATTATGTGGGCTCCAATAGGAAAGAGGGAAAAAAAAAGAGAAACAATTATTTAGCCTCCATTTTTAACTGCCCTGTAGGAAAATGAAGTTAAAAAAGTATCAAAAAACTTACATGTCAGGCAAGTAGTAATGAGAAATGGAAGAACACAAGAGAGGGCTCAGCCCTGGATGTATGTTTACACCTATCCTGTGAAGATAAGTCAACCTGTAAGAGTGTATTTTATTTTTAAAGAAATAAGCAAGGAAATATTTTGTGTTACTGAAGTAAGAAAATAAACTGTACTGCTTGGAATGGGAAAAAACCATCACAGAGACTGAGTACATACAGTTTACCACTTGATTCTCTTTCTGACAGGTAAGTAGTGATTTATCAAAGATATCCTCATTGGATTACAAACTTCTGTAACAAAGTTCTCCAAGAGATATCCTGCAATTTTTAGGTGTTACACACATCTGCAAGCACTCATAGCTTAAATATTGAGGTATTTGGGCTCCAGAATAACAGTACAGTAAGAAATGGCAGAGTTACTGTGATGTTTTAAAAGTGAAGAACTCTTAAGTTTCAACCTCCTCACTCTGTTATACAGAATTCATACCATAGGATCCCACTAACAATAACAGATTCCCAAACCCTTTCACAAGAATTGTGAATTATGCTTTGTGTCTTTATTTTACTAGCCTTTCCTATTCCAGATATTCAGACCTCATTGGTCAGATATTATAGAAGCAAAATTAAACAGCTATATTTATTTCTTACCATGTTTTCAAATGCCCTTTGATTTTCTCCTCTAGAGACAGATAATTTTAACTGTCACTAAACAATCTATATTTTAAATTAAATATTGTTCAGTATTTCACAGTTCAGCAGCAAATACAAAACATCATTACAAACTCCTGATATTCACGATAAAAGGTCTTAAACTGACCACTGCTCAAAATATAAAGCAGCTTGGCCAGCAGCAAAAAGAATGCCATTTTACCAGCTAGGGAGACATAATACTGAAACTTCATGCTCCTGAATTTGAATTGGATATGAAGGAAAAACTCTGAGGTTCAGGACTGCCCACATACATATGAGCTCTTTCATGCTGCTCATATTTAACAAGAGGATTTTCCCCCCACAATTATAAAGAGACTCAAGAACCACAGATGTTCAAAAATTTGGCTTACAATGACAGTAAACATTATTCATTGCAATTAAAGCGTGAAAGTTAGGGATTGTAGTACTAAAGCTTCATTTTTATATTTCACTGTGTACAAATGTTTTCAAGTAGCTTGGGATGCACCTGAATCACCAACAGATGAAAAACAAATACAAAGTATTTTTGATAGAGGCTATTCTATATCCTGACAGGGGCTTCACTTGCATTCAGTGTACCGTTGACTGACAAAGCAAACATACCAGAATTTGTCAAAGCATTTTAATGTCTTTAACTTCATCTACCACACGTCTTGGTCGAGGGCCATCACACTGCTCCCAAGTTAAGGTATTAACCCACACGCTTCCTACAGGTCCGTGGCTATGTACAAACAAGACAGGGACCCCAAGCATACTCACACCTTATGCTACACGCAGTTACGTAAATACATTTTACAAGTACTTTATCCTTCCAGGCTCTTTTCGAAGGCTCTGATGCCGCCAGTGCGGCGCCAGGCGAGCCCGTCCGCTCTCGGCCCGCGGCACTCCCGGCCCTACGGACACCTCGGGCACCCCCTGGACAAGGGGGGAGCCCCCTCCGCAGCACCCGCACTCCCGGGACCTGTCCGCACCCCCGGCCGGTCCCCTCAGACCCAGACAAGGCTCCGCTGCCCCGGCCGGTCCCCTCAGGCCCAGACAAGGCTCCGCTGCCCCGGCCCATCCCGCACCCCCGGCCGGTCCCCTCAGCCCCAGACCAAGACTCCGCTGCCCCGGCCCATCCCGCACCCCCGGCCGGTCCCCTCGGCCCCACACAAGGCTCCGCTGCCCCGGCCGGTCCCCTCGGCCCCAGACAAGGCTCCGCTGCCCCGGTCGGTCCCCTCAGCCCCACACAAGGCTCCGCTGCCCCGGCCCGTCCCGCACCCCCG
>VZTX01009494.1:75873-193373 GCA_013400915.1 Pardalotus punctatus
GGCTGCCCTCCCCTTTGCCAGGCCCTGCCTGCCCTTCGCCTCCTGTAACCCCGCGGCTGCTCCCGCAGGCTTTTCCTTCCTCCCCACAGTCCCTGGGATTGGGGGGAGGGCGGGAGGGGGAAGGAGGACGGGGTGAGGCAGGATGTATTTCCCGCCTGGAGCTTGCGGAGGAGCGGATCGCCGTGTGCCGTGCCCTGACATCTCTGAGCAGCTTTGCTGGAGTGCAGACGTGCTCTGTGAACGGAGTTAGCAGCGCATTGCTGGCGCGTTTTACACTGTCACAGGGAGGGCTGGGAGGGTTTCGCTTTGGAAAACCGCGTGTGCTGGATTAACGCGTGGCCGGACTCGGTGTGGCTCGGGTTCTCCGCTGTGTTTGGATTCTCGGGGTGTCTTTTCTGGCTTGCTCGCCGCAGCTGCTGCATTAAAGTGCCCCACTTAGACAAGTTGCACCCGTGTGGTGCTGGCTTTACTGTCTGTGCATCTGCCTTTGCCGGCTGTCAGTGTCAAGGTGCGAGATGGTCCCGTGGACTGATCTGTTGTGACTGTTGCTGTTATCTGTGGCATGAACGGGCACTTTCACTTGGATTGGGAACGAATTAATTTTGCTGGTACAAACAGCATGGTTTATCTGTATGCACTAGGGCTATGTGATCCTTTAACTCTTCACACAATTGCAGTGCATCGTTAGTGTACATACATGGGACTTTTAGGTCCATAGCCTGATTTTAGCTTTGTTCATTCATCCGTGGAGTACACGGAATATAGGAATATACCACTTTTCTTTCTAAGGATATTCTGTATGAGTAATGATAATATAAAAGTTATATCCATTGTATAAAGAACTTTTTGCAGCCTGTGTATCATTTGTTTGTGTGTGTGTGTGTGTGCACTTTCATCAGGGATTAAGATCATTGTGGAGAAAGCTCTTCCTCCTTTAGAGAGAAATATTTCATTAAGTGAGTGTAATTTGTGAAGCCTTTTAATTGCCTGAATAGAAGATTTGCATTGACTATTCCAGTTCATATTCCCTTTTATAAACTGTGGATTTTGCACAGCATGGCTCAGAAGATGCAGACAGCTCCCATGGTGGCAGTCTCCTAAAATTCTAGGCACTTGCTAACACAATTAGTGGTTTGTTATGGAAACTGAGGACACTTCCAATAAACCCAGCATCCCTTCTACATTTTTCTTTTCTTTTAAACACTTAATAATTTTCTGAGCTTACTAATATTTATACTTGAACATCAATGAATATCCTTGCTCCGAGGAACAGCAACTTTTAAAAATACTTTTAGATGTCTTTTGGGTTGTGGCATCTCTGAAAAACTGGATAACTCTACATTCCTGTGTTAAACCTTGGGTAACATACTAGCCCTTAAATCACTGATTTTTGGAGGCTGAGTGGGTCAGCCAAGAGAGACTCATGCTAAACATGCTGTGATAAAGTTTCTGTTGATGTCAGGTATTATGCATTCTTGGAACAGACCTCCAGCTAGGTGAACCTGAGCAGAATCACTGATTTGGAGACTGAAGAGGGACCTCAAGAATTCATCCTCTGCAACCTTAAAGCAGGCTCAGCACTGAATTCAGAGTTGGTTTCTCAGGGCTTTGTCCTGCTGAGTCTTGGAAATCTGCAATGGCAGAGATTTTGCAGCATCTCGGGATAACCTGGTCCAGTGCTTCATTATTTTTGTAGGGAATTTTCTTTTTCCTTATATCCACTGGGAACCTTTGCTATTTCAGCTCCCGTTTGTTGTTTGTTTCCCTGCTGTTTCAGCTCCACTGTCTGCTCGGTGGCTTCTCTTGGTTGCCATCCCATGGCCTTTAGGGCTTCCTCTTTCCAGGCTGGACAAGCCCACTTCCTTCAGCCACTTCTCTTGAATCATTTGCCCCATTTTGGTTCCCCTCCCTGGAGTCACTTCAGTTTGTTCTTTCTTGAACTGAGGGACTCAAAGTCATCTGGACCTCGTGTTCCAGATGTGATCTAGTGGATGCTGAGTAAAGGGGAACATCCTTTGAGCATCTGGCTGAGCCTCTGATGCTGCAGCCCACTGTGCTGGTGACTGTGCAAATGTTGGTTTGGTCTGCTTTGTGTCCTTTTTGTGTGTGTGGAAATGCTTCATAAATGTGTTGCAGAAAGCTGTTTGTGTGTTTCTGAAAGAATGCTGGTACTTTTCTTGTCTTGCCCACTAGCAGGTAAATAATTGACCATAAAAATATTTAATTTTTGTTGTCACCAGGGACCAAGGACAGTCCTGGATTTTTGTATAAATTCCCAGTGGAAGTTACTATGAACTCTTTTAATGTGGTATTTTTACAGACATATTTTTTAAACAGTCACCAGGCAGTCTTCTGGATCTCTTGCTTTGGGCTTGAATTGAAGTTTGCCTCGTTCAGAATCTGAAACCCAGATCCAGTATTATTTGCCAGACATAAAGGTACAGCTTATGAGTAGGGGAAAACGTGGTGTTATCACACCCAGTCTAATGAGGAACTTCTGAAGAGAGGAAAAGGCAGAGAATACGAGGAGGAGTTTCTTTCACCCTCCAGCTGCTGTCTGATTGTTACATTGTTGTTGGTGGCTCTAAAGAAATGCATTTCCTTTGGAACAGAAGTGGTAGATAAGTGCTGGATTTCAAATACTGCGTTACCATTAGGGCACTCTCCACTTCGAGGCTTTATATTCAAGTTTACTTTCGAGGTTTATAGACCATATTTGTATGATATGTGCCAGAGCAGTTCTCTGTAATGAGCTGCAGCTATTGTGGAATATAACCATCACATGCCTGGTATTGAATGTTTTGTTTCAAGCTGCTTGAAAAAAGGGTCAGGGATATGCTTTGAAAACAATCGGGACACTTCTCAACTTGAAAAGTTTGTTGTGCTTCTGTCCATAAGATCTTAAATCTGTTTGCTCTAAGTAGCAATATGGAAAGTTACAAGTCTTGCTTAGATGTTTATATATGCTACTGCCTTAGACACTATCCAAGAAAAATTAAAATAGCAAATTTAGGAAGAATAACAAATTCACAGTAACTTTCTTGGGAAACTTAAAGATTTTGCCTCTTCCTTTTGTTTCCATCAGCATTCCTGCTATTTTTTCCTGTTGTCTGTCTTTTGTTTAATTTACCAGTATTGTTGCTCATTGTAATATGAATATGTAACCATGGTAACTGCAATAGTTTTGCATTCCCTCTGATAGAAGACACTTGTTCAAACTGCTCACTACATCTGATAATGTAAAGACAATGCTCTGACCCGACTTTGCCTTTAGCAACCAGGGTGTGTGCACTTATGTTACAGCTCTGGCCTGTAGAAACAGTACCATTGATGACCTGAAAATACAACTTGAGAAAATTTTGGCTACACTCTTTGACAAACAAATTCTCTGCTGTACAAGCACTGTAAAAGCAGAAGAGACACTACTTCTGTCATAGCTACAAGCGAACTTTTTTATTATAACTTATGTTTTTAAGTCCTTATTGCTATGAGGTAATACATTACTTGTGGCTGCTTTAATCGTATTTTCTGTGTCAACCTAGGATTTGGTAAAATCTCAAGATTTTGAGCTTTTCTTTACTATGGGCTGTATAGAGCATGTGCTAATTTTAAACAACTGGTGTTAGTAACCTGTGACTCCCTGAACAATTAAATGCAGTGAATATTGGAAGCATACTTTGGATCAAACATTGGTATGATTTCAGATTTTGGTCTTTTTTATTCCTTTTTCCTGTAGCACATCTTTTGGGTTCATTTGCATTTATCTGAACAAATAAAGTGGAACAAATAAAAATTGTTGGCTTAGAACATGAGGATTTCATGAGTGGTTGCAACTTTCTGATAAACAGCGCTTACAGTTGGGTTTGGGTTTTTTTAAAATATATAGGAAATGCTTGATTACCTGATAAGCTTGCTGTAAAGATTGAGGCATTTGTATGTCTTGGCTCAGGAGTGTGGCTTGAAATATCTACGTCTCTATAACTATGAAATCAGTAGCTGACTAAACACTTTCACTGCCATGTGCTGCTCAAATTGTGGTGCATCGTGGCATGACGGCAAAGTGGTCCTCTTTTGCTGTTAATTCAGGTGCTATTATGCAACAATATTAGCACTTTTTGGCCTATGGGAGAGCAATTTGCTTTTTTCTCTTCCTATTGGGTATGTATCAACATTACAGGTGCTACAGACATTTGTAGTCCCACTAGCAGAGCTAAAGATTAAGAGCTTGATCCAACCCCTATTGGAATCAATTTCTAGTGAAGTTTAACAAGCTCTTGCAAATTTGTAAAATGAAATATCCTGTTCACTAGAGTCCATCTGTGCAGTCCAGAATTGACTTCTGGAGCTTTGGATGCTGTGCTGATGGGATTCAGTTTGCTCCTAACTTGCTTTTACATCAGTATGAAATTGCAGATAGCATCCTGCAGTTTCCATGCAAACCCTTCAATAGGCTGGTTTCATATGGCCATCTGAACACTTCCAGGGATTTTTAGCTTTCCTGTCACAGGCTTATATAATTGTTAAACAAAATAGTCTGATTTCAGGTTATTCCACTATTGTGGAATAACAGTCTTGGAATTCAGATTGTAAACCAGTTTATTCTTTCACTAAAATAAGAGTTCTTCTTTCACTGTCTTTGTAAAGGAATTCACAGAGCTGTTATTACGTCCGAGACCTAACGTAAAAGACTTTAATGTCTTCAATAGTGTCTGTTTTTTCATAGTGTATGTGTGTTGTGTTGTTTGTGATCTGTCAGTCCAGGTTTCATTGGGTGAAATCCTGCCTGTCTTGCTGCCATGACAGTTTTCAGCAGTCAGATAAAAAGCAGTGGAGCCAGGATTTTGCCTCAAAGACTTGGGTGGGAATTTGGTAGCCTCTTAGTAGGCTGTTTTGCTTACATCCTTCTTGGAACAAAATAATACCATTTGATAGTGATTAATATGAATTTAATTTGGAGAATGTTTACTCACTGGAGTCATCCCAGTAAAAATCTGCTGGCTCAGACCATGCATCCCCACTGTAGTACTTGAGCATGGTTGCATAGAGCTCTGCAGGATCTTTTTACTACAATGATGATAGTACAGTATATTGTGAAGGTAATTGTAATGTGCAGTATATAATTACATGTAATGTGTAATTATTTCATAATAGAGAATTGTAGTAAGTATTGCAAAGGTAATTAAAATGTTGTTCACTTTTATATTTTTAAATTCCCCGTTATCACCTTTCTTTGACTTATAAACTAAGAAAAGTTAATTGTTCTCTAACATAGTATTAAAATGTAGTCTTACTTTATTCTTCATTTTGTTTTGTTTCCAGGTGGAGGCGTAGCTGTTGGAACCCTTCTTCTTATTGGTTAGTATAGAATATATAGATACTTAAAGCCATATTCTGAAGCATTTTACTCTTTCATGTATTCATTAAATAGCCTCTCTTTTCACTGTTTCTTGAAGTCAGACTTTAAGAAAATATAACTTTCAGATTCCTTCACTTTGTGCAGCCTACAGAATGGACTATTGTCTGTCTCAGGAATTACTGGAGATGAATCAAAACCTTAATTTTAGACAGGCTTGAGCACCCACAAAGAATACCAAAGAATTCTGTTTGAAAGCGGGGTGTTTAGCACATTTCAGGACTTATTAGCAAAATACAGAAATTAGATAAGATTTTCTAAACTGCTATTAGATTCAAACTGTTTATCATCACAAAGGGGTTTTTTTTAAGTTTGGCTACCTGAGAAAGATGTGTAATGCAGAACCTTTTAATCTTTTGGTTGCCAGAATCAGCTGAGAGAAAGGTGCTGGAAGCCTGCTGTCTGTCAGGGTGTGGATGAGGCACACTGAGATGATTAAATAGATCACACCAGAATTCCCTTTACAGACCACACTGCAACTCTCTGGGACCATGTCTCCCCTGCAGCTGAGGTGCCCAGCTTTCCATTCTCTTTGATTGAGTTGACACAAAAACAGCAGAAAAATTAAGAATTCTTGTATTAATCTCCACCCTGAAGGAGCACTGGAATCTCATGACTCTCATAATTGAGAGCAGTTACTAGATTTCAGCCTTGCCTAGGGACAAAGCAGACTAGTACACACCTGGGTGATCTGGGGGTTTCAAAGAAGCTGTGCCTGTAGAGTGAGCTTGCTGGTGAAGTGTTGGGACTGCTAGGGTTTGTGAGAATTGGCAGAGGAACTGAAGGAGAGAAAGAACTGGAAGATTATAAAATACAGCTTCTGGTTTTGGGTCTGTTGGAGCAGTCACTGGATGGCAGGCCTTGAACTATGGCTCAAAAGAAAACAAGGTTTGTGATGGATTGACCTTGACTAGACACCAGATGCCCTTCAAGCTGCTCTATCACTCAGCTGGACAAGGGAGAGAAAAATCTTTCCCATTGTATCCTTCCCAATGTTCTGAAGTAGGCTCTTCACTTCCAAGAAGTTGAGTCTCCTGGTCACCTGGAAGTATTTCTAGTGACATTGTTTAGAATTCCGTGGCATGAATTTTGTGCAAAGGCAAAAAGGTCGTGTCTCTAGTGATAGGCACCAATAGCAGCTCTTCAGAGTGTGGCCTTTCAGCCTTGAGACTGATTCAATCAGGAATTTCCATTCATTTTCTAAAAGGGATGAAAACGTTCTGGTCCTAATATTTTATCTGTGTTTACTTTCACTGTGGGAAAACAACAATCACATGGGAGATTGAATTTTTATCTAGAATTTTAGTTACATGTTTTGAATTGTTACAGTTCAAAAATTTGTCTTAACACTAAAGAACCAAACAGTGACATTTGGGGAAAACTTACTTGAAATCTTTTAGCCACTATTGGAATTACATTGTGTTACCTTCTGTTGGTATAGGGCTCACGTGAGCTCTAGAGCTGAGCAACATTTTCTGTTTGCCACTGAGCAAGGTAATTGCTCTTACAATGCTTGTTGTTAGTTCAAGGCTAGTCTTTAGTTCTGCATTTTATCCATTAGAGACAATTATTGATGTGTCACTGAATCTTAGAAAATGTTGGTTTTTATGTAAAGTGTGTAAATTAGTGTATGGTGTGGTGCACATTAAGTAATTTGAATAGTGCTTACCAGAAAAAATAACTGATGTTACCTAGTTCCAACCATTTTCAGTTTGAGAAGAGCTGCAATCCTGTTGTGGTAGAGGAAGAAGAAAAAATGTTAGAATCTATTCTATTTTACCTAGTTCAGAGATTGTGAGACTAGATTAATTTTGCTTTGTCTTGCCATTACAATATTCACTGCCCCTTCCAGTAGACAAACTGGGTGGTATCCAATGAACCTACTAGCAGGAAAACTGTCATTAAATGAAAGAAGTGGTGGAATATTTCACAATAGGGTGTTATGGATGTGAAAGACAGTCATGTGGATGCTGATGGCTTGATGGAAGTTTTTTACCTGAAAGGATTTTTACCTGAACTTTGTTTCCTCTGAGTGCATATCTGTCCACAGTCAGTGGTAGGTTTAATTTGCTTATGCCCTATGTTGGTTGTGTATTTGTGATCTGGTATGAAAGTTAGCTTGACAGAAACACAAAAGAGATCTTTTAGATATGAAAACTACTTTTTTTTTCCCAAATGAGACTTACCATATGTTATTTTGAAGCGTATAATTATATACAAGAATTCTTAAAACAGGAACTGTATTTATTCGTGACTCATTAGTCTAAAAATTTTGAGACTAATTCTTAAAGTTGGTGTAGGTAGCATTGTAATGGCATTGTTAGAATATCCTGTCAGCATACCAAGAAATTCTGTCATGAGATTAGTCTAGGCAAGCTTAATATTATCAGGATTGAAGCTGTCAGTGATAAACCTCCTAGGAAGATCTTTCTGTGTTGTACTCCAAGTGTTATAAAAAGGTTAAATTCTTCCCCCTTCCTTCAACATTCTCTAAGGCAAGAATAAATTGCATTACTTTTAGCTTAGCTCCCTTTGCAAATTAAATGCTCATCTTCATTATTTGACACATTATCTTGGTTAATTTAACCAAATAATAGTAGATTCTGGGTATTAAAATATTTATTTTAGCTGTTGTGTTCTGAAGATGTAGTAATGGGACAGGTTACTTAATAAGGCTGTAAAATATTGTTTAAAAAAACTTGTACATTTATATTTCAAACTCAATTCATAATAAAGAGCATTGTGATTTTCAGTTGAACTTAATTCTATGGTATATTCTTTTGACAATGTTTTAATTATATGAGAATTAGAGAGTTCAGGCACATGGTATTCTCATGCAAGATCCTACCTACCAGAGCAGCTTGAAACTTCCTGGGGTTTGTTCATGTAACAAGAATTAGGATTTTAACCAATACTTCAGTTTAAAAAAATTCTTATAGCAGTGGGTTTATAAGAAGCATTCTGTTGTGGAACAGCGTCAAACCAGCTTGTTCAATATAAAGTGAGACCACACGTTTGTGCTTTCATCTGAAGCTGCTTCAGAAGGTCAGCTTTCCAGAGGAGTCTCCCTTTTCAAAACAAACAAGAATAACCACACTCCTTCCCCCTCCCCTCTCTTGTATACTTTAACCTGTTGTATGTGTGTTTTGCCAGCCCAGGAAGAGTTTCCAGGAGGATGTTATTTTGGTTTTAAATGTAAGCCTTGTTTATATAGCATGTTCTGCATAGTGAGCTACAGCACCCTCAATAGATGTGTCCTGGGCACCCTGTAAGAACCTATTCTTACTTTAAAAGCCCCGGTTTTGACAAGGTCACTGACAGCTAAATGGTTTAAAGATTATCAGTAAGAGGGGTTTTGTTGGTAGCTGAGGTCAGTTATGAAAAGTTAAAGTTGTCTGGTTAAAAACAGGTCTATACTTGTACATTCTAAGCCTTGAAGCAGTTCCAGCTACTTTAATTAGCTACTATTATTTTTGTTAGACATGCAATTTAACCTGACTGGTAAGAGCTCTCTTCACTTGTCAATATAACTGAATTTATCATCTTTTTAAAGCTGAAAAAGATAATCTCAATAGAGGTACAAAACAGTGATTTGCTAAATATAATTCTACAAAATACCAGTTAGCAGAATTTACCTTCCTGAAGTATGGCCAAATGCCAAATATTGTAACTTATATGTTTGACAACTCCGTTTTGGCATGTGCTAATTAAATGCAAGTGACACAAAGTATATCCCCTCAAGCTTAGCAAATGTGGACATTAGAAAAGTATCTTTTAAGTGGAATTTCAGATTATTAAAATAATCTCATTTTATAACCTGCAGCAATTCGGAGAGATGTTTCATAGCTACAGAAAGACACACCTTAGGTCACAGGACCATAATGTAGACTATCTATCTGGTAAAAAAAATTATCAATACTGATAGGCTATGACAGGCTTTTGGCAGCTTTAGGGCAACCTGTCTAGACTTTGTACAGAGGAAAAAAGAATAAGTCATCTGTACATTACATTGTTGCAGTCTTATTTTTTCCTCTTACAGCTCTCATAATTTTAAGCAATTATACTACAAATGACCATTGGAGTTTTTCAAAGACCTTCATGCTGTTTCATATACTGATGTTTGAAAGTCAGGTATGATAAATACAGTACTTATAGATGTGATATTTGTTACCTTATAGTGGATTTTGTTCTTGATTTTTTTATTCCTCTTTAAGTTCTAATGCTTATTCTGCATCCCTCTCTTGGAACATGAATGCCTCTGTGTAGAGGGGTTTTTTTCTTAAGGCCACGTGGTTATGTATCAATTTCTATAATCAGATTTTTTTTTCCTTAATTTTTAAATAAATTATATGTTTACAGTACCTCACATATATCTGCTCTCTTGCTTTCTATGCCCTAGAAAAAAAGCCTTATATTTTTATACCTAGTTCTATGACCCAGAGATTTCTTTGAGTGGTAGCTGTAGACAGTCCGTTCACAAAGGTGTTGAGAATGTGCCTTATGTATTTGGTAGCCTATACAGTGCAGTGGTGAAAAGACCCATAAATAGGAATTGGTCTTTATCCTTCGTATTCAACAAGGTTGTATGTTGGAATTCATTGCACTCGTGCTGACAATACTGCTTTTTCTCCATGACTGTTTCAGCCATGAAAGCACACTCTTGTGGAAAGAAACCAATGGATAGCCATCACAATAGACTATTTTATTTATGTCCTTATCTGTAGGATCAGAAGAGGTTTTGTCCTGGAGACAATATGCATAACTTCTAGGTAAATAATCTCTTTTCCTTGTATAGTTTCACGCTTCACTAGTTACTCACCTGCTGCTTAGCTGTAGAACACTCTTTGTTCCAAAAGAATTGGAGAAAGCTGCGCAGTGCCGTGTGACTTGCGGTGACTGGACCCAGAAAAGAGGCTGCAGCTGCAAGAGTCTTATTTGTTTATGTGCCTTAGTAGCTGGAAGTGAAGTTCACAATGAAGGCTGCTGACAGGACAGCTCTTTAGTGCTGAGGCTTTGAATAAAGATTTGGGCCAGGCTTGCCTTAAGTGTGTGTCTGACTAAAATGATCTGAAGTGTTAGTTCCTACGTGTACTGAGTGAAGGTAGTTCTTTTGGATGTGGTGTGGTTTGGAAAGATAAAGATAACAGTTGAAAATTTACCCCAGCCATTCAAATGCTAAGCCCAAGCATTAGCAGAAAACTATTTCATTCTGGGATTCGGTGGAAGTAATCAGTGAGCTACTGAAGTACCTGTGCTAAATGATTTGTTTGATTATTTACAAGAAGAAAGCTGTACTCCTATGGGTTTGAATAGTAACATAACTATTGAAGCCAGGGTACAATGGATGCTATCAGAAAAGCCCCATATGGATGCACTTTAGATCTTTTGAATACCACAAAAGTTTAGTGACCTAGAAATGAATCAATAAAAAGCATCCTCTATCTGACAAATTGAAGAACTGAGGGATTCTTACAGATGCATTGACTTTAACAATTCCAGATACACTGTTTGTAAAGGCTTTCTGAGACACATCTAATCCTTAGAGTACTGTAGCAGGCTGTGAGCGGGTTTATATTTAGATCACACTCCAAGACTTAATTTCCTGTTTTTACTGTAAGTTTACTCTTATGAAAATCAACGTAAGAAGAAAGGGAAGGCTGATGCTAAAATGATGTGTCCTTATACTGAATGTGTTTCTAATTTGCTAACTTGAATATTCCTTGTTTTGCAATATATGTGTTGGAAGGGTATGGCAGTGTAAGAACTTCTCTAGTCCTGTTACATTACAAATAAATCAATGAGTCAAAAAAATCAGTTATAATCCTTGAAAAGTCGGTAAAATGTTTATATCCCTGTTCCTCGTTGCTTTATTTCTACGGTATGTTTTAACATTTCAGCATTTCAAATAAAATTTGAGAAAAATTCTTAACTACTACAGCCTTATTTCTTCTTAGATAAGTTAAATAATCACCAACACATGGTATGATTTTTTTATATTTATCCATGGTTTATGGAGTTTCTGTGTTAAGTTTGGCACCAAAAATTGAGCATGTTGTTTACTTTCTGAGGAATAATTAGTATCAAAAGTGATGATCCAGAAAGGCTGTCTGTATAGTTGCACACACATGCACAAACCATAAAACACTTGGACTAAATGAGATATTTTCTTATATTCCCTTAAATGTCACCTAAGTACTTCTCAACTCAGCATTTCTGTGCCTCACATGGTGAAAAATGTGAACTTGAACCTCAGATAAAAATTAAGAAACCAAGACTTTTCATTCACCAAGGATGATGTAAATGTTACAGCTGAGGATCCTTCTAGAGCACCTGATGAGTGTTCCTTTTCCTCTTGTTCAAAGGGAGGGAGATCTAACAAAGTTGTCTCCCTCCAGTGACATCTGCTGCAGTGATGTGATGACAGGGGAGGCTTGGTGGCTTCTTTCAGGTAGCTCATAGGATTAAAAGAGCCCAACAAGTAGATCTCATGCTGTCACTTTGATTTCTAGAGGTCTTTGGTTCTTAAATTGAGAGCTTCATAGATGGAGATTAGCACATGGAAATCAATATACTGTGAATAATACATTACTAATGATAATGCAGTAAGCAACCAAAGCATGAATAACTAGAGAGAGCCAATGTTTGGGGAGGCAGGAGCTGTCAGTGTTCTGGACTCCAATTATAAGGGAGGCTTGCTCTGCATGGGGGTTTTATTTTCCTCTTGTTGAAACAATTTAAGATCTAAGCAGGCTCCAAAGACTGTATTTACAAAATAAGACTGTAATACTTCTTCAAGACTTTAGATAGTGTCAGTTCTGCTTTTGGCTTCTGCAACTATAGTGTTTCATTTTTATCAATATGAGTCTTGTCTCCACCCTAGTCTCATACATAGATCTACACCCTCAGTCTCAGCACAATATTGGAGCTGATTTAGTAGGAAGGCAGTTCTTCAGTAACACTGTAAATGGCTTTATATGGATGCAAGAGTGAACTGTATCTAATATTTAATTAAGAACTCCAAACTTTCAAGTCAATTGCAGTTTGTAATTCTTTTGGAAATCTCTCCTGATGAAATTTTAATAAGGAACCCAGTGCTGCCACCAGTAAGCTTTTGTCAGTCGTGTGTTTTTTGTGATACACAACTGTCCATATTTTTCACTAGACTGTTATTTTAAAAAAAAAATGTGTTATTGCAAGTACATTGAAGTCTAATAGGGCCTCCTAAGCAGGTTAACGGTATTAAAGGTAAATTCTGTTAATACAATCTAAGTAAGACTCTACAACAAACTGGATATATCAATGGCTAGTACTTACGGCAGTAGTGTTGTAATTATTGTATTCCCTTTGGCTTATTTGGATATCTAGTTTTATGTCATTTCCTTAGTGACTGTGTTATGAAACATTTTTCTCTATTTTGAACTACTGCTTTAGAATCACATCTAGTGACTCTAGTATCCGAAATACTGACTTTAAAAGTGAAATTTTAAACAGCAGGAAATAAATTCTGTTTTGCCTAGTATCGCATGGAGGCTGGGGAATATCTCTTGTAGAACATTTTTTTTTCAGTGGTTTTGAAAACTTGTGGTTTGAATTTCTTGTTAATCTAAGCACTGAAGGTGTCAGTACTTGTGCAAGATATTAGGAGTGCAGCAGTGCAACACTGTTCTCTCTGATTTGTTTCTCAAGTTCCCCCATTGCTATTACTTTTTTTTCTCCTTTTTGAATATATACTTCCTTTCCTTCTTTCCTTCTTTCCTTTTCTCCTTCACTCCATTGATTCCTTTTGATTCTGCTAATGTCAAAGTTATAGTATTTCTTTTTCCTCTTTACTGTTTTTTTGCAAGTTGGACATGAATGTTGACTTTTTTATTTTCTCACTTTGTTACTGGTTTTCTGGTTTTAATTTTACTATTTCTTATGAAAATGAAGGAAATTCTTCCGAAGTCACACCACACAAAGAATGGATTGAGTCTTGTCAGTTTTGTATAAAGTAAATCTCTGTGTGTATTTTTCTGTCTCTACATCCCTCTGTGTTGTCTTCCGGCAGCCAGATTAAGAGATGAAAAAGTGAAACCTTACATAGGGCATTTACTTTTCTCCCAAAAGCCATAAAAACATTTAACACTGCTATTGTTGGTATTTCCTACAAATAAAGAACATCAGAGGTGGTTCAGATTTCAATTGTTATGCACACATCCACTTCTCATAGTTTGAAGTTAAGTTTTAGTTGTGTAGCATTCATTAAGTACTCTCTAATTCCTGTAATTTCTGATACTTAACTTGCACCAAGGAAGCTGAAGGAAGTCCTGTTTTACCTCTGATCTCTGTTTTACATTATATACTCCAGGAGATAGACCCAAAGAAACCTTTTAGAGTGTTGTGAACATACAGGTGGGCAATTTATCTAACAGAAAAAAAATCCAACCGTTCTTGTTTTCACAGAGGAGGATAAATACAACCTTTACTCCAGTTTGTTGTTCAAGTATTTTCTCGCAGAGGGAATTGTCTGTGGACATGACCTGTTTGTTGCTTCTGCTAAAGAGCATCCTGACAACATCTTGAAGGTAAATAAGACCCATTGATTTTGACAAGTAAAGCTGTAATCTCGTGTTGAACATAAATGCATTTTAAAGTATATATATTGTGTGGTAACAAATTAATTAATATTGGTGATTCATACGAATGTGTTGGGAAGTACAGGAGTATTTACATTAGCCAGATTTGGGAATTAAATTCATGTCTCTATCTTCCATCTATGATCAGTGGAGCAAAATCCTCCCAAGGCCAAATCAGGCTAGGAACCTGTTTATTCTTTATTTTGATTATGGGTGAAAACCAGACAGACTGACTGGCTTAGTGGAATGGTTTCAGGAAACCCAACTGCTTACAGTTTCCTCCTGCCTACCAGGAGGAGTAGCTAAGCTGCTTCCAGTATGTACAATTTGTGTAGGTGTTTCTTGTAGTTTCCTGTAGAAAATAAAAACATCATTTACATCTTTACGATTTCCTTTGCACTTATGTTTCATTCTGACTCTTTTTTGTGCAAGGGAACATGGTCAGCTTTGGGTCAGGTCATACAGAAAGGATCCCTTCAGACTTCAGTGGACTCCCAATCAAACACTGATAGTTTCTGTTATAAGAAAATTATATAAGGGAAAAAGCCTGATCCACAGTGCAAAAAATGCTGAAGTGTGAGGATAATCTTACAAAATTTCATTAAATATTTTGTGTCTTCCTAAGGCTGCGTTTTCCTAATATCAGAAGTAACATGTAATTTACTGATTACTTCTGCATCAAGTGAAGTCTGGCTATTTCCTTAAGTGTCTTCAGAGACTGTTTCTGGACAGAATGATTACTCTTCTGTTTTCTTACCTAGTGATGGTAAATTCTGTGCCTTACCTATTGAATATTATCTTCAGTATTCAGGAAAAAGAATATTCTTAACAAAATGAAATTATTGTGGTTGTGAAAAAACATTTTTAATGATCTTGAACCTAAAGAAGATTCATTTAGGGGTGGAATTTTTTATCATTTTTGATTTAGAATAAAAGCTAAACAAATAGGTTAGAATTTGATTTTCAAGTATGAATTGCATAAGAATGTGGTATATTTTTTAATTAATAGGTTTTAAATAACAGATAGTGAAGTATTGACTCCCTGACAATACAGTACTTGACTGTAGCAGTTGTTTTTCTCATTGAGATTGAATCATCCAGATTAGTATTTTTATTGCATTGCATTAAATGTTCTTAAAACAGAGTAGCTAATGTACATTTTATTTCTCTTTCATTCACCTTTGATTCAATTGTTGATAGCCTGTCATATTTTTTCTGGCTCCTTTATGCCTTTATGTGATAATCAACAGACATTGTTACGTACATCTGCCCTACATCTTCTATGTCTTTGTGTTTGTGGTCAGTTAGTTTGATGTGCCTTGTCCAGCTCGGTTGTCTGATATGGAATAACTTTTCCTTCCTAATTTTCAGGGGTAGACACTAGGCAGGGATACTGCATCCCTCTGTTGTAACTCCAGAGGGGTGTTACTGTAAGAGCCTATAAATGGATGGACAATAGTGCTGCAGGAAGGTCGAGGAAAACAATCTTGTTTTGATTTCTTCCTCCCTTTGTGTATCCAACGATATTCTTGTCTGTGCTATTTGCTCTTACCTTGACTATTCAACATTTCCTTTGTTTAGCAGCTGAGGCACAGTAGGGTTAATTTCTCTGATTTGTATGGTGTCAGTGAAGTAACCCTCACTTCAGGCGCTTCAAGAAGACATCTCCTGTCATAAAAATGAGCTGCTTGGGATTTGGATGACTCCACCAAGTCAGGATTTTAATACAGCATATCTGGCCATGGAATAACATGGCATTTTATTTAATGAGATTAGTAATAAATTTACTTTCAGTATCTGATGGGACTGTATGCTTTACTGGAAGGGTAACAGAGACATGGTACTTATCAACCTGAATTACATGTTATGCTTGGGTTTTATTTTGTAGAATTCAAGTATGGATTCGATATCTCTCATAGCTGGTATCTAATTAGCTGGTGTATTTCATCAGGGCAGTTCATTAACTGTCCATATTGTGTCCATATGAAATGACCATATTGTGTGGTCAGTCTATTTACATGTTCAATTCTCTGCCAAGATGCCATAATTGCCCCATTCCAATTTTGTGATGTGATTGGAAGTTTCTTGAACCTATAACCAAGACAAATATTGCTGGTAGTAGGAAGGGGAAAAGACATTCTTATAGACCATAATTATCTTGAAATTGTGTATAACTAAAAGACAGGCAGAGGATAAAAAGCCCTGATCAGCTGCCTAAGATATATTATATTACCACCCACCAATTTATCCATCATCCTTTGGAAATATATTCATGCCTTTTGTAGTCAAAGCTCCTTCAGGAAACTGGCATTAAGACGTAATGCTGAAAAATTATACACCTCTGGTAAAACCTACAGAACTATATACATGCTGGTTTTTAGAAAGTATTTTAAACATTTGAGAGCATTTCTGTTCACTCTATTAAAAAAAAGGCAATTTTTTGCTGTAAGGGTATAAATACTGGGAATAGTATATAATATAAGAAATTATATGGTAACTTCTGTGACTGATCATAAAATAAAACTGCTTGCATTGGTAAACGGAAAATTTATTCAATAGTAAAATTACTTCAGATTTGGCATTAAAATTGTACAACTGTCTATACTGCCTATGAAATAATTTCTTTACCTTTATTCCTGATTATTTTATTTAAGTTTTGTGGGAGAACTGATTCTCACAACTTTTAATGAGAAAAAATGGATTTATAGCTTACCTTGACAATAAAGATTGCTCTCTTTTACTGTGGAGCCTGTGCAAAGTGGGATGGAGGGCACCCTCAGCAGGTTTACAGCACCAAGCTGTGTGCTGGAGTCAACCTGCTGGAGGGAAGGGCTGCCATCCAGAGGGACACTGACAGCCTGGAGAGGCATGGGAGAACTTCATGGAGTTTAGCAGGGCCAAGAGCAAGGTCCTGCAGCCGGGTTGGGGCAATCCCCAGCAGAGAATGGATTGAGAACAGCCCTGAGGTGAAGGGCTTGGGGGCGTTGGTTGAGCAGAAGCTCAACAGGTCCTGACAATGTGCACTCCCAGCCCAGAAAGCCAAATGCATCAAAAGCACCACGGGCAGCAGGTCAAGGGAGGGGGTTCTGCCCCTCTGCTCTGCTCTGCTCTGCTCTGCTGAGATCCCACTTGGAGCACTGCACAGAGCTTTGGGGCACTCAAGAAAAAAGGGCACAGACCTGCTGGATTGAGTCCAGAGGAGACCATGAAGATGCTCAGAGGGCTGGAGCACCTCTCCTGTGAAGACAGGCTCAGAGAGCTGGGGGTGTTCAGGTCAGGTTGTTGGAGAAGCAAAGGCTCTGGAGGGACCTTCCAGCAGCTTTCCAGTGCCTAAAGGGGCTACAAGAGCTGGAGGGGGACTTTTCACAAGGACATGTAGTGATAGGGCAAGGGGAAATGGCTTTAAATTGACAGAGGGCAGATTTAATAAGATATTGGGAAGAAATTCTTCCCTGTGAAGGTGTTAAGGCAGGGTGTCCCAGGGAAGTTGTGGCTGCCCCATCCCTGGAAGTGTCCAAGGCCAGGTTGGATGGGGCTCTGAGCAACCTGGGCTACTGGAAGGTGTCCCTGCCCATGGCAGAGGGGATGGAACAAGATCTTTAAGGTACCTTCCAACACAAAACAGTCTGTGATTGTACAATTTGTCTTGCAGGGGTCACTATATGTGCTGGGAAACAGAAACCAGCATCCCCTGTCCAGCATCCCCCTACACTGAACCTGTGGGCCCCTGGCCAGTGCTGTATCACTGACCATTCCATTTGGTACCTGGAAGCCACAGGTGGAAGAGTGGGAGGTCCAGAACTGCTTTCTAGAGCTGCCTTTTCATCTCCTGTGGAAATGTTTAATGCCTTATTTGATTATTGCCTTTCAATGGAATTTCTGTTTCCAAGTGGGAATTTTATTACGGGATGCTTCTGCACTCAGCTGAAATTGTCTTTTGGAAGTTCTCTTACAAGAAGAGAGGATCAAGGGTATCAGAGTGAAAGGGGAAGGTGCAGCTTCCCGTGGTGACGAAGCTGGGAGGGGCATGTGGACAAGTGTAATGGCTTATTAAGGAAAAACCCAATAGGGACAACACGAAAAAAAACCTTCCAGGAACAAGCTTTTTGAAAGTTCCTACTAAGCTGGAAAGATCTCTAAAGCAAAAATTAAAGTATATTTTAAACGGCATTTTGCTTAAGTCTAATTTGGAAAAGACTAAATAAGTTCTACCTTCAACAAACTGGTTATAGTGGGCAGGCATGAAGAACAGAAAGTGCACATTTACACTTTTCCTACTGAAAAGGTGAATGCAGGAAGAACCTAGAAAATGTACTTTTGTTCTTTCCAGGGTTATTTAAAACAAAAACAGTAAAAAACCACTGAGCTGTGTGTGCAAACAATGCCTTGAAAGAAAACATAGCTGTCTACATGGACTTTTTTATTTCACTAAACTACGTTCAGCCATGATGCTTATATTTTTCCCTCATAGGTATGATTCTAAACCATTGTTTTGTCAAAAGGAAAAATGCAAACCTGGAAGAAATGATCAGGCTGGTGGCCAGGGCTGTCCATTTTCAAAGAGTGCTATTCTAATTATTTGCTGTCTCTTTGCTGTCTGGTATTGGGAAAGAAGCTGCGTGTGAATGCTAGAGGTGATTTTTCTGTCATCTGACATTTTTAGATCTTCATAAATTAAAAGCATAATACCTTAAAAGGTAAAAATATATGTGCAAATAGGGCTACATTCCTATTCTTTTTTTTCTAATTATATTTTCAGAATACATGAACTTGCTGCAGTGATTCATGCTGTTAAATGGTATCACTTAATGCACAGAAATCCAATTACAGTTACAGCAAAAATGAACTTTCCTACCACCTACCTCTCTTCCTGAAGTCTTGTGGTAGCACAAAGATTAGAGTTGAGGCTAAGCCTGGCAGCTGTCTGAGCTGAAAAATTTAGTTTCTATATTGTGTAGTTCTTGCTCACCTGTTTACTTTTCTTGCTTGCATGTTGGGTAAATGGAATATCTGTTTTACATTTTTCATTGTTAAAATGCAAATATTTTAATTGTATTGTAATATATAATTTTCTCCATTATGAACTGTATTATGATCTTGACATAGAAGTTGTAGAGGTGTGAAAGAGATGCTTGAAAAAAAATTTCTTCTGTTTAAAAAGAATTAAGTCTTTTTAAGCAGTATCCACTCTGGAAACTCTAAAACATAAAGGTTCATCTTTGTCAAAAGTTCTGACCAATCTAATAAAAAGATTCTCTAGAACCAGAGGAAATAAATGTTTGGCTTGAATTTCAGATTCCTTATCTGCAAGTCCTTGTCTGTTCATTAGGAAATTTTCTTTCATCATCTCAGTTCTGAAATTACAAGTCTTTTAAGCACTCATCTTACTTAGCCTGGTAAATGTATCATAAAAGTGATAAAGCCTAAATGTTTAGGTTTTAATCTCCACAAATACCTGTTTAACAAATGTAGCTGGTAGCTCTGTAGAGTTGGTTTTCTCAGCTAAAGGAGTTTTGCTTACAGTGCTCATGTCGAATGTTTTCATGAATGATGCTGTTCTGATTAATTCTGTTTAGGCTTAGGCTAGTGCATTATACACTGCAGCAGAGTTTTGGACAAGGACACTTGTTTAATTTCTTCACATAATTTTACTTTCTCATTCTCTGCTGTGTTTATCTTAATCATACTTAAGCATTCATGAACTGCTTCAAAAAAAAGATTAATTTTTTTTAAAAAATCATCTAATTGTGTGATAGGCATTCCTGGGTTTAAATGTTGTGAAATGCAGCCATAATGCAAGGGAGATACAGCAAAGGGTTTTGTGACTTAAGGGTTTACTCTGTGTACGTGAAGTATAGAATATATTCTCATGGGTTAAAAAAAATACCACTTGCTCATTTCCTAAAATAGAATAGTGCTTCCTGTTTCTCTTCACACAATTCTCATTTACCCTGGGCTGACATCCATTAGGTCTTTCTGAATGTCAGAGAAAAATTTCTGTAGACCAGCCTTACCTGGAGACAGAAATAAGTTGTTGTATAAGGGCTGCAGAAAGGAGAAAAATTCTGTATCCATTCATTTATGTTCTTTAGCAATACACCTTGTATTCACAAGTATTTATAATCCAAATAGAATCCTCCCCCCTTTTGGGAGTAAAGCCCTTTAAACTGACATTTATATAATACATTGTTGAAAAGAAAATATTTACCCTTCCTGACTTACCATCTGGTGTCCTTTAAATACTAAAAATTAACATAATGAAAAAGAGCCTTAAATTCATGTGAATTTAAACTATTTAAATGTTGCTGCAGTTACAGATCAACAGAGAATCGTGCACCCTTCACTATTTTTTATTTCATGTTTTTTGTCATACTTATGATAATAACTGCACTTCAAAATGGTTGCATAAACCCATGTGAACAACATATTTATTGATACATAAATAGATAATGGTTTAAATTCTTAAGTACTATTAATTATACAGTTATTGAAACCCGTAAGGATCAAAGGATTTTATATAAGAGGGATTTCACATACAGCTTGGATTATGTTGCTAAATAATAGCACAGTAGTACTTCTTTAGAATTGTAAAATAGCTTAGAGAGGAGTATGATGCCTATAGTTGGTGTAATGCATTGGTAATTAAGAGGGTGTGAGGTTAAGCTTCATTAACTGCTGTGGGATTGTATCTTGGATTTTATTATCCCCTAGAGAACATAAGAAGTGAGAGAGGTCAAACTGTTAGAATCTGATTTTGCTTCGTGCATCTGCCAAAACAAGGCAGGCAAAGTAATGTGGCAGCAAACACAGAAGGACCTGGATTGCTGGCAGATACAGGTCGTCCACTGTTTATTGCAAAGATAAAAGGTTTATTACTGAAATAAATTATTCCATTTTGCAGTAAAACCTTCATAGCTTGGTTTGCAGGAAACAAAATTATTTTAATGGCATTCTCATTTACTGTTACCACTTTAGAAAACCATTTTTTTCTCCCAAACTTTTTTTTTTTTTAAATTTTAAAACAGCAACAAGCTGCCTTCTCTCCAGCCAAACTGCCCTTAATAACTTTAGCACTTGTCTGCCTTTTTGTGTGTTCATGCTGCATAGCAAAGACTTGTATTTTAGTTGACCCCAAGAAATGCTGTATGTTGGGTTGTTTTTTTTTATTTTAACTAATGCACTGCTACATGCTTTGTTTTTTTTGTATACCTTATGAAAGATTTGTCTTTTTTTAGCCTGGGAGAATGTAACAGTTCTCAGAAGTTGACACACTGATGCCACAAAATTGTCAGTCCCAAAGCTTTTCAGAGCTATATGATGTGGGAGCTGAGATATTTTTCAGCAAAAATAGATTAAATAGAGATAGTATGGGCTGATAACCCAACTCTCCTTTTCTTAGTTCATTGTTTAAATAACACTTTTATTTCCATATTCTGGGTAAAATTTTGGAAGTACTGTGTTCTTCTGAAATTCTGATTTTGATTCTAAGAACATAAATATATTGAATTCTAAATGATGTAATTCTTGAGCAGTAATGAAGCCTTTCATGCTGCTGAGGAGTTGTGAAGTACAGGTCCAACCATCCAGCCTTTGTCTTTGAGGATATACCTGTGTTGTGACAACTGGAGACTTCCTTGCACTGAGGTGCTCTCTGACACTCAGGCATGGTCAGGTTTGGAAGCAGCTGTTTTCTTGAAACAAAGAATAGCATTTAATGATCAGTGTCAGAAGAGGGGAAAGCCTTTTATTCCAGTTCTGGTTATTGTGAAGAATACCAGAGGATGTGAAGATGGGAAGGAATGTATGGATCATTTCAATATTTTCAGTATTCCCCATCAAGCAAGTTTATATAACCTTTCTATGTCTTTAATTCTCCCCAGTCCCAAGCCTACTAGGCAATTTTAAACTCTCTCCCTTTCCAAATGTGCTTATACAAAGTTCTAGTTAAACAGAAATTTTTTTTTAAATTAAGGACTGAGATACACGCATCAGTACATCCTAAGGAAAAACAATGACCTTCTAGGTATTCTGTTGAGTCTTCAGGCAGGCTGATGAAGGTGTGTTGCCTTCTGGTGAACACAAACACCTTCAGACAGCACGTGGATGTTCTGCCTCCCTTTCATACAGTTCGGTGTGAATGGCAGGGAATTGAGGGTAACCAAAGCTGGGATAGCAGCAATAAAGTTGGGATGCAAATCTGGAGGTAAACAATCTTCATCAGCTTTCCTCATTATATAAGTAAGTTGAAATTACAGATACACTCTGACCTTGAACAGGACTAGATTTTTTTTTTTTCCCCTATTTGTGCCTAAGTACATCTTGGTATGTATTTAACAAGTTCATAAAATGGGTTGAGCTCAGGCAGTTGATCTTCAAAATACCAGTTGGCTCCACAGCAGACCACCTTCTCCAGATTGCAGCTAATTATGTACAAAGCCTAGTAAGAGACCACATAGTTCACAACCCCCACGTTCAAGAATAAATGATTCAGGATGTGTTTGCTTTAGAACAGAGACTTTGTTGGCACAGATAATTGCACGGCTGTCAGACGTGGCAGCCCCAGAAATATCTTAAAGTCTCGGTGTCCCTTGCTTCTTGCATAGGGACAAGAACATGGTACCTCTGAGAAACATTCTTCAGCTAAGCATAGAAGTGATTAGGAAAAGGCATTTTGGAAAAGCAACTTGGGATGTAAGAATTGTTCTTAGTATGAGAGAATTCTTTGAGTGCTCTTGGTTCTTTCAGGGATGAGACAGCATAAACCAGACCTCAGCTGATGCACGTGCTCACTGCTCAGTACGGAGTCATGGCTTTCTCGTGGTGCTTTGTGTGAATTTAACAATTTTTAAATCATTTTCTGATGTCAGAAGTTTTTTATTATGTCAAAAACTCTTTATTGTGTCCAAAATTAAAAACAAGCTATATTGCCAAATAAAAAAAATTTTTAAAAAGGCTATTTCAGATGGATACTTGGATTTTCATCTCCAGCAGCCAGAATCTTTTATCAGCTTCAGGTGAAACCATTTTTCCTTGATCTCTTAATCTGCTTCGTTCTTAGCAGCAGTTAAGACACACCACAGTGCCTAATTGTGTTGCACTGATAGTGTGTCTGTCTCTGATTGTTCTGGACCGAGTTTCTCGGGTGTCAACAGCTGGGATTTGTAGTGTCTCCCTGCCACAGTGCCATGTAAGAAGGTTTTGTTCTGTGTCTGACTGGAAGGCAGGGACCTTTTTTCAGTGTTAGATGAGGTTATTTAAGCCGCTTGTACTTCCTCAATAACACTTGGAGAACCTCTCACCCTTATTGTCTTGACCTCTGTTCTCTTTTTGGCATAAAATACATTTTATGTGTAAAATACACAAATTTATGTAGTTAATGTCCCTGACTCAAATTTGACTTTCCCAATTACTGTATAACAACAATGAAGCAGAAGCAAAAATGACAGGTATTTGCAGTGATTCGAGGGGAGAAAACTATTAAACAGCTTTAAGAAATACTGCTGCTGTTATTCTCTTTACCTCCAGGAAGGAGAATGGTAAAATATGCCATTTCCTGGATTTTGGCTTTGCAGTTGATTTGCTGGCTGCCCAGTGATGTTACAGCAGGGTAAGGTAGCAAATTCTTGTACCAGTGGTAGTGTCTGAAACAGGGAGTTTGATGAAATGTTTAAGCAGGAATTCATGATCTCTGGCAGGCACTTGTTTTCAGAAAAACACAGATTACGCGCCACTATAAAAAGTTGCAGTCATATCTGGGAGCAAGTTGATCTGGAAATGTTGTTTTGGCCACCAAATTATTTCTTTGCAGAAGTCACGTTTTTTAAAAGGAAGTTGGTTTGGGGTTTTTTTAAATTATTATTAATTGAGGAATATTTTCAGATGATCGAGTATCAGCAGTTTCTCACTGAAAAAGATGGACCTTTTTATGATAGGAAATTTAAATCTATGAATAACTGTATTGGGAAATTAGACCTGCACAATAGTTTAACTGTTCAGTAATGTGTTTTCAAAATAACACCTCAATTGGAAAATAAGATTGATTAACTTTTTATTCTGGATATCTGAGTTATTAAATTAATAATTTGAAATAACATCTTTTTTCTTTTTTAGAAAACTACTTTATATAATGCTCTTAGAAGTAAATGCCGATGATCTGTATCTGCATTGGGGTGCTTGTCAGCTCTAGTTTGTATTTATACTTTCTCAGAACCTTTCAGTACAGTGTTCTGTTTTCATTTTGTCCTATCTGTCAGAAATCTTTGTCTTTGATTTGAAAGCTTGCCTGCTTTATTGCTGGGCAGATGTAATGGAACTTTGACAAAAGTTTTGGTGTTTGTTTTTTTTTTTTAACTGAAGCAGCTGTTACAAATCCAATGAAATTAGATTGAATAGAATTCAATTAAAATAATTTAATTTAATGGAAGCTGTGAATACTAAATCAAAATTTTCATCTTCATGTAACTTTCCTACACATAAAGCTTAATTTTTACCACCATAGTAATGAGTTTATTGTATGCAAGTGTATATTTTAAACAAGGTGTAAGAAATCTGAAAATATAACTCTGTACGTAATCATTCTCATGAATAGTCATTACCAGGCTCTTGCAGTTCATTTCTAAAAGGAAAATAAATAAAATAACTTGTTCAAAGGTATGCTTTGTGTCTCCTGCTTAGCTGCTGAAACACATAGATACATTTGTTCTACTTCTGCAACTTCACTGAAGTTATAAAGTTTATAAAAGTTTTCATAACTTCCAGTGCCTGGTATCTCGGAGGGTGTAGTGACCAACCCCTGAAAGAGACAGAAACAACCACCTGAAATCACTTTTTTTTCCCCCCAATAATTGTAGATGCTATGTTAATTTGTGCTAAAGAAGCAAAGTAGCACATGTTGTTTGTAAGATTGTGTAGAGAACTATATACAGGTTTTCTCTCCTGTGTTCTTTAATACTGAATTAGTGTAATTAATTAGTGTAACTAAACCCAAATGGATGTGTTTAAACTTTCATTGTCTCCTTTCTGGGTGTGTCTGTACCATGTCCACCTATACAAAGCCCTGAATGTCATGTGGGTGTTGATGGTCAGCATTAGCTCTGCCTGAATGCAATGTTTCATGTGTATCCCATACTTCTTTCTAAACTTTTCAAATTTGATTTTCTATGTCTTCACACCCACTGCATGGTAACAGAGATATGGCTAGCTCTATATAGTTTTAACCCTTGAGGCATATCCTAGTTCTTCCTCAAGAGTTGTTCCTTTGCTTAATGAAAACGTAGTTTTCACGTAAGTCTTGTTCTGTTTCAAGCAGACAGGGATTCTGTGCCCTTCATCTTACAGGGATGGGTGTAAAGCTGGGTCAGAAAACTTCATTGCCCGGTATTTCCCTAGTATGAGTAGAATCCCAGTGCAGAAATTCTGAATGCACCCCGTGCTTTTTGCTGTTTCAGCAATGCAGCACAAGCAGAAAGTGTACATTAGAAACTTTTAAAAAATCCAGGATTAAACATTTGCCCCTTCCTTTCCTGTGTTTGTGTTCATGAGATATCCATCATGAGCAGATACCATGCCTAATGGCTACCAGAAGAGAAAATTCTAACCATCCTGTTACAGTGGGTTTCTGCTGGTATCTGTGGGCTGCTGTGGTCTGTTGGATACTTTTGAAAGGTTTACAGAGCTAACAAAGATCTTACAATAAAACAGGCTTAAATTTGCTATGCAGGGAACTCACCCACTCTCAGAAATGGAGTAGTTTAGGAGATAAAAATTTTAGAAAAAAGGAATATGGGTGCCACTCAAGACAGAGTATAAAATGTGGTATTTCCATTCTGCATTATTTGTTTTATTTCTGTAATTCAACTTTCCAATAATAATTACGCCAGGTTTTTTTCCTGCTCAGCATTAGTACGAGCCAGTCTTTCAGAAGAGTTATTTTAATCGGGCTTTGTTACAGATTTTACAACTCCCCAATATTCTCAGAAAACTGTGTTATCTAGCTGGAGGGGGGTGTGGATAAAAATCTGAAGTGCCATTTCTACTGTAGATAGCTGGCATTCTTTTGCTCTCTACCTATAGGAACTTCCATCCCCTTTGCTCGATGATACCTACAGGAAGGAAGTGGGAGATGAAGCAGCAGCTGCTAAGTCTGAGGATCTTCAGGATTCGATGAAAATAGCCTGGCGGTACCAAAATTTACCAAAAATGGAGGTAATAGCTATTTCATACTTCTTTCCTCTTGCACTCAAAAGTAATTTGGAAAGCAAATGCTTTTCAGTAGAATCTAGACAACAGAACTGCTAATGGACAATGTTATAGGGTTGTCTTTTGAGGGAAAATTATTATACACCACTGCGTGTTTTAATTACTAGAGATACAAAAAGAAAGGGAGTTTGAGAATTTGCAGGAACTCTAAAACTTAATATAGACAGCACTAATTTTAAAATAACAAATATTTCTGTTGCATGGAATTCTTCAATGAGTATTATTGAATGGATACAGACTTTTGTGAAAGTTTGGATAATGTGCTCACTTGCAAACTTGGCCCAAATTTAGTTGTACACAAATTACTTAAGTAGGTTTAATCAACACTACTTACTAGATCTCTGTAGTGAAAGTCCTGTGTTGAAGCAAGCTGTTGACCTGCTTATCCATGTGCATAACAACTAAAGCAAGCACTTGAGATTATATCAGCTTCACTGTCACTGGAAACTAATCACTGTGCAGGGACAATATAAGGAACAAGCCCAGTGGTCAGTCTTGCAGAGTTTGCAGTTTTTAGTGTTTTGTGAGTGATCAATCTGCCCTGGCTGGTGACTTTCTTATTTAATCCAGTGGCACAATCAATCTTTAATAAAATTACAGCATTTCTGACTATCCAGAATAAACCCCCTGCTTTGTCTATACATTTTAGCCTACATTTGTAAATTCTGGTTTGGATGTAGTCGTACCTGACTAGTAAGTTCAGTCGTATTCTTAAAAACATAATTGGAATGCGACAAAATGATCTTACAAGGCTTGGCATGTTTGGTTTTCTGTGAAATTGCACAGACATGGCTATATAGTTGTGTCAGAAAAGACTTATATATGGTGACATGCCAAATCAAACAGCCTCCAGGGTAATCATATAATCTCATCAATTTTATTATTGTGGAGCTTGCTGTGCCACTCTGAACCATCCCCAAAATAATTTGTCTGTTTTAAAATCTAGCAGAATTCCTTGGACATTGATATGAAAACAATTGCATGTTGTTAACAAATTGTATTCTGATGTTCTAACAAAAAAGAAAAATTATTTTAAAATTCAGTTGGGTGTGCACTCATCTTTTTTAACTTCATAGCAGTAAATACTTCTTCCACTAATGTAGTATTTCTTGAAAATGTGTGATGTACATGCCCTTGATTATTGCAAATTGATTGTCCAAGATAGAATAAGATGGTCAATCTTTTTGGGGGAGTTTCCTTTGTTATTGTTGCTTTTTGGATTGGATCTTGATCATTCTCAATAGTTGAGGTAAAATATTTTTATGCGTAAGTTAAATTAATTCAGAATTAAAACACACAAAAGCATCAGTCTTAAATTATCCATACCTAAAATTCCTCAGGACATTTTAACTGGTGAAAAATTGGTTTGAAATTGATATTTTTCAGTGTTTCGTAATGCAGTTTTCGTAAAATTTTGGCTCTGTGCTATATTAATTGGATTGGTGATTATACTCCATTGAAGAAAAATCTGAATACTGCCTTGTTACCCACAACAATACATTTAGTGCAATCATTTAATTAACAACTTTGGTTGTGATTCATTCTTTAAATGTTCCTTTGCTGGCAAAAACCAATGTTGAATAAAATTTCAAGGTGTATTTTCCAAACTGATTGAACTAATATACCGATGCATTTTCAAAAACTACTGTGAAATAGTTTCAACTGTGAAAGAGAAAAATCAGCTTTACTTTTTGCTAGAACTCTAGACATGATAGCAGAAACTTTTCCATCCGCTATCTGGCTAAATACAGGACAAGAATGTTGCATAAAAGCTGTTTTTGTGGTATTTTCAGTGCTTCATTTTGTTACTGAGTAGTAACAAATTTTGATTAGTAATTCAGATATTCCCTGTCCATTTATTAGATCCCACACAGACTAGCCAGGTAACTCATTTTTGTATTTATATTAGTGCTCTTCACAGCCGTCTCAGTTTATACATATTGCACATACCTTGCATCAGAAAAAAATAGAAGATTTATAAGAAGTCTGTCAGAGCAAAAGGCCTTGTTATGCTTGATGTGCCTTTGCCAGTTTGTTACTTACATCTGTAGCAGAGGTGAATTTCATTTACACTTCTGAGTATGTGGAGAGCTTCTTTTGCAATGCAAGACAGTGTGGGTTTTTCTTTTTTTCTTTTCTTTTTTTTTTTTTTTTGAATGAACTGCTTATGTTCTTGGGGCAATATATAAACTGTCACAGCATGAAATCAATTTTCTGCCTTGATTCATCCTAAATCTGAGATTTCTAGCACATTAGTATTGCAATTAGAAACATTAACAGCAGACGGTAGCATAAAGGCACGCTCTGCTCACTGACAATTTAGTGCATTTCTCCTTGTGCAAAACAGGACTCCAGGAAAGAGCTGGCCTGAGCCTGCAGCCCGCTAATAAATTTATCAGCTCCAACTTGAGAGGGCTGGCAGGTCCCTGCATGGCCATTCTGCTAAGGCAGATTATTCATGCTTACTTGATTCAGGTAGGCTTTCTGCGAGCTTCCCGCTAAGCCTGGGAATGCCGGACACTGAAGCCTATTCACGGCCCTGTGACATGGACCCAGCTTTTCTTGCTTTTATGGGGGTTATTATCGCCAAATCCCAGGCTCCACCCAGTTTGTAGGCGCTGTGCTCATTCTTTGGAATCAAGAGAGGTTATCACCTACCTTAATCCGTGCAGCAGGGTGGATTAAGGACACCAATGTGCTTCTGGATTCTCAAAGAGGATCCTGGAAACTTCTTGTTTCTTCTTTTTTGCTGTCTTTACTAAACTCTATTGGGCCTCAGTGAGGATTTGCATCTGAAATGGGCAACCTGGAGCTTTGCTCAATGAAGACATCAGATCAAAGTTCAGTTAGTCAAGGCCTTTCTAAAACATTAAGGGGGCTTGGAAGTACACAATAAAAAGATGAGCTCTGGCAGAGATTGCAGTAAAAACATTCTGATCTGTAATCCGGATAAAGAATAGATTATAGGCCAAAGAACAGCCCCTGTTTAAATTGCTTTCAGAATCCTTGTTTTAAATAAAGTTACATTTTACAATAAAAATATTTAAATTTTGATAGAATGTTATGTTTTATTGGACTGCCTACTTTAAATCGCAGCAATAAATAAATTGGTACACTGACTTAGAGAATGTTGTTTCTGTCTTTTTTTTTTTAGTAAAACTGATTTGCTTCTAATGACTGAGTATACATAAGCAATTCTGCGGGGTTTTTTAAACTAGAAACTAATTATTTGTTTTAATTAGAAGTTTGGGTTTCACTGGTTATTCTAGAAAAATATTGCATTATTTTTACTGTTGATAGTCTCTGAAAACTGACCAGGCCTACCAACTATTAGTCAAATAATTTCAAAATATTTACCCTAAGTCAAATCATTCCAATTAATCTTAACAGTTTAATAAAATTTTGATAAGATACTATCTACTTGAATATTGCATGTTATAACAATCTAGGGGGAAGTTAACTTTTCATGTGTAATTCAAATAATGTTGCAGGTTGTATGCTGAACTCCATTTATGTGGAGCAAATATATGCATTCATTTCCTCAGTTTACTAGCACAACACCTTCAAAATGTGTAATTCCTGCCCAGGTGTATATTAAATTTGGTTTATGATGTTTTATATACCAAAATTGACACCTAAGAAAAATGTATCTTCATTATGGCAAATCACAGTTATTGTGTGTAATGCTCAACCTGCTGTTTATTCAAATTTCAATCAATTAAAAATAGTTTTTAACTATTGCATATTTTTTTATTAAAAACAGTTACATGAAGATGCAGTGATTTGGTTTTTTCACTGATCATAAATAAAGGGAAACATTTTCAAAGTCAGCTGAAAATATTTCTGTAGCACCATATAATTCTCAGAGACTAAAAAATCAAAGAGGCAGAACATGTGATGTTCTGCACATTTCATAGATCTGGCCTTTGCAAATTTATGATCATCTGACTAGAACACGTGCAAAACCACGTTCTTGTAAGTATCTGAGTGGACTTTGGTGATGCAACTTGGAATAGTAAGGGTTGAATTGTCTGTGAAAAATTCACATTCAAGACTATCAACAGGGGAACAAAAACTTAGTAGTAAATATTATAGTGTTTTTCTACTTAAGCTTTTATTTAGGCTGAGTGGGGGAAAACCAGGTTTTTTTCAAGTGTGTTGCTAGTTAATTACTTTCTTTTGACAGATAGTTATTGAAGATTGTAATCAGTATTGCTGTTTCCACAGGCCAGCCCAACAACATATACAAAGTTTGGCCATTATTATGACATTTCTAAAAAAATGTCCCCAGAACTGTATCAGTCCGTAAAATGGCACAGTTTTTACCTTCATGAAGAATTGTCTTTGGAGCCTGAAATGAAAACATGGTAAGTTTTGATACCACGCGCTTCTGCTCTGTGTTTCAGTTGTGTCTGCACGTTGGCAGGGAAGGATGTTTTTGCGTCTGCGCTCGCAGTGCCAAACGTCGCGGTGATGCAGGGGGGTCGGGAGCGGCTCGGCCGTGGGTTCCTCTCGGTGCCACACGCCTGGAGCGGCACAGAGACAGCTCAGGGCCCTGCTCTGGGCTGGGGGGAGCGTGGTGGCGGTGACAATTAAGGCAGACATGACTAGGACAGCCTAGGACGCAGCTGCGTGTTCAGCCCTGCTGACAGCCGAGTGTGGGGATGGGGAGAACCATTCGTGTCTGGCTGAGAATGCTCCCTGAGCCCCCTGCCCCATCCGCTCGGAGATGTGCTTGTCAGGTGGCCATCAGGAAGATATCTGCGTGGTTTTTAGGGCTTAGGAGACGGGCCATCCTTGACCTACATAGCTTAGAATGCTACATCAGATTAGTTTATGATGTGCTTTTACTTCTTACATCCTACAGCTTCACCTAAGGAAAATACAATATACTGGGAATAAAATTACAATCGCTAATTATGTCTTGCAAAACATTTCCTATTCAGATTCTTCTCTGAATTAATAACTTATTATGTTTATGTCTTTTAGTAGTGAATTAAGGAAGACCAAGAGAAAATGAGTGACAGTAGCAAAGACTCATTAGCCTGTAGACACATGTCCATTGTATCTTTCTTGGAGACACTTCAAGTCAAGTCAAACATCAAGGCTGGGCTAGCAATTTCTTTGTCCAGTCCAGTCACTGAATTTATATAATATCAGCTTTATGGATCCCAGTGTATAGGGCCAACTCCTGGAGGCAGTAGTGTGGTGTCCTTCATTGGGATTGAATTCCATTGCAGTACACTCAAATACAAAACCTCAGATATATGAAAGAAGTGCAGTATGAACCACCTTTTCTAGAGGTATAGCAAAGCAAAAGCCAAGTCTCTCTGTAATTTATTCTGTGTTACATGATCAAGTGTCACTGCTTTGTGAAGTAAATTCTTGTGATATTGGAAAAAACCCTGCATTTTTAGGAGAAAGCGAATTTATTCTTTCAATAGGAAATATTTGAACCAACTTTGTTTATGTATTATATATAATTGCTGATTTTTAGTAGCAGAGCAATAGAGGATAGACACAAGAACATCTGCTACATAGGTTTTGAGTGTTGTTACTGTTATTGAGCAATTTAACTCACTTTCTTTTCTCTAGCTAACGAGAATGTTGTGGCTCTGGGCTTCATTCCACTAACTATATGGCTGTCAAGTATTTGTTCATTTTACATTATTAAATTAACTCATCAGTATAGTGTAAGAAATGGAGTTTAACTTATGTATTTGACTTTATAAGCCTTCCTTAATGCTGATATTGTCCTTGTGTGCTAGCCTGACAAAAGTGCATCATTCTTACTATGTGAGTTCACTCTTATTTTTAGTTTATATCTAAGAGAAAGATTTGATTTATGTCATTTCCTTGGCAAATGGGTGGAGCACAGAGTGATGAGGTGAGGAACGTGATCAGGTAAAGCTGGACTTTGGAAGGCTTTCCTCCCTGTCTGGAAGGCTTTCCTCCCTGTCTTCTCCCTGCACTCTCAACATGGGTCTCCTTCAAGAAGCCTCTCCTGAGGAAATGAAGGAATTGTGTTGTTGGGAGTAAGGTCAGGTACCAAAGTAACAGCCAACTGCCATTCTAAACGTTTTCATGCAGTCTAATGATGTGATAAGGGAGATGGAGGAATAAAGAACACATTGGGAACAGTGAATCCTTAGAAATCTGTGGGAAATGTAGAGTTGTGTACATCTCTTTCTTTACAGTAAATGATTTGTCCTCTAACTTTGATTATTGGCATTCCTGACCACAAACAGTGCTGGTTTTGAATTCACTGTTTTAAAAAGGTTACATTCCATCAATGTTAAGGCAAGGTGGGAAGGAAGAATTTGTCAGAATTACAGCCCCTGAAATAAAGCTTGAAAAGAAGAATGGAAGTTGTTGGAGAGATAGAAGCAGAGTTCTGAATCATGTTAAAAGCTGACATGTGGAGGGTATAACTCTGGCTCCTGTAGTCATGGGTTACAGGAAACTGTGGTGGTAGAAATACAGTCTGGAAATAAGGTGGTTTTTTAATGTTTTGCACAAAAAGTTGCCTTACAGACGTGAGTTGGGAGTGTTGTAGAATCTCCATCACTGAAAATTTCTAAGGACAAGCTGGGTAAATATCTGTCAGACCTGCTGAGGTCCTTTTCATCCCTGTCTTTGTGATTCTTTAATTCACATTAGTCATGATATATCAAATCCAATGCTAAGTAAGAATGTTACCAGTTATTTCATTCCTCTCAATAAGTTCATGCTTTTACAGAAACCCAGCAGATTGTAATGTATTTTTTACAAATATTGTGATGAAATTCTGAAGGAAGTATTCTTTTCTCAAGGAATGAAAACAAGCTCACAATCCTCTTGGGATGATTTTGTTAAAGCACATTTGTAAAGGCAGGGAAGTTGAGGTATTATTTTGTTGGCATTACTGTTTGGAAAATCAATTGAATGCTTTGGGCTTTTAAATCTAACTTCAGTATATCAAAGAATAGTAAAAATTTCTGTTCTCTTGATGAACTAGACAATGATTTTAAAGAAAGTAGTCAGTTTTTACTAGACCTTATCTTGAATTGCCTGAAGGTCCTACTGAGAGCTTGGACTCTTGCTCTGTGTTACAGTGAAGTAGGAGCACAGCCATGGCGGGTTAGAATGTCTCCACTTAGAGCATATAATTCCTTAAACGTAAGGTTCTCAGACTATGGTTAGATCCATGTTCAAAAAAAACTCTGCTGACATAATGCTGACTGCCTCTGTAGCATTGCCAAATTTCTGTAATCCATCATGCTGATGGTACATCAAAAATAGATGGACAGCCTGAAAGGGAATTTTTTAAAAGTTACAAAAATTACTTGAAGTTCAGAAAATCTCTAATTTTTTTTTCTTTCAATTTAATTTATCAGAAGAAGATTGACAGAAAATTAACAGTGGAAGCTGACAAATCCTTCAAAAATATGGAAGCGTTTTTTGAAAAGGGGATAGTACATTTTTTTAATCATTTACATTAATAGGCTCTATATTATCAGATGTTTGCAGAAGATTTCATGGCTTTCTAAAGGGTATTCTTTGCAAGATCTGTATCAGTAAAGATATTTCTGAATGAAATTTTCTCTTAAATTGTATAGGAATGCAGACCAAAATCAGTGGTGTGTTGAGGGGTGGGGAGGGGGGGAGGTGTTTAAAGCTAAGAATGTTTTGCATTTGTCACCAGTACCAAGGTAAAGGAGGAATTGGATTAAATTTTTGATTAAATTCTTATACATACTGATGTGAGCAAGGTGTTCCCTAAGTGGTGTCCTTTTTGGGTGGGATTTTTTTCTCTTTTCCTGATAGAGACCTGCGACTTTTTAATGTAATTCATGTTCCTTAAAGAATGTACTTAATCCATGACTTGGTTAGATGCACCTAGAATTCACATTGTTGTCCAGCCTTACTTTTCCCTGTATTTTTCAGTTAGAGAATGACTGGTTTTGGAGGACCTTAGCTTTCATTTTTCCTCCTTGAAATTTGGAACATCTCTTTCCCCACCCTCCTTTTCTTTGGGAAGAGGTGGGGAGCAAGAAGAACAATCCTTTGCTCTCTTTTCCTTTCCCCACCCTTGGATGTAACAACAGGTTATGCATTTATAGCAGAAAATACACAAGAAAAGTAATGTACCATATTTTTTATACAGCTTATACTCTCAGAAACATGAGTATACTGAGCACATATTTTACAATCCTTGGGAAAACAATGCTGCAACTTTTAAGAAAGATCCTTTGACATAATGTTTTGTGACATGAAAACCATGTATTTATAAAAAGGACCAGATCATCCTCATGCTTCCAATTCTCTAGCACCACATTAAGGAACCCATTTTATTTCACCTGTTCTTCAGTGAGTGAACTGTCTCTGTAATGGTAGCTTGTGTCGATTGTGAGATAATTACAGAGCTTCCCATGCAGGATCAGGGATGTAGGCACTTTATATGGGCCAGAAACTCTTGACCCTTTTGAGAAATCATGTCTATTTATACGTGTCCCTCTTCCTATCCACAGAAGCGTTTGGCTTCTTTATGGACTTGGAAAGAAAGGTGATTGTTTGACTGATTAGATTAAAACTGACCTTTTAGCTTGCAATTAAAAATTCGTTTTGGGGGTTATCAAGATCATTTAGCTTGCAATTAAAAATGAGTTTTGGAGGGTATCAAGATCATTTGTTCACCTTAAAGTTAAGATCAATCCTCCTTTTCTTTCCTGTGTTTTCTCACACGTGTGTGTTTTTTGATGGAGGGAGGGGCGAAATGTTACCCTGTAAACTGGCACCTGCCAGACAGTGTAGGTATAGCATTTAATAGCCAGGTTTGCTCCTCTTTCTGCAGTTCTGGCTCCTGATGGATAAATTAGACTGCAGGTTTCCCTTTTGGATAATCACTCAATAGATAGAAGTTCATTTCCCCACGATAAAAATTAATTGAAGGCAGATTGTGAAGCCAGCTCTCCTAAAGGAAGCAGTAAATGGGACTGGGTGTTTGGTGCCAGAAGAAGGCATAAACCTTCTCTGTCTTATCTCATTTTTCTGTTGGGGAAGGGCAGTTATGTCCTGGTGCTAATGCTGGGCCCAGGTTTACAGGGGTGTTTGCCTGACAGCAACTGTTCTCCCATGGTTGTTGCCAGGATATTCTGGTGTCCTGGGCGCTGCTCTGCTGGAGCTGGTGCTTAGCAGGAAGGCAGGAATATCCTCTCTGGGGACTCTGTGCATTGCAGGCAACACTTATTTTCTACCTCTGCTTCTACTCTTGTTCCTCAGTGCAATTACCAAACAAGAAGGTTTGATCATCAAAGGAACCAAAATAATTAAGCTGTTGTTTTTCAGTAACACTTGTAAATTTTACCTTAAGAACGTGTGTGCTTATGAAAAAGAATAAATTTATCTAGAGCCTAGACTTACCAATAAATTCAGATAAAACAGGTTTAACTGTCTTGCCTAATGGGGTCTCCTTACACATAACAAGGCTATTTGTCATACCCTTGATAACCTAACCTTTGTTAACTGCTTGGAAACTATCAGCAGAGAAGTCAGAGCCTTTGTTGTAACCAGGATACCTCCTTGCCAGCCCCTGCTTTATCCATCACTAAAGTGCTAAACAAAAAAGAGAGTAAAGAAGGAATTGTTTAAACTCATTATCAAAATTAAATGGTGTTTAGTAACAAAACCAAAAAAAGACTAGAAATTGCAAAATAAGAAATATCTTATTTCCTTCCTTAAATATTACAACAAACATTACCAGAAGGATAATGCAACTTGGTTTTATAAATGATGTTTCTACAATATTTTTCATGTTCTTATTTACATAAGATGGGTCAAATTCAAGTAAACCATTAATATTTTAGAAAGAGGTAGAAGAGCACCTGGTTTTATATTTTCTAAAAATCTACACACATTACTTTTTTTTTTATTCTTTCTTTGCTGTAAATCTCTTTCTGATAGATTAACTGAAGATCTATTTTATTTGTTTAATTTTGGGACCCTTTCATCCTGCTAGTACCTTGGTTATTTTATTCTTTTATCCACTAACTTTTAAAAACAAGTTAGTAATTCATCAGCCATTGGCAAATATTTTCATTGCAGTATATTCTTTGGCAAAAAAATTATCTGTTGTGATAATGTGAAGACGCAGAGAGAGAATTTTGTCTACTGTGGGGACTAAAGTTCACCCTGTAAACTGACAGCTGCCAGGCAGGGTAGGTAAAACATTTAACAGCCATTCCTTTTGCAGCTAAACCCTGGGGAAGTAGTGGACTTCACAAGTTAAACTTCCCTGTTTGAGGTGCTCCTTTTTTTCTATAGCAAGGCAGAGTTTATGCATGAAATATCATGTGGAGATTATATACTGCCAGTTAATTTTCAGCTCCAAATTTCATGAAGTGTATGAAATTATTAAGGTACATCAGTTTAATCAGTAGCCTTCTAGGGTATTAAATATGAAATGAAAAGAAATAGAGTTTAATTTGGAAACTCTCCTTTGTGTTTATATCAGAGAAGGGCCGTCTTGTAATGTTTGTTGATATTAAGTATTTCAAAACTCAGAATTATTATGACTGCATGACTTTTTTGATTGTGGATATTTATAACTCAAATATATTGGGGGTTTGGGGTTGGGTTGATACTGTTTTCTTAAAGGAAACAGGATTTTGAGTTGAAGCAACGGTGTAAAAGATAGATCATTGCAACTCTTACATGCTGCTCAGGAAAGCTGAATTCTCTCCTGTGCCAAGGGATGAAAGCAAGTTTATTTGGGTTTATTCATCAGTAAAATGCACTTGGGTAACAGTCAAGGCTCTTAGGAAAGTAATGGGAATAGTTTCATTAATGTTTGGGCCAGGTGGTCTCTCAAGCTGCTTTCCAGCCTGGGCTGTTACAGACCTGACGTATAAATGCTTGGAGTGAATGAAAATATTTTTAGAGACAAAAATTTCCAAATAACCTGTATTATTTCCCAAGAAGTACAACAAGAGGCTTGAATCCTCAAGCCTTGATGGTTATTGGTGAGACATGAAGAAAATGCTGAAGGTAGAAAAAATAGAAGGGCTTAAGCTGAAGTGAAGAACCTGCATCAAGGCCAGACCCCCAAGCCAGTGTGGTCTTTGGGATTTAAGAAAACAATGTCTCTTTTAAAAGTGAGCACCTGAGTTGCTTTTTGAAAGCAAAGAGCTTCTAAATCTGACAAGATGATTTGCTGAACTTGCATTTAAAGTCTGCTTATATCCATTTTTTAGCCATCAGTTTGCTTTTGTTTGTTTTTCTGAATGTTATATTTTCTAAACAATACATAAAGTAAATGCTACCTCGCAATTTTGCTGTCATGCAAATATAGCAGTGTAAATGTATGAAAATTTTCACAGAAAGTCAACTCTGTTCATCAGGGCATTCATTAGGTATACTTGGAATAACAATTGGGTAGGTCTTTGCCAGTTACAGAAGATTAGTAGTGGGCTGTAATGGTTTCAACTTTGAATTGATACATTAAATCATTAATCTTCTAGATGTAAGTGAGCCTGACATAATTAAGTTATCTTAATCCCTAGAGATTTTAGCTTTCACTAAATGTCTGAGCACTGAACTAGTTAATATGAAGCAATCACAACTGCTTATAATGTCAACTTTATTCAAAGAGTTTTGGGGTTTTTTTTCTTCTCTGACACCTTTTTCTATATGACACTTGCAACGAAAACTACATCTGCTCATATTTATTTTTTATACAGCTGCTGAAGACATATAGGAGAGTATTAAAGTGTGTAACTGAAGTATTTCTTCTTCCCAACAGCAATATGAACAGTGGTTATGCAAGGCTGCTTCAGTCCATTCAGAGGATCATTTCCCAGGAAGGCTTTGATGGCTCTGATCCCCAGGTACTGAAGATGCTCATACTCCTCTCATCCTGTAACTGCTGTTTTCTGGCTTTTTAAGGGTGGCACAAGAAGGTCTTGGACAAATTAATAAGGAACATATTGTTTCTAAGCATTCCTAAAGTAAACAAGCAAAATAAGTAGTGTTGATCATATTTTAATTTTTTTGAGTTTTTTACCTGTTACAGATATGCAGGGCCAGGCAAGAAAGAAATATAAGACAGAATTAGTAAAATGCTGTTTCTGTGCAATTAGCGAATAAATGGATGGCCAAATACAATGTAATTAAGCAAAACACATTTCCCCCTACAATATTTGTTTTTCAAATTATTGCTGTAACAATAATCTCTTCAAGATTCTTGAGGTTAAACATTTATTCTTAAACTTTCAAATTTTTTCTATGTTTCAAATGGAATGGAGTAAATTCTTTAATGAATTAAATGGTGGCATCTTCGTGTAGTGAGCATTGAAAGACAAGTAAAGAAATAAGAATGCTGTTTTAATTTACAAATCGAAACAGCTTAGCAGCTTTCCAAAAATCTCTGTACTCTTCATAAACATAATGTGGGTAATCAAAAACATTCTAAGTGTCGCAACATAAGCTGAAAGCCCTTTTCTAATTTGAGCAGTGCCTGTTGGTTATTCTTTGTCATATTCAGCAACACAGAAGTTCTTTTGTAGTTGATGGAAATAAAATAATAAATTGTATATACTGATGCTTAACTGAAAGGTAATTACTGGTAATAGAAACGTTACTGCAGAAGTCAATTAGTAGACACTGGAGAGCCTGAAATTATTTTATACAAGGCTGTGTAAAGCTTAGGAATCATCTTTGCAGGGAAGACAATGCTGGAAAGGATGTTTTCCTGTCTAACAGTGTGTTGCAGAAACATTACCTGCCCAGAGCCCTTGTGTGTAAATGCAGATTATTTGTGCTCAGCGCTCGGCCTCTGCCGAGATGTCTGCGAGGGTTTCCCTTCCCTTTGGTGGCAGTGCCAGTCTGGAGGAGGCCATTGGTCCCTGACAGGCCCCTCTCCCCACTCGCTCGGTAGCCATGGCAACAGCCACGTGTGTCATCCTCCTGTGCAGCGCGGGGATGCTCCTGCTGTTCCGGAGAGCCCTGGGTGGAACAAACACCCTGCCAACCTCCAGCCAGCAAGCAGCCTCCTGCTGAAGACGTTAGGCTGGTATTGCTTGTTTTTCTTTTTATGTATACGTCAAAGAGAATGAAGGTTGTTCAGAGCCAGCATTTGGGGTTTTTTTTGCTTGCTAGTAGGGAAAAATTAAAGATTGCGGATCATTATTTTCTGTATTTTTTTTTTATCGTTTCAAAATGTCTTACTAGTGTCAATAAAACAAAACCAGGACTTTAACAGAAACGAATATCAAAGTACATGTTTGCTAAATAATACATATAAGTTTCTAAGGTGAAGCTTTAAAAGTTAGAAAAGTCCTTTTCCAGGCCAGTTTATTGATCTAGAAAGCCATTAGCACTACGTAGTTCTTTCTCTTTGAAGAGAGGTAATGCATATGATTTCCTGGAGTGGCTTCTGTTACATTCTTTTAATATTCCACTTTTTGCCATGCATCATCTTTCTTTGTACACTCAAATTTGGTACATTTAGAAGCCTTTCATAATACACACTTCTTAAAAATATGGCCAGGGTTGAATATAGTAGTGGCCCAGAATGCCCCTTGGATCTTTTGTTTTCCAAGTCTCTGAGCAATTCACCTCTCTGCTACTTCATATCCTCTTTTATTTACTGAGCCATCAGAAGTGCTCTTTAAGTAGGCAGATATGAAGATTGTAAAGAGCATCCTGTATTCTTCTGGACCTGTAGATAATTGCTATATGTAATCATAAATGCTTCTGAGAAGTTTGTGTGTGTATGCCCCCCACACCCCCAAATAATGCTCTACCTCCCTGGTTAAAAAATCAGGTATTTTTGGCCACTTTCACATCAATATGCAAGAGATTTTTAGATTTACTATTCCTCTATTTGAAGAGGGGTGTGAAGAAAAGAGAGCAGAATGTGACTCACCCCAGCTGAGAGATGGTTTGACACAATTAGGAAAATTAGAGAAAACGACCATTAGAGGTTTAGTAGACCTCTGATAACATGGTCAGGCATCTCTAGGACCTAGTATGATTAGTTAACATTAGTTTTGTAGAACCGTCTGCAGGTGGCCATCATAGGTTAATTTTTTTTTTTTTTGCTGTCGTGAGTGGCCTTCTGGACCTTAGGACAGTAATTCCTGTTTGATGTGTTAGGATACAGAAAAGTTTGGTTGAAGTTGACCAAAGCAATAATCTATTTGTTCACACTAACTGAAACATCTTTGCCAAGGTCTGTTCAGAAAATCAGATCTTGAATTACCTATAACCTACAGATATGAGCATCAGGTTTACATCCTTTCTAAAACCTCCCAGTAACTCTTTGCTGCTGATCATTAAGTTTGAATCCTTTCTAAATTGATTGTGGTATTAAGTTATACAGAATTGTACCTGTTTGTTTTAGAATATTTGGGGTTTTCATGTTTGATAACAGAGCTTTCATAGGCAACTATTCCCTTAACATTTCTTTTGTCTACTTTGGAGCTCAAGTTGGAGGGCTTTCAGGATAATTGTTGGGGGCGATTGTTCTTTTTGTTGACTTGGAATTGGTTTTTTTGAATCCTTCATAATCAGAATTTCTGCTGCCAAATAAACAGTGTTACAAAAATTACGTGAAAAAAAAAAAAGAAAAATTAAAAAATAAATCCAAACTTCCAGACTAATGTGAATATAAAAGATTTAGTGGTATATCTAAAAAAATTATATCCTGTTCTTTACAGCAGGCTTGTTGTGGCAGAATATTAGACTTACTCTTATCTTATATTTCAGTTTTGGAATAAACTGTTTGTCAGAGCCTTGTGGACCTGACAGAATTGTACTGGTAGAAGTCCCATTACTGGCCAAAATAAATACATGTGATATTTTCTGGTGTTTGAATAGCTTTATCTTTTACTACTCTGATGATCTGATGTTGTGAAACAAGCATCTGTCATCCTCTAGCCAGTAAGAGAACAGTTTTTTCCTCTGTATGTTGTTCTTATGGATGTTCCTCATAAGAAAAAGTAATTTTCCCATTTAAAAAGTTTCTGTAAGTTTTATGTATGTTTTTGCTGAAATTTTGAAATACTTTAACACTTTCTCTGCCTGGTCTATATCCATGATAGCTGGATAAAATAGCTTTCTTAAATGCCTGATTTTTTTTCCTGTTGCTTCAATGCACATCAAGAATTGCCTGAATCTGCTCTGATCAGAAGTAGTTAAAGAATATTAGAATATTAGAATATTTTTTCTATTCTTTTTAAAACTGAACATCTCAGCCTAGTGAATACTACACCGAGAAGTCAGATTGTGTTGTATTATCCTGAACTGTTGTCCTGGTCTTCACAGAGTAGTGCAAAAAGTTAACTTCTCATAACTAAAGCCTAAAATCCTACAAAGCCTGAGACTAAAGAATCTGCCAGAGTTGAAGCATAGATTGCTTTCCCACAGGCTGGAGGTGAATTGGCAGATCAGCTCCCTGTGTAAGACCCACAGCTGGATAAATGCAGAGCCATGTGGCTGTGGCTGTGTCTCACAACCCGGGCTCTGTCTGCCCAATACGGGAAAGGAGCATTTGGAAGAGTCGCCTCTTGTCCTGTCAGAACCTTTCCTCTGGACTGCCAGAGCAGCTGTGCCATGTTCTGTGCTTGATAGCTGCTCTTCATTCCGTTTGAAATTATAATCTACAGTTTATCAGAACACTTTTCTGTAGTGAAAAGTTCCTGCAAGCTTTTATTTATCAAAATTAGTATTTATATATGTGTGTGTGTGCGCCTGTCTGTAATTAAAGAAAGCTGGTCTTTAAGTATGAACCCTGAGCTCTAGAAATGTTTCTTTGATCACCTTGTGCAGGAAGTCTTTCAACAAGGGAGTTTATTGTCTCTCTCTCTCGGCTGTTAGCAAATATATCTAAAATCCTTCTCAAAGATCACCAGGAAAGGTCACATCAAATAAGCAGAAATGAGATTTGTCATCATGAGAGATAACATTTTACTTTGCATAAACAGATTACAACTCTGGCTTCATAATCTGTCCCTTCAGAAAAGGAGCTTTATCTGAGCCACTGCCTCTGTTGGATGCTCCTCTGCCAGCCTCCTGCAGGGCAGCAAACAGGCTTTAGGTAAGGCACACATGGGACTGTTTAGGATTTTATGTGTCGGGACAGCTTAGATTCCAGTACCCAAAAGGTATCTAGAGCAGACCAGACTCTTGTGTCAAGGTGTCCTTAAGAGACAATCTGCTGATGTCCCCTTCAGACTGTTTTTCTGTGGGTACAACTTCCTTCGTTAGTGGGAAGGAGTTGAAAGGAATGTAGATGATACTTGGAGACTTCTAAGACAGTGACAGGCCCATGTGTTGGTGAGGTAAGGCACTGACCTTGCTCGCTGCGAAGGGGCAGGAAAAGTGAAACTGAAGCAAACAGTCAGAATAGTCAGGCTGTGGAAGTAACGCAGCGGAAAGGTGAAAATAGAGGGAGAAGTTGTGTTTGATTACTCTCAGGCACTTCCAGCAGACTCTCTTAGAACTGGGAGAAAATACTCTTTTACGTGTTTTTTAGGTCAGTGATGGAGGAGAGAAAGGACATAAAAGGTCCTAGTGTTATTGGGTATTATGTCAGAATAAACTTATATTTAGCTCGTTAAAAAAATGCAAATTAGTAAGTCTTAGTATTTCCACATGTCCATTACATTTGTAGTTGCTTATCTGACATAGCATGATATCCAGGCAGTGAAAAAAATCCCATTCCATTTGCAATTTTTACAAGATTGACTGAGATTACTACTGATTGCATAAAATACACAATTATTATGGATATGCATTCTAGAAATTGTATTCCTCCTGATGTTTAAAAAATAACAAATTACTTTTTTTTCCCCCAATAGAAAAAACAAAGGAACGTTTTGCGGATAGGAATTCAGAGTCTGGGTTCCGTATTGTGGGGTGATGACGTTTGTTGCAGTGATACTCCTGAAGATGCTCATAGCCTTACAAAATTTCTGTATATTCTCCGTGGCCTGCTCAGGAAATCTTTGTCAGCCTGCATCATCACAGTGCCCGCCCACCTTATCCAGGTAGGAATGCTGCTTTTGCTGGCTTTCAGAGCTGACGCCAGTTAACAAAAGTTTAAGGTTTGTAGTAAGAAAACAAACGCAATTTTGGACATTTTCAAAAGTATTTTTTCTCAAAGGGTAAACTTAAAATGTGACTGTATAGTATGCTTTGTACTTTTGTGGGAGAGTCATGCTGCAAAATCTACAAAGACCTAAGTATAAAATTATTTTAGGAACTGTTGTGCCAAATGGGGGTCTTACTCCTTTTACAAAAAACTATCAAAATTTCAGAAACTGAAAAAAAGCAAAGTACCTATAGTAATCTCTCTTTAAATTATTTTTTGCAACGTCTCTGTGCACTTTCCCACTGACTTCAGAATGCTTTTTGGAGTAAAATCACAAGGCTTTTCAGTCCACTGTCTTTATCTGTCATGCTCATTATGATGATATGTGAACTTGTTTTTAAAGCCAGGAACTGAAAGGTACAGGTTTGCTCTATAATTCTGATATCCCCTCATATTGGCACTAGGAGCAAACCAGTTATGCCATCAGAGTCATTTTCCCAACTGCAAAATCACAAGCAGTTAACAGCATCATTCCTGATGGTATATGGAGACTTAAATGTATCTTCTGAAAAATAACTTTTTTAGCAAAGGGAAAAACGTAGGTAGTCTTTTGTTCTGCAAGTGGTAATGTAAGGTACAAAAGCAAAATTATTATTCACAATGAGCAGAGAACCTATAATTTTAGATATTTGATTTGATTATAGTAAAAAAGTACTGGATAAAACCTCATATTATGCGAAATGTTTTCATAGTAGATGAGTTTATCAATAGATTAAATCCTGGCTTAGGTAAGTACATGACTCACATGTATTGCATTTTGTTAAAGGTCTTTGAATACCTGCAAATGTTATTTGTTTAGATACCAATGCTTTGAAAATAAAAAAGGTTGATTTTCTAGTTTTACCGTTGTAGTCAAAAGTGTGTGAATATTCCTCTTGCAGTACATACCTCCATCTCCTTATGTATTATTTTTAAATATTAGGTGGCAGTCTGCCTTCAAAAAGAGAGACAGTTAGATTTAATGCAAGAAATAGAATTTGTGAATGTAAAACTATCACCTTACTTCTTACACACTGGCATTGTCTGTCCATAATTGGATATACAACCCTTTCCATTGTACTCTTCTTGATATATCATGCCAATAAAAGCTACATTCATATTGTAGAGAAGTCCAGAAGTGCCTCTAAGAAACAAACTGACGGACGAAGTTTTTTTGTTTGTTTCACACTTACTTGGCAAGTTGATTTTTTGTTTCTGTTTATAAATTCCATATAGATCAATTCCCAGCGCGTTAGGATTGAAATTATTGAAATTATACCTCATTTTTTTAATAACCGAGTTTTTAATTTCAACAGTAAATGCTAGAATATTCTGAATCTTAGAAAGAAAAGAAACATTATGTACAGAATCTCTGCTTAGCTGTCTTAAATAAGGACAATACTCCTTTTTTTAAATGGCGAAACTTTATGTATCCTTCTCTAAGCACCGCTCTGTGGAGCGAGCTGTCATTAGGAGGAGCAAAGCTGCAGAGGGTTCCTCCTAGCCCACATTACCGAGTTCCCAGAGCCCTGCTGTGTAGTTGTTGCTCTCTCCAAGAAGCCTGTTAAAGAGCCCCTGGGAGCATGTGTCCAGCCTCCCTGGCACTGGTTAATTGGTGAGGCTGGCGAGATGAGAGGACAGCCGAACATGTGCTCGCTCCGGCTCGCGCCGCAGACAGACCTCGCCTTATAATAACAGCAGCTGCTCGCATTCTCACTGCACAGCTCCTCACCATTCTGTTGCTCAGGGGCCTTGCTGCATTCAGAAAGTAAAGAAAATATCTCTTCTTTCCAGCAGAGACAGGGATTTTTTTGATTTTTTTTTTTTTTCCAAGTGGGTATGTGTTTAATTTGATCAGAATCACTTCTAGCATATGCTTTCTTGTTTGAGTCTTCAAGTCAGTGCACTGAAGGCATAGAGAATGCACGCTGTTTTTCTGAAGATGTAGCAAATTCCACATTTTTTTCCTGAACTACTGTTCCTATATTTCCTATGCTGTAGTTCGGCCCCTAACTAAATTAGTTGTGTAGTCGCCAAGTAAATTCTTCACGTGTGTAATTTCCGTGAAGGACATAAAAGTTCAAAATCACATTTAATCAAAGTTTTTTCTGGATGACATATACCAAAAAATAGTTCCATCTTTACCTGCTTTGTCATGAAAAAGTGGATTTTAGGAGTGACAGAACTTATCTTGTCTCTGTCAGTCTCCAGTACTAGTTACTCCAATGAAGAAGAAATCAAACAATTGGTAGCAACGATTTTCAACATGGACAATGTCTTTTCAACCCAGACTAGTTCTTTTTTTTGTATGGAGTACATGAATAATGTGTGTATATATATATATGTTTTTTTTGAAACTGTTTTATTTATGTATTTTGCCAAATACTTTGTGTGTTGTACTGTGACAGGGAGTTCACAAATTAAACCTCTCTGTTTTCTCTCTTTTTCGGAAAGTTAAATTTTGCCTTTACTTTTCATATATTATCTTTGTTCTTGGCTGGTGAGACATTAAAATGATCCCCTTATTTCATATTTTCTGTGTTCTGGTTTGTAATTTCTCTCATGCTGCCTCCTGTGACTGTTTCTAAACAGTCACTTTACCTTATTACAGTAATATAATACAGCAATGCTGTTGTTGTTTGTTCACTTTTCCTGCGTTCTCATGTCTGGTTTGACTCTTCAATGACTGCAGAGCATTGAACAGTGATTTTGTTCTTGATGTTTTTCCCTCTGTGATACACATGCACCAGTGTGGCTCTTTCATTATTCCAGCAATTCATGGTCTTGGATTTAATAACTTGGAATTGCATTTATCCAAAGATGATGCTTGTTCATCCAGCTTGGTGGGACAGTTCATGGTGTTCTGTAAGGCTGTATTTTGGTAAAAGACACAAATTTGCAAAAAAAGTCTGTTTGTATGTGGAGTTTCTTGTAGTCCACTAAAGCATACAGATTTTTTGTGTTCTATTGATGAAACTTCTAGGGCAAACAGTGCATGAAGAAAAAAGAAAATTCTCTTTTCTCAACCACAAAAATAGGAATACATTATTCTGGAAGACGGTTTCAAGAAAATGACACCAAAAACTTACCCAATTATGAATTTTATTCAGATGATGTGTGACAAGTTTTACTTGATTGATATTTTCTACCGATTGAACATACTCTTATCTTACACTGTCTGTCAGGTAATAAATATTGAGCTACTTACGAGTATGATTAAAATAGTTGATGGAAGGTTATTTTTCAAGTCTTCCTACTGCTTCTTGAAAATGCATTGTGCCTAAGAAATCATATGGTACATTTGAAAAGGGAAAATTACTTCAATTTTTAAAATCTAGCATTGATCAAGGAGGACAGACTGACGAGGCAGTTCATTTGTTGTTACAATTTCCAAGTTTAAGGAATATTATAAAAGCAAGTAAGGATTCTTTTTCTGTGTGTTGATAATCTGTGTGTCTTAATACCTAAATTTAGAAAAATAATTACTGTGTAATTGTGTGAATGAAAGGACTTTAATGTCACTGGTTTATACTGGAAAAGTTCTAAATTAGATTTTTAAATATTTTTCCATTTTATTTTTTTATCTTCAATCACTAGAAATCATTGGTAAATCCAAGAACACCTTTCCTTCAAAATATTAATTATGTTTTTAATTCTATTCCTGTTCTTCTCAATTTTATATTACTTAAATAGTATTTTTTGGAGTAGATTGTTATTTTCCCTGGGAGAAAGCGCAGCACTTGTTAAAGCCATCCTTTTTTTGAACTCAAAGCTGGTATTACTGGTAAGGACTAAAAACCATATTAGTCAGCATGTACCAAGGGAAATTAATTGACTAATGAAAAGTCAGTATGAATAAGTCTGGTTACAGAACCTGTCCTCAGAGTCTGGAGTTCTGTTTAGCAAGGTATTTTCATTATTTCATCCAGTTACGTTAAAAAATTAATTTCGTGCAATATTAATGTTTTGATGTCTTGAATTCACCGAAGGGCATAAGTTACTGTACGTTTCAGTGTAGAAAAATTCAGAAACAAACCTTCTCACATCCAAAGCCTTTTGTGTTCACACCGAGTGATTTAGCAGCTAAACTCCAAGTCAAGCAATGGAGTGCTTTAGAATCCATTGCTAATATAGGATTATAAGATGTGAACTCCTCTAGCTGGTGAATTTCTCACAGTTTGAAATCTTTATTCCTATGACAAGAACTAAGAGTGATTGCCTACCTTAGAGCTCTAACTTCTAAGCGTTCAGTGGTGTAAAGTGCTGAATAACCTTCAAATGTATTTGATGAGGTGGCTGCTGCACACAGATTTGTGCTGAGATCCAACATCATGTGGTTTCTATATCGTGATTAAGGAAGCTTTCACATTTCTCTGCAAAATAGAAACCATGAAGATGAAATTGTTGTAATATTTTTCTATATTGGTTTTTTTTACTTGCTTTTTACTATTGCATGTTGCTTTTTCTTGTATGTGAGAAATACAGTTTAACAACTGTACAAATAAATATCGAGAGTCGTAAGTTTATTACAGGTATTTTGGGTTATCCGCATAGTTTTAGGATATGAGTATTTTGGGTTTTAGACAGGCATAAAAGCATCTTTAAAATTCTCATTGAGTAAGATGCTCAGGGAAGTATCCTATCCAAAATATAAATTGTGAAACAGTAAGTATTTTTTTCTATTTCTCTTATTGTTGAAAGTATTTGCTAATCAAGCTGTAGAAGAAATAGAAGTACTTTGTGTTTTCAGAGAATCAGGTTTTGGTTGCCAACAGGCTGTGTTGTAACACTACCACTTCTGATTTGGTAACAACTATCCATTTCAAAAACAAATACAATCTGCATCTGAAGCATGTTTTTGTCCCCCCATATTAGTTGCCTTTTAACCAAATTAATTATATTGTGATGAACAGTTACACTGCATGTTAAAGTGGCCTGCCTAAAACAGCCTTGTCATTTTAATAAATTTTACTTTTCAGAAGGACACTATATACACATCCTTATCACCATTTCATCAATACACTCTCTTTAATAAAAAAAAAATTGCTTTCCCAAAATGCGTATGTTAAGCTTGAGAAGCGTGTGAGTACATGCAACATTGCAATTTTATTTTACATTTGATGTATCTAAACTGAAAATACACCTATGAAAATTAGGTAAAACTCAGAACTAAATCTTTGAACTACAGCTTTAGACCTAAACAGTTAAATATCCCATCACAGTATGGAGATAGTCATCTGTTCAAGCATATGGAATCTTTTGGCTACTGGACTAAGTAGTTAATATAATGCCCAGTGTCCAGACATGGACACAACTGTTATGGAAGCAGAAGGGAAGAGGCTCCTGTATTGAGCCCATTTGGACGCTGATAAGTAAAGATTAGAAGACTGACTTTAAATAATACACAAAGTAGTTTTTGCTTTAAGCAAGTAATTCTTTTACAAAATGGAAGGTAGTATTGTTTTTCTGAAGCAATTTTTTTTTTCTTTTTTCTGAAGTAGAAGTCCGGGTTCTTAGGGGAAAAAAAAGCCCTTTGGCTCTAGCATTAAATATAGGGTTTATCTGTTCTGTTTCAGAACAAAGAACAATAATTTTGTGTAAAACTATTTTACATTAAGTCCTTTCGTATGTATTTCCCATCTTGAATGATTTTCACAGAACCGAATATTGAATTTCTATGTAATGTGTGCTTAGAAACATTTTGATGGGAACTTTTGCTGTTTAAAAATCTTGAAATTTCAGAACCCAATTCTACCTCTTTTTGTTTAGACATTCTCTATTAATTAGAATATAATCATAATAAAAAGGAATACTGCATCTTTAATGAAGTTTTTGTGCCTATGTAGTTAAGCTTTAATGCTAAGGAAAAAAAAAAAAGGAAAAAAAAGATTAAATTAGCCTTGTAACCTCTTTCTCTTCCAGACTGATGATGGAAAATAAAAGCTCTTAGCCACAGAATGTAACACTTAGAATTAATATTTAATTAGACCAGCAAATTGTACACCGTGGCTGAAAGCTTCCAAAGAGTTGTTAGTGCCACAATTGACCTACAAGTTTAATAATAACTCACTTCTAGGAGCAAGTGCCAGTTCAGCATAGTGGAGCCACTGTAAGAAAGTCCTGTGAGATTAAAATCAGCAAACCAAATGGCAGGCGAGGATTCCTGGGATGGAGCCTTCTGGAAAGCTGGGAGCTGGAGTAGCTTTTCAGCCAGGATTCAGATGAGAACAGTGGGCAAAAAAAGCTGATCCCTCCTGTTCTGGGAGCTTCTGGTTGTAGGCCAAAATCTTAGAACAGGTTTTTTCTAAATGTTCTTACTGCAGCTATTAATTTATATCACAAATCAAGTAATGAATGGCTTCTCTTCATCTTTTAATTGTTTAAATACAAACATTATCGCTGAATTCATTGGTCATGAATTTTACTCGTGAAAGAAGGATACATTTTTGGTATGATGTGTCATTTAGTGTATTTGTATTGCAGAATGTTTAATTTTATAGTATCTTACTGCTACATAAAGGGGTTCTTTTGAGAGTAAGATATGATGAACAATTTGTCGTAATATTATGAAATGTGTAAATTAAATATGAAGTGGGTATATAGTCTAAAATATAATATTTTGAAGGTTAAATAGCTTAATCTTGCTTTTCATTTTATGAAGAATTAAAATATAAAGCCAGTAACTCTCCATTAGATATCCATCTGAGCCTTAATTCTATGGCAAATTATTCTAGTGAAATAGGGCACCATAAGTTCAAAAATGTGCAAACATACAGCAACAGACTGAGGAAGGAGCGTTCTGCATTATTTATTGGCTAGATCCTAAATAATTAAAGAAATGCCTACTCATTAGTTAAAAATTAAAGCAGGTGAGGACCTTGCCAGCAGAGGGAGCAGTCATGTCTTTCCTTAGGTTCCCATCGTTTCCAGCCTACCCATCATTTCCACCCTACCTCTTCTTATTGCCCAGCCAGTTTCCCATCTGGACCTAGCTTTGCCAGCCTGCTCCTGATGACAGCCTATCATTTTATACTGGATTAGGGATTCGTTTTTTCAATGATTTTATATTTCAGAATCTTGCCACTTGATTATCAACATCACTTAGATGTTCCTTTTGATGCTGTTAATTGAAATAATAGTGCAGGTTCTTTTTGGTCGCCTGTGAAAAAAATGCGATTCACTGTTTAAAGAACTAAAGTTGCAGTGAGCGTTAGCCTTTCTAAATTGGTAAGCAAACTGCAATGACATTTTTTCAGGCAAAATGGCAACAAAAGGAACTCCTGAACCTTTTTCTTATAAGGAATGATTCCCAGTGGAGTCATAGGATTTTAGTTAAGCCAGTTGGTCTCAAATGTGTAATTTCATCAGTTTTGTTACGGCTTTTTTGTAATATGACTCACTCTTCAGACTGCTTTTGCATCTCTGTTTTATACTACACTATGACCAACTTGTAGTATGCCATATTTTCCATGTTCAGTTTTCTAGAGGAAATTGCTCAAATGGTCAGTTCATTTTTGTAATGACTAAAGACAAGTAATAACCTACAGATTTCTATATATGTGCTTTTATAACAGTGAGAAATTATGAGGAATTATCATTTGTGAAAACCAAATCATGTTCAGGGGAGGTGCTGGGCTCATCTTAGCCCAGATCTTGTCCTGATTTCTTCCCAGCCACTCACCCTTCACTGGAGAAGGGCTCAATGAGATTTATTTCATCTCATTGTACAAGAGCCCCACACCCCAGAACCACTCAGTCACCTGCAGTCTGTGCTTTCAACTTCTGAGTGCCAAGGAAAGAGAAAAGCACTGGACAGGATTCAGCTCAAAAAGTGTCACCCTTTAATACACTGTATGTCTGTCACCTCTTTCAGCCAGATAAAAACAGGATTTTCAGCACCCAGCTTTCTGGGCTTCTACTCCCACACCATCTTCATGATACCCCGAAACCATAGATGCATGGCCTCAAACAGAGGGGGGCAGACAGAGCTACAGTGAAAAGCTGAGTTGGGATCCCAGCTCACTCTTGACTGGCTTTTGGCTTTGGGCAGCTCACATGACACCTTTGTGCTTGTTACTGACTTGGAAATGAGGAATGCAGCGCTTGCCTGTCTTTTGTGAAGCACTTGGAGATCAACAGATGGAACACTTGATTTAAACTACTAGACTTGGTTCATTTTTTTTTTTTTTTAGGCTGCAGCAGCAACTGTTATTGACTTGCTTAATTTATCTCTGTTTAGTAGTCTCTCATTTCACTGTTGGCCTTAAGGTCTTCCCTTCAATGGCAAAATAGACATACTTCTTATTTTGTAAGGTGCCAAGATTTGCTGGCCTTAAATGCTTTCATAGCTCAAGTAAGACAAGTCTGTCTTCAGTGAAGATCCAAAGATTTTTATTTTTTTTTCTTAGTCTGTGATATCTATGTTTATTTCCTGGCTCATTATTCTTCCTGAAAATTTATCAAAATTAATTATATACAGTGTCATCCACCTTCATCTGACATTTTATGATAATATGCAAAAACGCTGCAGAGTTCCCACAGCAGACAACTATCAGCACAAATGCTACTAAAAGTAACCTTAAGAGAACAACCAAAATCTGGAATTAATATGCTGTGTAACATGTTGACCAACAGATGCTTTGTTAGTCTCTTCCCATTTTTATGAGTGTGTTGCATCTAACTGGCTGCTCATGTCCTTTCTTTGCTTCTGCACCTTGTATGAAATTATTCAAAGGTATTATTTACTACTTTAAATCAGCTACTGTAATACATTGTACCTATAAACAAGTCAACCAAAATCAGTGCTTCTCTTGTTTCAGCCCTACAGATGGATACTTATACCTAAATTCTATTATAGTCAGGTTCTTCAAAGGGAAAAGAAGATGCCTAATCAGTCAGAATCCCTGAGTGTGGATTTCTCATCACTGAGGGCATTGTTGTTTGTAGCAAATCCTTTAAGTGTATTTCTAGGGTATCTGTCTTCCAGCAAAAGCACCACACTCGTGTTCAGTTTCCTTCTGAGATTGGTATGGATTTCTACATCCCAAAATTTGTTAATATACTGCTAGTCATCTTGTATTCCAGTGGTCTGAGTGTGCATTCATTTCAGAGCCAAAATTCGATATTAAGTTAGTAGATTTGCTGTGTGCAAACACTGTAAACAGTGCTAATCAGTTTGGAGATAGAAGGACATATAGAATTTTATAGTTTACAGTCTTTATGAATTATCAAATAACACTTTTTGTCAGAGCACTTGTTAATCATTTATTTTGGGGATTTGTGAATAATCAAAAAATACACAAACTGTTACTTTCTATAAAACTAATGCAAGAGCCTATAACCTAACTTCTTTTACCAAAATAAAATGTGGGTAATTCTGCAATTTTTGGAGAGTAATTATTAACAAATGGTCATAAATATTTAAGTCATGTTTCTTAATAATTTATATTTCCAATGTAAAATCCTTTGGTGATTAAGTAGTAATGACAAGTGGTAAATATTTGTGTATTGTGAAATTACAATATTATCACATGATAATCACTCAAAAATATCAATTATTTCATTTATTGAATAATCAACCACTGTTTCATTTCAGTCCAGTGTGGCTGTCTCCATTATGGTGCTAAGCTTACTTTAGCTTTATGACAGAATGTAACAGAATTTTTTTAAAAATACAACCAATTTTTGAGCTTTTCTTGAAAATTCACACACCAAAATTTGCTTTAAGTTCATAAGGTTTATATCGCTTTGCATGAACTTCTTTGTGTTTATTATTGAGACATTCTTTCAAATGAAGTGACAGGATTTCTGGATTCACCTGTTGGTAACAACAGAGATTGTGGCCTCCAACTGCAATTTTACCTAGAGGTAAAATTTACCTTGGGAGGAGTATCTGAATTCCTCTTGAATACTGTGCTGTTGTACGAAATGTATGCAGCTCACTGTTCAAACTGGGTTTTGTCCAAATACGAGCAGTATTTGTAAGTAGTGTTTTAGGTAATGAAACTGAAGTAGGATTCAATGCATTAACTCTTAATTAAATGGTATAAAAGAAAACCAGTGATGGGATTATATTACCAGAATGTGAAGATAGAGAAGTTAAATGTAGCCTTCTACCAAAATAGAGGCCTAATGTCCCTTTATAAAGAGACCTGGTCGTGAAATACCTTATTAAAATGCAGTATATAAGTCAATATTAAAATTATGTTAATGTGTTGATCAGAATACAAATGCAAATATATGCAAAAAGCCCATGTAATTCAAGTATTTATACAGGTACTGATTGGATCTCATTATACATCTTTAACATGAGTGTCTTATTTTCATTTTAAATTTTGAGATTGTTTATATGTGCTATGTAGAAAAGTTGAAGCTGTCCTAAGAAAAAATTCCATTGTCTGACTTTTCTTTGCTTATGCAGTGCAAGGACTGAGAATTTAAATATTTTTATTACACAAATTTTGTGAGGTTCTTAATTTTTTAGAAACTGACAAAATGAGAGGACGTATCTCTGAGTGTTAGAAAAAATTTGACAGGAAATCAGAGGAGAACTAGAAATTAGAGTAGAAAAGACAGATTTTTTTCCTAATATGGAATCCAGCTGAACCTAGATTGATTTGATTAATAGTAGTAATGATAAAATTGTGGTACATTAAGAACTCAATCCAGTAGAAACACACAATATTCATTTCAGTGTGTATGTTTGAGCATACAGGCTATGCATGAATTTGTGTTGGTAGAGTACCATGCTTTATACTCAAACACAGACCATGATACATTTTAAACTGCTTTTTTCGTAAATAAATATTTTTAAACATGCACAAATAATTACTCAAAGGTATGGGCCTCCTGAAAATAAATTAGTAAGAGAAAGCAATCTTTTTCCATAATTTGCCTTCCCCAAAGCTGGTTAAACATGTGTACAGTTCCCATTTCCATGGCCATATCATTACGTGGATTTTCTTGACATGTTTTGGAAGTACACTTTGGTTGAACCCGAATATTGCAAGTTTGCACTTAAAAGAAAATGTCTGTCTAAAACAGTACAAAGTAAGATATAGAATGGATGCCCAGCCCAGCCTGCACAACAGGATTGCTACCATGTTGTTAGAATAATTATATTTTGGCTGAACTAACTAATTTAGAAAAACTGCAGTACATCTAGCAAGACTGAAAACTTTCCAAGACTGGATTGGGTTTGGGGTTTTTTTTCATTTTTAGTATAATTTAAAACAATACCTCTTCTAGCTGCCAACAAACTCTTTCCCTGAATCTCACCATTCCTGGCTTCCCTCCTAACCATGTCCTGGCTCACCTCCAGAGCTGCCAAGTTTATGCCAGAAGCAGGAGGTAGATTTGTATGGGGCTGGAGGAAGATCTGGAGCTCTGTTAAATTTTCAAGCCCAGATGGGGCAACATGATTTGTGTGTTTATGTCAGTATGCCATACATCACAACTATCTGTGTGCTGACGTCAGCTTTGATTGGACATTAATGTGCTGAACACTGCAAACTAGAAAATACATGATAGATACAGATCTATGGCAACAATGCCACATAAGCAAATGTCTGTTTGGTGTGGCGATTCACTGTGCAAAATATTTCCCAAGATACACTGCATTAAGCCAGGGGAATATTTTGACATACTTTAAGAACAAAAACAAAATCATTATGGGCAAAGAGCGTACCATTTAAGAAAGCAGAGTCTTTCAGAGGAAGAGCTGAAACCAACATATTTAAGTATGTATCATCAGGCAAATATTGAACTGCTGTCCCTCACTAGAATCTCTCCAGAATTAAAACCAAATAGGGAAGATTCTATTCTAATGATTTGCAGGACTGTCAGTGATGAGGATACATTGCTGATGGTTGAGCATCTTTCTTTCCACAGCCTTTGTAATAATCCATTGTTATCAAAACCAGCAAGCAAAAACATGAATGGACAGCAAATGCTTTTTTCAAATGATAGCGTATTTTTTCTGTATCAAGAGTTTAGCTTTGTTTCCAGGAATCATCAGTGTTTATTTATTTATTTACATAAAAGTTTTGTATTTCTTACTTATACAAATAGCATCCAGCAGCCTGCTGAAGAACCGGCAAAATATGGTAATTTCTGGTCTGTGGATTTTTATAGAGGTCACCGACTGCTTCACATTTATATTTATACCATCTTTATGTGATTGCCCCTGTAGAATAATGTGACCAAAAGGTTCCGTTAAAATATCGTATATTGTCTCTCTCTTCCTAGAAGAGGAAATGATTTGCAAGTCAGCTTTTCTATTTCAGGGGCTGATATATTAGCAAAGTCTGGGGATTGGTGTGTAGCCAGTGTTCTTTTGCCTCACATCACTTAAGTTATTCCTCAGAAAGGAAATTCTGTAGGATAACACTACTTTATCATCATCTAGCATTAGGCTTTGTAGGTGAAATGGAAGTTCCCTGATTCCACAGGGATGGATGCTCTTGGCCTGTGCACAAGTAGCGGCTTTGAAAAGAGACCCCTCCCCACGATTTGATGCCATCTGGCCCATGGGGTGGGGAAGGGAGGGGGTGTAAAGGTGCCATGGGATCAGTGGATTTAGGCCTGGTAACCTGAGCAGATTGGGCTGTGCAGGACAGGCCACGACCTCGTGTAGTGGTCAGAAACAGAATTCAGTTTATTCTTTGATAGGAGCAGGAAATTTTCACCTTTTGTGTCTGCTTTGTAAGCTTCTCTGTGGCTAGAAAATACATGGTTATTGAAATGTGGGTTCATGAAAGGAGTTGGGATATTGATCAGCATTTTAATAAACCTAAATGTCAGTACAATGCATAGACTATTCTAACATAACCTACGCATGTTAGAATCCATAGACTATGTTTTAGTCTCTCTGCTCCTAATTGATAAATTATTATGCAATAGTTTACCAGGATTTAAATTGACCTTTCATAATAAGCATCAGTTATATAGTTTATGAAAGAAGTGCAAAATGTGCAAGATACTTTAAAATTAATAAAAAGTACAAAACTATAGCCTGGAGCTACAGAGCTAATTCCTTGTAATTGGGATGGGTATTTTGAGGTGATTAGCCTTGATATCCCTGAAGGTTTGATAATGTAGCACCTACAACCACCGAGAACAAAAGTATTATACCACCTGTCCAGGCACCTTTAAGATAACTATTTCTTATCTTAAAGAAGTACTTTGCTTTTTACCACAGATATGTTTCTTTTGGTTTTTTTTTTGTCTTGTTAAATACTGACATCATCAAAGCATTTAAGAACATTTTTTCTGACCTACCTCTGACTTCTCTGTTGTGACCTTTGAATGTCTCTTTCTGCTATATAAAATTAAGTAAAGAAAAACATGTGGAAAACAGCTTATTTAAGGCATATGACAGTACATTGTGGCACAAGATGTAAGATATCACTTTAAAATCACAAATATATTGAGAAATGGCGACGCTGCTTGGAGATTTAGATTCATGCATTGTGTAGAGAGAAACTTTCTGAGGGAAAAATGCTAAGAAATTACTTGAGTTTTCCTTGTTCAGCTGATAACCAAAATCAATAATTGTGTGGGTTCTGCTTGCCCAAAATATTAGATATGATATGCCTCAGTGTAGTAAAAACTAAGGTTTTCAGAGCCCAAACAGAAACTGGGCATCAGACTCATAGCAGAAATCAATGAGAGATAAGCTTAACACATGGTTTGTAAATATCACTGACGTGAGCTAATGATTGTTGTGAAGATTTAGAGAAATATTAATTTGGTGCCAAGTTAGCCCTTTTATGGTTTCTTCTTGTCAAATGTATGTTTTCTTTAGACAGATATTTCAAGTCCCTTTTTTTTCAAGAAAAAAGCCTTCTAACAGAATTTCTAAGTATTGATGACCTATTTTTTCCCCACAGTTTGTCATTGAGAAGCCTAAGGCTTACTCTATGAACATTAATTACCTTTTTCATCACATAGGATGTGTATTTTGTTTCCATGTCTTACAGAATAAAGCAATTATGGAACGTGTAACAAACTTGTCAGATATGGTAGTTGGTCTTGAATCATTTATTGGCTCTGAGAGAGAAACCAATCCATTGTACAAGGATTACCACGGTAAGTTCCATCCTTAGCAATGCAAAAACTCTGCCCTGAGTGTTTCTAGGGCACTTAGCAGCTCACCCTCCAATTGGGTATCTGCTCTAAAGGAGCGTTTGATTTCATTTTGGAATATACCTCTTAAATGTTTCCCCTTGCCTAACCAGTCTTGAGTTAGGGAAATTTTCAGCAAAGTGCATTAAGGCTGCAAAGGAAACATGGCAACTCCTTGCATGTTGTCAAGCCGTATTACCGAGGCACGGCTCAATCAGATGTACATCTCAACAGGCAGGCTTTGGGGAATTCACATGCAGGGGAGGCTTGGCAATCATCTGACCAGTGAGCTGAACTTGTCATGAAATCAATACTTTTGATCTGCCAAGTTTTAAATTGAGAACATGGGAAAACATATATTATAGTAAGGTGAATAAACTGCTAAATTATGTGCTAGATAAACTTTATGTAAAAATAATGTTCTGGTTTTTTTAGCTATACTTTGCAGCACTTGTGCATTTAAAGAAATGAATGTGGGCTTATGTGGCATGTAAAATATGAAATTGATTTTGGTAAAAAGTCATATAGCCTTTCAAGTGTTTTATCTCCAAAATGTGTAAAGGTGTTTAATCTTGCATTTTGTTTCCCCAAGATTTTTGCTGGCTGTTGCAGCATAACTATTTAAATTTTTTAAATTATATTAGAAGTTATGCAGAGCCAAAGCAGTGAATAACAGTTTTAGCTAATCTGGAGCAGTGCTCAGAGTGTGCATAAATTAAAGCTCTTATTATTGTGATACTGTGTAGTTCCATGGAAACCTTTAGCTGAAAGTAAACTGCTTATCTGAAACCTGCAGTAAACATATGACAGTGGCAGTGTTCTCCATAGCAGAATGTATAGGGTACATAGAAAAAAAGCAAAGATGGTGTTGAGACACCACTGTGTGTATGCAAGCTGTAATTAATAAATCAGAGAAAAATCTTTCTGACTGTGAAAGTGGTGCACATTTCATTATCTGAAAAAAGGTGAATGAAAAAGAAACTGTGAACAAAAGCTGGAATAATTTGCCTAATTATTTTTCCAACTGTATAATCGTGATATGGCCTTTGTTTATGCTAACATAATTCTGTCAATTTAATACTCCTTTTCTCAGTACTGAAGAGATCCTTTAAGACAATGTGTATTTTAGCAGTTATTTCCTGGTATCCTATAAAAATGTATGCTAAGCAATTTCGGGTCCTATTTAATAAAAATTATGTGCCAATATACATAGCTTTTGAGATTTACACAACCATAATTTGACAGTCTGAAAAGGGGTATTTCTAACCGTTTTAACTTTGTGGTTTCTTTTTGCATAAGAACATATTTCAAGGTATTTATTTATTGCAGATGGTGAAAGATTTTTATATTACTCAGAAGAACTTTGATTACATTATTGCATTATTTAATGAATCCTCCTTAATAATTTTATTAAGCTGCCTGCAAATTTAAATGTTTGAAAAGCCACAAAATAACAAAAGAATTATATAGATGATCCTTAAATAAAATTTCTAGGATACTGTATATAATAATCAACCTTGTGTTAAACCTGCTGTTCCTATATATAGTAATTAGATTTTGTACTCAAAAGCCTAACAAATAATTCTTCTAATTTGCTGGATGGGAAGCAGGGATAGAAGGTTTTAAACTATAAAAATGCTTTTCTAATATTATTGAGAATTTTTGTAATTCGTGCCCATAAAAATTATGCTTTTTAAAATATTTTGATTTTAGGAAACTTTCTTAAAAGAAAAAAAAAAAAAGGCCTGAAAAAATACTTGCTTTATTTTAAATAAGGGTTTTAATGTTTGGGATTTTCTCACAGCTGCCGTTTTGAAGTCAGATACCTTTTCTAAATGTTCGGTATTTCCATTTAGATGCTGGCTTTATGAATAGCAAATATAGGCCAGTAATTGAGAAGCCCTGTAGAATTTTCCTGGTTTTCAGATGTAGAAAATCACCCTTAGGTTGTTCAGAGACTATATTAGGCTGCACAAAAACCATCCAGCGTCCTTGTCAGAAAAAATCAGCTTGAGTTGCAGCTGACAGAATGCAGAGCTTGCAGTGCACCTAGTACTGTTAAAAACATCTGAACAGCGATAGAAGCCTCCTGCAGGAAGAAAACCTATTTCTTCTGGGGTGGCACAGGGGTTAAAATTTATTAAAAAGCATGATCTAAATCAGGATTTTCCAGAAACTTTTTTCAAGTCGTTTTCAGGGCTCAAAACGAAGGAGTTCTCATTAGAGCTTCAGTGGTTATCAGTAACCCATAAGCCTTGTTTTGCTGGCTGCTTACTGGTGCATTTAATAAAATAAAGATCACTCAGTGGTGCCGTGGGCAGCATGCAAGGTGATAGCCATATTTGCTTACTGTAAATACAAGAGAAAATCACACACAAACCGGCTGTAGTTTTGACAAGTATTAAGATCGCTCTTTACATCTGTACTTCTGTACCCAAGTGCAATTAGTTTTCCTCGCACAAGGATTTCTGTTTATCTTATTCTGCTTGATTACTTGAGCATAATCACACCGTTTGCTTCATTGCTCCTGGTAGTAAGCTCCAGTTTAAAAAGGGGAGGATGAGTGTGTGTAAATATACAGAATTCTGCTGTAAGACTCTAATTTATGCATCTGGATGACAGCATTTTCTTAATTTTTTTTTTCCCTCCTTTACTCCTTCTTTCCACAAGGTTTGGTTCACGTACATCAGATTCCTCGGCTTAATAGCTTGATCTGTGATGTGTCAGACACGAAGGACCTTGCTTTTAGATTAAAAAGGAAGCTGTTCACCATCGAGGTAAGAGAAACATTGTTTCACTATTTAGAACCCAAAAGGTGGAGCTAATCCCATCTCTTATGTTTCGTTTTGTGAAATACATAAAATATGCATCAGATGTTGTAAATTCGTTTCATTCGGGTTTTGCTGCTCAGAACGGTTTTATAAAATACTGTAATATGCCTTCTAATTAAAAATGTCTCATTTGCTGCACTAAATCGGTCTGTTATAAATACTTTATTTTGGTTTAAAATGTACATAGAAAGTAGGCCACAACCTTCAATAACAAAGCATGACATGTTTCTAAGGATGTCAGGAGCATATTTAATTAAATGTTAATGACTTGCTCTTACTTGTGTTAGTGGGTGGGAAAGTAGCTACATGTTATTACCCCAGTAGAGGGATTTTAATGTATAATGTTGCCTAAAATTGTGTGTGGTATGGGGGATAAGTGTCCTTATCAGTATTCAGAAACCATTTTCTTTGCATTACTGAAATCACCTTTCGCTCTTTTATGTCATTTTAAACACAGTATCATTTACACTAATGTCCTTAAGTAAATTTCCTACTAAATTTAAACTTTTTTCTGTGACCTTTATGCAGACAGTCCTGATAGAAGGCAGTAATACAAAAGATGTATTTCATTTTAATCTTGCTAAAGAGCAAATGAACATAGCACTATTAAGCAATTAGAGCTGATGTATTTATTAACCAAGTAATGCTTAGAGATGGAAGATGGCTTTCAGGGTGATGTGATAGTCATCGGTACAGTGTGGGCAAATTTTTTTTTTTTAACAAAGACATAAAACAGCCAAGCATCCCTGACAAACCATTTTGTTTAATCTCTTTTCAAATGAAAAGCTCTTAAGCAGGCCACTTGTCTTAACTGCTTGAAACCATAAAAAGAGAGAATTGCCACCAATAAATTAGCATATTTTTTACTCCATCACCAAATGCTGGTCAATGTGGCTTGGCACTGCTTTGGTGTTTGGGACTTCACCCTTAAGTGACCACTTTGGCCCTTATTTGACCCTCTGCCCTTTTTAGCTGGCCACTTGATAAGGTAACTTAAGGGTTCTCTCTCCTCACTGCCCCCTCCCCTTCACAATTGCAAGTAGCCCTAACCTATAAATCATTGAAAGGGCCCTATCAAGTGACAAATTAAGGTGCCCTCCTCCTAATTAATGGTCATCAATGTCTTTAATTATCTAATCCTATTGAGAGTAGTTAATAGTTAATCAGGCAGCCAGTTCTTCATGCAGGTCATCTCTGCGTGAGTGCTAGAAGTTTCTCAACTCGAGGTATCCTCTTCAGAAGCCACTTAAAGGCAAATACATGAAGGAGGGCTTTTCTCCCAAAGACAGTTCCTTTCTGTTTGTCACTTTGCAGAGAATGTGGTTAGTGAAACCAGGCATTGTGAGGAATTAAAGCATTTTAACAACTGCTTTTGAGCGGTACAGTAGAAAGAAAACCCTTGATAGTCTGTGTTTAGTTTTAAAATACAAATGTTCTCACTGTTTTCAGAAGTGCAGAGAAGCGTGTACCCGGGTTTCACAACATAGTAAATTCTCATTTATTATAGCTGTGAATTATAATATTTGGGGGGGGTTCTCATTACCATGAATCCTGACTCAGAATACAATTTTTTCTGTCAGACGAATTTGAGATTCTAATTTGTAATGTAATTTGGAAGGGAAGAAAACCCTTAGCAGGAGGCTCTGTAAAAACAATTGAATTAGCCATGGGGCGTTGGAAACAGGAGTCTAGTGGAACTCTTGAAACAACCTGTTGCCCTAGACATGCGTAGATGACCCACTTGTATAATTTCTCCCTTCATTGCTCAGCTGCAGCCCCTTTTTAATAACTTCAGTTTTGTTAGAGATATGCTTTCTGTAAGCTGAGCTGACACAAACTATCCCTTTTTGAACATGTTAGATCACTGTCCTACTGTGATCTTCCTTTACAAGTTTCACTAATCTATAATACATATGTTTTTCTTCCTCATACTGGTAGGGAAAGCAGACGATGGCTAGGCTGGATAGAGCAATAAGGGCAATAAGAAAATGGGAGCAAGGGAAAACTGAATTAAGGATGTGAATACAATCTTCTAAAATGGGTTTCTAGTTTCTACAGTTAGAATGTGATGCGTCAGCAGTCAGTCAGTGCTGGTTCTGGGGGCAAAAGCAAAAAGCAGCACAACAGTGTGCGTTGGAAGCAACAGTATGCTTTGTACAAAGTGCCACTAAGTTTAGGACTTCTTCAGAATGTAATTTAAACATGAAATGAAAATATCTGTTGAGTCCCTTACAGTTTTTTGAAAGACTCTGCATACTTATGTACACAATTTAGGATAAAAATATTGACCTCTACTTGAAATGCCACTTTAAAATCAAATTGCATAAGAAAAGTTAGAAACAGAACCTGTGACTTACGGCAAAATTTCTTCAAAAAGCATTTTCATCACTCGACCATTCTTTTTTTACAGTTTAAAATCAGAGCATGGGACATGGATTTCATCTTTGGATTGCTCACCAGTTAAATAACTCTTTATAGTTTTGCCCTCATAGGTGCAAAACCTTGAATGTCAAATCCATTTTATTAGATTGCAGTGTTGGGGGAGGGACTCCGCCTCTTTATAGCCTGCAGAATCATTTAACTGTTTCAGTTTTCCTTGTGTCTTCTTCATCAAAATGAGATTGACTGAAATGTTTTCTAAAGAGATTTTTTTTTAAATTCAAGATGAAAATGGTTTTTTAAATGAATATTTATGAGTGCTCATTGTCCATTTATAAATTATGAAGCAGAAACTTTCCAGGAAAACCTACATGTTTGTCCTAAAAGGTGCAGGAGCTATATCCAGCTTTCCCAAATCTTCACACGTTAGTTACTAGCAATATACTATTAGATGCAGTATTATCAGAGATCTATCTTATGTGCATACCACTTTAAAGGACACAATTTTGAAGTTAGCCTGTCTAATCCTATTTCTTCCCACTTTGGAATCTTAATTAGAAGGAGATAAAAACCATCATTTGACTAAATTATTGTCTTGAATCTGTAGCAAAAGGTATAATCCGCAATTGGGCCAATTAGTGTACCCCATAGTTAGCTATGCTGAGGCAGGAAACTTGATTAGATCTGACACCAGCCTAGTTCCCACTGTTGTTTTGCCAGGTATGATGGTCAGACTTCAAAGGGCTTGAGGCATCAGCAGGGCAAGGTTTGGAGGCCAGCTTAGGTCCGGTCGTTAATCTCTCTGCTAAAACCACAGCAGCCCTCGCACAAAACAAGCTTACACGACACAATCATGCGGTATTAAAGTTTGGGTTGAGTCATGCCAATTTGCCTTTGATTTTCTGATGATTGACTAAAAGATGGCTACATGACTAGACACATACTGAAAGTTTACTGATTAGGTAAGTTCCCCAAATATTTGAAATATTTTTTGATTTCTCAGTTAAATGATATGACAACCCGTTCATCTTAATGCGACTTTTCAACAGAATTGTTGTTGAAGTGCTTTTTGCTTTCTTTGTAGCTCTGAATGTAACTTTTATCAACATTTGATAAATTTTGTGGGAAGATTATGTTCATAGTTTTATTTGACAGAACTTTATCTTTGTTGTTCCAAAGTCTCCTGTGTCAAGACTAAAGGAATCTGTGCTTAAATGTGTTTTTTTCACTGCTCCAAATTTCCATGGAAGCACTGTTTGTCTTTCTTATTTAGGTACGTTTATAATTACTCGCTAAAAGGGCATTTTCCCTTAATTATTTTCCACCTCACCATCGAGTAAAGCACTGTTCCATGGCTGCGATTACATAAGTGTTCCTTTCTTTTGCAGTCTGATTTGTTCAAATATTGCAGTAACAGTGACATGTTTCCATTCTGAGAAAAGCCTAAGGCTGCTTTAGTATTATTCCAAATGATTGAAATTGCCATCTTGCTGACTTTCCCTTGGGCAGCTTAGGGCCTGTTTACTTTTGTATTTGTTTCACATGTTCCCTCTGAGTTTGGCTGGCAGGACATCATTACCTGGTTTGACAAGACAGTTGGAGAAGATTCATATTTGATTAACTCCCTTTGTTATTGTCTGGACAACACAAACCTCTGAAATTATCTATTTGGATTTAAAACTCCTGATAAATTCAGATAAAAACTTGCAAATAGGAAAGTCTGTGAGGGTGTTTTTATTAATTCCCTAGTTTTGCTTAATTTTTAAGTCTTCACTTAACAGTCATTTATTAGAAGTATAGAGACTAAGCTTTTTCCTACAAATTTTTATATTATAGTTTGTATAATAAATAGTTGTTGTGCAAATACACTTTTTAAACAATACACAAGTCACAGCCAGACAATATTTTCTTTCTAATGGCTACGTAACACCTGTGCAGCCCACAGTAGAAAGCTTTAGAAGCCAGCTCAGTTTGAAACCAAGTCTCATATACAATATAAAGAATTACCACACAGCAAAAGCAAGTTTCCTGAGCTTAATGTGCAAATTTAGGAGTTTCTTCTCTGAGAGGTGTTTCCTAACAGGAGGAGAAGAAATTAGAGGAGTCCCGTGCCAGGAAAGTGGCTGGTTTCTCAGTGCCAGGCAGATGCAATATGGTATTATGGAGCACTCAATACTGCATTTTCCCCATGGTAATTGCCAGAGTAAAAGGGTATGTCTTGGAAGAAAATGTAACCACAAAAACCAGCAACTGAGTCTATATAGAATTAGAAATAAACATAGGATTGCAAAGGCATTCAAATAATATCCTGTCTTCATCTAGCAGTAAAAGACTGTAAGAAAATTAATGATTGCCAAAATAAGAAAGAGTTGCAACTCCAGATATTTGTGTCAGTTATGTGTCCAACATTGGTATTTGGAAGATTACTTAAAACCCTTTAAGACTGTGATTTTCGTCATGTAAAACAGGAAATACAGCTTAGGTAGCCTTCATCTGAAATCTGTATTTCTGCCTATGTTTTTGTCTTCTTTTCAGTCTCTCTCTCTTGTCATTGCTTATCTCAGACAGACTACACTGTGCTAAACTTCTGATTTGCAAAAGGGAAGTGCATGTGGCCACTGTTAGAGGTTATTTACCAAAACAGGTGGGTAAGACTAAGAGCTGATTTCTGCTGTGCTTCAGAGTGATATCCTCATAGCACAGGTCTGGTCCTAAGGGGCTCAGGAGATGGCAACGTCACTGAGTGCCAGAACTGTGCTCCTGCAAACATTTCCTAAGTAATTATTCATCAGGAACAGGTACAGACACAGTGGCTTAGGCTATTGCTTCTGGAGGAACAAGTCAACCCTGTCACCAGCACATATGGGATCAGTGTATATTTAAAATATGCATCCATGCCATACCAGCCTCTCTATCAGTGAGAATTAGAAAGTGGCAATAATAACATCACGGCTTTTAGCTTCTCTCAAGAGAATTTGAGGCAGTATTCATTAATGGCTGACCCTAATCTTGATTATATTCTTCGGATGTTTCTAACGTTGAGTAAAGTTTTAAAAAAATGCATTTGAATTAATGAACTATTTTTGGCCAGAGCTGACAAAAAGAATCAGTGAGCCTGAGAGCTGACAAAAGACAAAGCACTGGTTTATTTTAAATTTGGGTAAAATGATAGTTCTATAGCAATCATTCAGTAAAATATGGAAAATAAGCTAGTATATGCTACGAGATATATATTGCAATAATGATCTGTATACCTTCATATATAGAAAAAACAATGCTGGATTTTAAGATTGTGCACTGGTGCTGTTACAAGACTTGACCCTCTGTTAGGGCCTTGCAGCCCTCAAAATGGAACCTTTTTTACTGAGCCAGCACTTGTGACAGCCTGGCTGTCCAGGGCCTGGAGCATGGATGAAACTTCACAGGTATTCCCGGTTCAGAGACGAGACAGAACTTTTCTGAAGTGTTACAGAAAGTGTATTTCTTCAATTTTCTCATCCCCATGTATTTGAGAACACAGCTACCCTTGGGGCTTGCATGGAAAATCTTCTTCTCCTCAGCCTGCCTTGAGCAGATGCATCATACCTGGCAAACTCTAGTACTGGATGTTCCACTCAAGCTGGGGGACTCCAATGCAGGGAACTCTGCATAGAAAACCAAATTTTCAAACAGAGGGAGGTGAAGCATTGGAATAAAATTCACCTGAAGTTTATACCAGTAAAACCACCTTTGCATTGATTTTTCCTGTCAATTTTTCTTATGATGTTAATAAAGACATTACCACTGGGTTATTTAAAAATAGTTCAAAAGACAGTAATTATAATACCATAACATTTTCTTAATCTAAAATTAACAATACTGCAAGATTCTCCTGCGAAACTAATTCTGTCATAATACCAAGCTCCATTTTGCATTATTTCATCTAGTAGCCAGTTCAGGTTCTCTTTACCTGGTATGGTGTACTTCACTGAATTGTTTTGTCAGATGCTGTCAAGCCAACCTACCATTGTTAAAGAAAATCAAACTAAATCATTTTGGCATGAGCCTTCCAGGAATAAGGCACAGAATATGAAGGGTTTGATGAAATCAAGGATTTGATTTCAATATTGTAAAAGACTGCCTGTCAAAAATGTATTACATTCTTTCAAACAATTTTGAATAAATATACATGTTTAAAATTGTGACAGTACAATTTAGCTAAAGTTTTGGGAGAGTATTTTTAAATTATAATAACTTGAGGTGAAACAATACTTGGAGTGCTCCTATTTGAAAAGAAAAACCCTCTGAATCCTAATGGTACACAGAACTGAAAACAAATGATCAGTTTTATTCAGTAAATGGAATTTCAGAACACATATCTTGTGCACATGTGGAAGAATTTAATTTGAAATATGTCACCTTCTCAGTGTGTACTACCGAATAATGTGAATTAATTTATTAATTAGGCAGATATAGGAAGATATTGTTAACTTTTAGATTTCACATGGAGACTTGTAATATCCTGAAATGTATTTAATAATTAGTTTTGTTTTTTGGGTTGTATAACAGTGTAATGTGAGAGTTCCATTCAATTTTTTGAAACTTTAACCCTTGTAATACAGTACATCTGCAGTTTCTTCAGTAAATGGAACTCATCTATATTTTTTTTCAAACAAATAATTACGGTGCTTAGAAATATTTATACAGTGTGTTGTTGCACTGGAAGAACATGCACCACAAAGTCATTAATGCAGTGAAAGGTCATTGTGCATATTGTGATGGGCTGCTCATTCTCAGCAGCCGTGCTAAGGGTCAGTGTTGCAGCATGAAAGGGTTTGGCCTGTTCAGCCTGTAAATAAATGGGTCAACTTTTCCTCTATTTGCCACACAAGTAAAGTAGCTGACATATTCCCACTTCCTAACTGTTAGGAGACAGGTAGACTAAGGCCATCTTTTGTAAAAATGTTGGTTGGTAAAGATTGAAAAACTCTTTCTCTGCACGGATTGTATTTTTCACTGAAGCAGTAGTATTTTTTAGACAAAGGTTGGTCGCCATGAGGTAGAAAGATATTGATGGTGAGTCTTTAAGAAGCAAAAAGAGCTAAGCCCTGTATTTGTAGCAGATCTCAGCAGGAACTGAGTGCCACTTCCATTAAATGCTCTTCAAAGTATCACAATTTTTAATAAAATTAGGATATTTTTGTAGTTGTATAATGTTCTCATTTTACAAAGAATAACAAATTCAATCCGGCTGTTACACGGTAAACCAGATCTCTGGTTTTCTATGTCTCTGTAAATGCATGAGAATAAAAATGAAACCTCAGAGGAAGTCACATTTTCTCATCCACAGGTCTACATTGTACCTGAACCTTATTGATTCACTGAAGTTCAGAGCTCTTAGGGAAATGAATGAGAGCAGGAGGGTTTTATATCTCTGTGTGGAAGTATGCACATCCAGCTGGATGTCCTGTTATGGTTTTATTTATCAATCTTTGGGTAGGAAGTGGTTCAGAGTACTCTCTGAACTAGGCAATGGGAAGATAGCCCCATCTAATACTTGTAAAGGGTTAAAATGGCATTTTGTAGGGAAACAGACCAGTGCTGCCAAATGTTTGCCATGACTAGTAACATACTTAATCAAAGAAATTCCATGTGTTTTATTGGAACTTTGCACATTCAAGATTAAGGGTTAACGTTTCCAGTCTTTTGAAAACATTAATGGTTTTAGATGAACATAAATCTGTAAGGAAACCACAAATTTACAGTTTCTTTAAATTCTTCACCTGTACAGAAATTGGTTCCATACCATTTCTCTGATCTATTTGTTTCACTGTTTCACAAAAAATATTACCCTTTATTGACCTGATAACATATAAGAACTTGGGGTTTTAACTTATTTTTATTGAGAGCAAACTAGTATTAATCTGAAAGACTCAAGGAAAGTGCCAAAAAGAGACAGGAGGAGAAAAATATACATTCACTGCAAGGTACTGTAGTGGAACAAAAATGTTCTATAATCATTGTGCAAATACTGCTTTTTGCTTTGGCCAAATTATAGGCTAATATTTGTAACTAAATTTCAGAGTACATTTTATTTTTATATTCCTGGCCAAGAGAATTGTGCAAAAAGTAGAGTATCATTAGGTTTTGGTCATGCCATCTTTATGGCTCTCTTTCTCACAGTTGTTTTAGTTGCATGGGTTAGATTTTTTTTTTTTTTTAATTTGATTTTTCATGGTTGTATTTCATATGGTTTTCAAAGGATTCTGTACCATGTGTAATGTACTTTAAAGGTTCTCACTGCATATTGAAAACCTATAGGTTTTGAAATATCAAGTGAAACTCTCTCCTAGAAGGAAAACATTTTTTATTGCAGTGGAAGTGGTATTTCTGGCCAGATTAACATTGACACCATATTAGCCCCCTTCAGAATGAATGGCATTACCAATAACAGTTCTGCTCCCTCCTTCCTTCTGATCAAAGTAAGCAATAACTGTATAGTGTACAATAACTAAAGCTTTTTATTGATGTCCATAAATACATAAATAAATAAAGCGAATTTGGCTGACAACTTATACCAGTCATAGGCTGCTTGACTTTCAGGAAACAGCTGGTAGCACTTGCTAAAAATAATTCACTTTAAATGCCTCATTTCAGGTATTTAAGGTTTGAAAAACCTATCTTTTTAGCTTGTGGAAATACAATCTATGGGCTCTTCACCTAGTTTTGCCCTGTTTGAAGTCTGCTGTAGCAAAAATTACTCAAGAATACACCCTGATGTTCATAAGTTCATGTTGACAAAACAGTTGCTAAATGGACTTACTTTTTTTCTCATGTTAAACCAGTAATCTTTGAGTAGCGTGTCTGCTTGAGTCTTATTAAAACGTAAAAGCAGAAAACAAAATCCAACAAGTTTACCACTTTTAAGTTGGAGAATGTGAGCATTGCTGCACGGAAGAAATCCACTTCACCTTGGAACCAAAACAGTGCTTGCTATTCTCAAAATAACCTGATTGCTCAATATTTAAAATTTTAAGATCTTTAGTAATCTTTGCTCTGGGAAAGACAGGCTTTGTGTGACCCGCATGTGAACGTTTGAGGTGGAGGATTTGGCCATGGTAGCTGAGTCTTGAGGGGATTTCTGAAGTCCCTGTGGTCCACCCACACTATCTGCTGGGCGTTTGGGTATTGTTGTGTTTGGGAGCAGAACATTGCCCGGGTTTGGTGAGGAGCTGTTCAGTGACCTGCCTGGCCTGGGCTGGCCCGGGCTCTGCAGCTGGAGCAGGGATGAACTGTGCAGTCTGCAGATGCACTTGGGGTCTGGGAGTGACCCTGCTGCTCTGTGTTCTCAGCCAAGGATTGCGCTGTTCCAGGATTGCTCAGGTTTGGAACATTCACCTTAAGCTGCTTTTATTTATGAGCCAACACACAAGTGGATGAGCAAGAGCTGACCAAGGCAGGTCTGCTTGTGGATGCAGCCCCAGCTTGTACCCATCTGGATGCACAGTATGTGATGTATAGGATAAACACATTCCTGGCCACTGGAGGTGCCAGATGTTACAAGTGAGCAGCATTTTCTTTCCTGCTCTCTATTATGTGCAGTTATCCGTTGGTTTCATCTCTGCTCTCATTGATTTATTAGGGACTTAGTAATGTGCTGCTTAATCAATAACCACTGTAGTCTCTGGAGATAGATGTATCTCAGGTCTGCCACCTAAAGCCCTGAAAGCAGCGCCATAAACCTGCTAATCAACACTTGTCACCTTTTGGTGTAAGGCTTTGTAATTCTGGGCAGGTTACAGGTGCCCTGTACTGCCTCAAATGTGCTCTCACAGACCTTTTTCTACCAGAGGGTAGTGTGGAAGAAGTTACATCAGCTATAATGAAGGGAAAAATGCCTCTCCTAGGATGAGTATTTATTGAGAGGTACCAACCAGTATGTAATTTGTAATTCTTGTTGCTGTTTAAAAAAAGAACAAAACCCAAAAAACTAATAAGAATGAAATCTAGTGCTTGTATTTAGATCTGATCCTCAATAGTAGCATAGCCATGGGCTGTTTATGCTTGGTCTACATCATCTAGACTAAAAATAGCCTTCCTGTCGTTTTATTGGCAGAGTTTTAGCTACTCCTTTAATTCTGTTTAAAAATGGATAGAGGGAAAGACAGCATAAATATTGAATGTGTGCAGATATTTCAGTAAGTAACTAAAAGGAGATTCCTGATGCTTTGAAGAGCTGTATAATTAAGTGGAATTCATATTAGGCTTAAGAGGTATTTTTAAATTAATATAATCTTTAAATGTATTGTAAATATTTTTTGTATTTGTATCATTAAAATCACTTCTTTTAAATATCTTATGTATTAAATTATATTTATTTTATTAGTGTCCTGCTTAAATTTTGCTCTTCTTAGATTCCCCTTACATTTTTATAAGAAATTACTGGTGAGGTATTTAATTTCTCATCAGTGAAATAGGAAGCCACATTATTTCCACTTTTTCTATTTAATAAAGTGAGTTTTTGCAGAATAAGAAGACAAGTCACTACTGCCTGCTTAAATATTCAGAAACAGTCTGAAAATTTCAGGCTTGCTGTGTTATGGTTTTTGAAAACATGTGGAAACAAGGGGAGAGAACTGTTTTTTTTGTGTTCTGTCCATCCTACAAAAACATGGGCTACTTTAGGAACTTTCAAGGCCACAGTTACCTTATGGAAAAGACAGATTTGAGGTGAAAGTGCATTTGTGTTGGTTTTTTACTGATCTGAAAAGGGCATTTTGACTTTGAAAAAGCCATGAAAATTAATCCACGTTACTGATACGCCCCTAAACCTACAAAGAAGAGTTTTTACTGTGTTAACAGAGTAAGGCTCTAAGGTAGAAAAGTTGCAGTGAAAGGATTTTGTCAGTGGATTACTTATAATCTCATATAAGAAGCACTTTTTCCTCTGTCTGAACTAAAATTCTATTTGTACCATGGTCTTTTCTACTTCTGCTTCTCAGTTTTTGTCCATCCACACCACGGTGTGTGGTTGCATCCTTTAGGGCAGTGTTATCCTGCACATTGAGTATAGTTGCCTGTGCTCACACAAATAGGAATAACTGGAATACTTTCTTGCAGCTTCTTTGATTTTCTTTATTTTTTGTTTCTCGGGTTTTCATCCTGAAATTATATTTTTACTTTACAAATTGACCCAAAAAATCAGCATTTATTGCGGTCAGATGCGTTTGAAAGTAAGTTATGTTAACTGCTGCTTTTATAGAAGGTGGTTGGTGGTGTTACAAGTGAGATGATGAAAAGACAAGCAGTGAAAGTTGTCATTTTTACATGAGAGCATCCAAAGTAAAGTAAATAGTTGCAATCCATCTGTTATGCATGGCACTGGCATAGCGGGCTATCAGTTTTCAGAACTCATAATGCAAACAGAATATTTATTAGTGAAAATTATGCATAACTGGTGTATTTCTATACATATAATCTAGACTTCTGGTAGAAGTATCTATAAATAAAGCAGAATTTGTACAAAGCCAGAAATAGTCCCTTAGCAATAATTTTTATTGTGAGAAGTATCACTGTTTATATGACATTATTGGTATTCAAACTAGTTTATGAGGGGTTTATAACTTTTTTTTGAGGAAGTATGCTTCCATACAAAATTACATTCCTAAAAGATTTACTGTTCCTAACATTAAATAATATTGTAAAATTACTTTCTATCTTGAAAAATCAAAGCAGCTATTCTTGTTTCAAGTTTCATCTAATATATTGTTCCGTATGGTTGTATGATAAACACATTATTCCTTGAACAGGAATTAAGAGTAAAGCTGCCAGGAAGGGGTTTTGTTGTCAGAGTAGTTCCCGCCTCATGTTTTGTAAGAGATTTCATGGTCCTATTGTAAAGAGTGGATGATTTAAAACGTGTTCCCAAGATAAACTTTCCCATTGTCATTAATGAGGATGGATAATACTGAGTGACAAGTGCATTAGGAATGACACAGAAAGAGCTGTTAGATTTGTCAGAGCATATCACTTCAGGCAATGAAACTTGAGGACATTCTCTTTTAGCAATTTTTTGCTATTTATTTAGAGAACCAAGGATTGTGATTGCTCACACAGGTGGATTCTACTGTTTAGTTCATTAAATATTTAGGTACCTTTGAAAAGGTAAAGGTGATAAATATGAGCATTATACTCTGCTGTGTGGGGTGCAAGTGGTTGCTTTGCTTACAAATAATTCCACAAAACTAATACACCTTTAATTTGTTTTTAAAATGTTTATTTGCTAGATAACTTTTAATTTGCAATATTTTTACTGAATGGGAGTATTTAAAGTTATATAATAAGAAATGCTCTGAACTGTCATAGTGAAGCTTCTGGGATAAAGAAGCTTAAAATTAGGACACTATACATGTAATTTACATTGACTTAAAAATTGTATTTCTCCATAGAGCAAGACTTTTTAAATATTTATCTCTGAATAATTAATAATGTATGACTTTTTCTGGTGTTTAAAATCCTTCCAAACTACAACATGCCTATCAATTTCCATTTTGAACATGCAATTGGTCACTTTTTCGCCTTGATTCATCTTGCCTGGCTGCCAACCAAATTTTGCCTCTGTGTACCTTCTTGACACTAATAATGACTGAGTTTCTGTTCGTTTGCGTGCAAGATTTCCCAAGCGGCAGTTTGGGGCTGGGATAAACTATCTATCACGATTGCGTACAACTAATCTGCCTCAACCAAACCGCCCAATGATTGAAATTGCATTTGACAATTCACCTCTCCTTGGCGTGCCTGAGGTGAACATAGCTACAGACCATCCCCGGAAGGGCATAGCAGCTCCTCCATATGTTGGGGAGGATCCTTTTATTTGTGTCAGGAGACTTTTAGCAAAGCATGTATAGGCAGAGATTTTTTTATTTTTTTCTTTCCCTAGACTTCCTTGTTTGCAGATGTGTGGCTGCTGCTTTCTCCTAACCAAAGCATTTTGGCTTCGTGAAGCGTTTAGTGATCTTTGTTTTGTTAAACTCTTCCTTTGAGATGAACCAGGGCAATACTGGATGTGTGGGAGATAAATATTCAGGAGGGATTTGAAACAAATTATTTTTTGTTATAATTCATAGGCCAGTAGTGCTGGTCAAACATCAGGCAAAGTACCTGTTACTCTCTTGACCATTACCAAAGCCTTCACCTGCTTGGAGCATTTGGATAACACAGAACCAGAGAAAGCATGAAAAAGCAAAATCATCTGTCATATAAGAAATCTTTTAATTCTTTTCCAAATCACAAATTTATTCATATAGCCTATAGCTGCTGGTTTAAAAATCTGTCTTTACAAATATGATCTGACAAAACAGACCTTTTATTTCTGGGTGAGATTACTCAAACTATCTTCAGAGTAAAAAGCTTTCTAAGTTACTTTTTGCTAAGTATTGTCCCTTTTTGTGTGAGTTCACTTTTAGCATAATATCTTAAGTAGCAGCCTATGTCATCAAGAGTGTTGCTTTTCATTAGTGATGTGTATCACTAATGCTTCATCAGAGATAATTAATTTTTCAAATGCAACATTTCTGAAGAGTTTGAGTAATAAAGTTCTATTACTAGGTAGATAATTTCTCTGTGGTTTCTTCTATAGTTTCCATATATTGAAAGATTACACTTCAATATATTAAAAGATACACTGGATATATGAGCCCTGTCTAACTTGAGATATTCTGTGATACTGTGATAATGCAGTTAGAAAACACTGAAGAATTGCACTCTGGGATATGTTTTGATTTCTCACTGTTTTGTCTAACAGCGTGTTTTTGCTGTTATTTTTGTGTTTTCACAGTAACACAAAGATCCCCAGTCAAATTGTGCTTCCAAATAAGTACAGTCCATTCCTGTTGCTGAAAAGGGGAGTGTCAGTGGCTCACGCATAAAGACATGACTATCAGCCTAATTTTCTTTCTGACACAAGTCATCCTTTTCTCCTTAAAACTGAAATGCATTTTTTAAAGCACTTTCATTCAGGAGATTAAGTTCAAGCTGAATTAGTAATCTTTTTGAGATGCTTGACAGCTGAACGTTGTAGATGTATCTGTTTTAGTCGTGGGGAGGAAGCTAAGTAATATGGGTATCATTCTTTCTGCAGCATTTCCAGTCAACAAGTCCCCAAGAATCTGCACCCTTTTGAATATATAAATCATTAATCTTAGTACCCAGATGCTCTGAAGGCAGGAAAGAATAACTCGGCCACACAGCCATGCTCAGTTCACTTGTTACAGTAGCACTGCACTAAATCTACCCATAATTGAAGTCCCGCTTTCCATATTTATTAATTTATTTATTGTGGTTGTTTTCTTTCTGATCCTTTTTCCTTTGAGTGTCTCTCTGTGGCACAACACAGTGCCCTGTGTAGGTGCTGGTCACTCTAGACCAGCTCTCATGGGGGCAAAAATCAGTGTCACCATCTCAGACCTGGCAGGCCAAGCAGAGCACCCACCTGCCCACAGCTGTTAGCATCGTATTGCCTTGACGTGTTCCAGTCTTTTGGAGTAACTCTTTGGTTTCTACATGATTCCAGCTTTTTTTGTTGTTGTTGTTGTTGTTCCCTTTGGTATTAACCATGACTTCTTAAAAAATAACTTCTTAAATTCTTAGTCTGGATTTGAGTTTTTCTTGTGTGTTCTTTCCTGTGTGATATCAAAGCTTTAGGCTATGACTTGGCGTAATGACCTTCCTCATTATAATAGTTCTTGTCCACATCAGATTGAACAGTTGTCATACAAAAATGAGATCTTTCTCAGGCTTCTGCTATTACATGTAAAATACCTGTACTGGTTTTATTGTTTATAAAGCAATATTAAAGGGAGGTGGCAGAGGAGTTCCATCCTGTTACCACTGCACTGCCAAAGAAATTGAGGGAGAGGGATTGGAGTTGTTGGGGTCTGCAAATTCATCAACCACTAAAAATAAATGAAAAATACCATATAATTTTTTTAATAACCACCAAGCTGCTAAAAATGTTCAACGTACATTTTTTAAATAATTTTGTCAATCTAATTGTACACTTAAATTTATTACAGTTGTCTTCTCACACCCAGTTATGCCCTTATCACCAATTAGTTCTGACCTTAGAATCTCTAGATGTACTTATGTGTAATGCCATTGAACATTACATTTTAAGATGAAAGTACAGTTATTTGTAAGTATGGTCTGTAATTCAAGGAAGGCTTCCCCATCAATTTCCTTATCTACAGTGTGGTGGTTCATAACATCTTTATTATAGAAGTAATAAAGGTCATTATGATGCCTTTGTATTACAGAAGCATAATTTTAAAATCCTCTTGAAATTAAATTATTGCTTTCAGAGACTGAAACTAGAAGAGGCTTTTAAACTTCTACTTCAAAAAATAGTAATTTTTATAAAAGAGAATATGTAATGCTCTGTTGCATTGGTAAAGTTTTACACATCATCAATCCTTTGAAAAGCACTTCACAGACTACACATAAATACAATTCCTGAAACATGGCAGATGTTTGGAAAGTGTCAGTTCAGACTTTTAACTAACTAAAGACCTTATATCTTCACTGAGAGAGTTATTGGAAAATACTTAATACATTCATACTATAAGTTCTAATGTTGGGATGTACTTTCTTATAGAGTTCCAAACTCTGTTAAAATGGAGTAAATATAACCAGATGTAAAGTGCTAAATCAGGCCACATGGGCAGTAGTTGTGATGTGTATTTGTTATATAATGCTGTTTATCTTGTTGAGCTGTGATCGCTGCTTTTTGACTGATGTTCCCATTCATCCCATATTTCTCTTCACTTCCCACCTTCCTCTTCTTTATTTTAAGAACGATGATAGGAAGATCTTGTTCTTCTTGGAGATTGGACTAGATCACTTCTAAAGGTCCCTTCCAACCCAAACCATTCAATGATTCTGTGATTCAGACAACACCAAATATTGGAATGCCTTTAGCAGCTGGATTAGCACCTTAGCTTCTTCACTGCTACACTGGATTACTAACCAAACTCTTGGCTGGCTATTAATATGAATTCATTAACAAAAGAAAGCCCGATAGTCAGTTTTATGTCCTGGAGATTCAAAGGAGGATTCTCTTCCTCTGGGATGGAAGTTCAGCTGACAAGCAGAACTTCAAATCAAGCTGCTTCAAATGCTGTGGGCACTGCCACTGAGTATTTTCTGAGCTCCTTGGCAACAGAAGGTCCTTGTGACTTAACAGTGTTGATTTGCCAAAAGAAATACAATCTCTGGGAGGAAAACTACTGTTTGATGAATTGTTTTGTTCAGCTACACAGTTGGTGAAAGTTCCACGTAACATTAAAAATTCTAGGCTTATACTTAGATGTCTTTGATTCTTCACAGAGCCCACGAAGACAAAGACACAAAAAAGCTTTTGCACAGACTGAAACCTGTTCCTCATGAATATTCAAAGAACTGGCTTCAATCACACAGAACACAAAAAACATATCAATCCAACCACTTTTATTGATAATACTACTGATTCAGGTGTTTCGTCACACTGCCTTTCCTCCTTTCAGCACAAGTCTATGAACAATTTCTTATTTCTGGATTGTTCACCTTCAGTCTTTTGCTGCTTTCCACTTCTTTTGGTGATAGGACTACTTAGTACCAGCAAATCTTGCTGCAGATTATGTAAAACATATAATTTACGAATGCTGTCGCTATTACTTACTCAGTTTATTTTGTCTTTCTGCTGTTCCACAGTGTCCTGTAATGTTTAGACACCCTGGTTCAATATAACTGTGTCAAGAGAACACAAACCCATTGTCAGTGGGAGTCAGGAAACACCTAAGAGACAAGGATTCTTCCCTTGTCTCTCTGTCCACAACAGAGAGAACAATGCTGGCCCAACTTAAATTTTTAAATGCAAAAGGGCTGGGAACCACTTGGCTGAATAGACATCACAAGAAAAACATCTTTTTTTCAGATGTCTGTCCCCATTTGTTCTATGTTTCTTGCAGAAAGGTTCAGGTTTTGGTATCCCAGCCATGGCAGGCTCCATCCAACAGCAGAAATGATGAGTAGATCTTGCTGTTAAAGTACTTCTCTTTTTCCCTTGCAATGAAGGTCCTTCTCTCATCAGCTGGGAGGGTGATGTGCTGCTTTTTTGAATAGTCCACATTCATTTGTTCTCGTAAATCTATCATCAAAACCTAGATCCTATATCTTAGCTGGACAGAAGTCTGCTCCTGATCTAACTCCTCCAGTTTCTCTCTCTCCCTTTCTTGTAAAATGCCATTTTCCTCAGACTACCTCTTCCTCCAGCAGCTCCTCAGGAACCTTCGACCTTTTTCCTTTGTATGGTTGCCTTCTTCATCTTTGTCAAGTCCTGCAGCAATCAAAAACTTCTTGAGCAGCTGAGATGTACAGGAAGAGGAAAACCCTTGCATTTTCTCCTGTTTCTTTTGCAAAAAGAAGGGAAATAAAGTCAATGTCAGGAAAGAAAGCTGGACCAGAGTTCTACAAATTGTGTCTTTTGACCCTGTTTGCTGCTACAGGTGAGACTGTGCAAAGAAAATTAATTGTATTGTGCAGGGAGATACACATACACATATACACAACCCAACCCTATCTCCAGTCCTTTGGCTGCATCAGGAATAGGGTTTTACACCTTGATTAGGATGAGGCTAACAGTGCCAGTCCTTATCTTCTTAAGCAGAGACTAAAGTCAGTGACTTGCTGTGTTACAATTTCACCAACACAGCCTAAGTCTTAGATTAGTTCAGCATATATGTTCTATGAGAGAAGAGGTTTTAATAGAAGGGGAAATTTTTGAGGAATTTTTGAAAGCGTGTAATGAGGCATATTGTGAATTTTTATATGCAAAGCATCCCAAGCCTCAGAAGAGAAAATAAGAAATAGATTTCACAGGTAGAGAGTAGGTGTGCTGCTGTTTAAGATATTTAAAGTGAAGTTAAATTGCAAGGACCTTGAAAATTAAGATTTGTGGTTTGTGTTTGCTTCAGCAGTAAAAAAATGAGATAATGGAGGGGTAGAACGACATTGGTGATCCTAACCAAAGCACTGGACTAAAAAAAATAATCTTTGCAGTAATGTTTAGAATATGTCTGGATTTATCAAGATGGTAAAGACTGCAGAGAAATAATTCAGGTCTTGGCAGTGGAAACAAAATATACAGACCAAGAAGAAAGGTTACCTATTAGGAGGGTTCTAAGGGAAGAAGTATTGCTTTCTTCTTCATTTTTATGATGCTATTTAACTTTTGAGAAATGAACTGTCACAATCTGAGTTTGCTGTGTCTAAGTGTTAGTGTTACATTATTATGAGCTATCATATTATGTCTTTAATTAAATCAGAGCCAGTATTATGTAAGTCATGGATCTGTTCAGGGATTTTTGATGCTTCCGTTTCTTGTTTTGGTTCCTTGGTTTGACTATCAGCTTCCAGCTGCTGTGTTCTGAGCAAGAATACTTCATCCCCTCTGACTGTTAATGTAAATTTGATTGAGGTTTCATCTGATTTAGAAGTACAGTTTTCGTGAAGAATGTTCTCCCAAACACACAACAGCCAATGTCAGCTGGATCTATGTGTCCTGGTAGCCATAACATAAATGACTCATAAAAAGCAAATGACATAAACAAGCAATGCAGTTGATTTGTGTCTTGATTGGACTATAAATAACACTTGAAGTGTATGTTTTCAGAGCCCTGTGGAGCAAATGATGTAAGAGCTAGCAGGAATATCAGACTTAGCCCTGAAGAATTCCTTACAGCTGCCTGTACCAAATATCAGGCTGAAGTTCATTTTGGGCATGGATTCCAAGGCATTCTACTTCGACATTGTGGATCAGCCTGTTCTTCTGGATTTCTGCCTTTAGAGGAGCTGTGTTCTGACTGTAGGCAGTTTCCATGGAGTCATTCAGTCTCTTTGGTAGCCTGCATGATCACTTTCATGCTCAGCTTTGTGTGAAATTCAGAAGAAGCCAGAAAGTTGTCTAAAGTGTGAATGAGTTTGTCATTGCATGATGCAGCGGGTGGGAGCAGGTAAATCACCACAGGTTCTTTTGGGTGAAAAGGTTTCTAGACTCTACTACTTTTTCCTCTAAATTGTAGAGCATAAATTTGGTAAGAAGTAACAATAGAGTGAGAAATTAAAGGGATCTGGGCTGACAAGGCTAAACACTTTGGGTGTGGAAGAAAAGGGAAAGGAGAAAATAAGGGGTTCTGTGATTTGTGGTAAAGAGTTGAGGACAGAAGAAAACAGTACTCAGGGAAAGAAAGTGAGGACATGGGCAACAACAAATTAGGTCTTCAATTAAGATTATTAACTCTGTAATAGGTTTTTACTTCATTGTTTTCTAACTGTGGCAAGGACAGTTTTTAGGTCACCCTTGCCTAGCAGAAAGGCAGTGATTGTAATTCATTGAAGACAAGGTGGGTGGTATTTTTAACACAATGCAAACTGCCATAACATTTGAGAATGGTTGTTCTGCTCGGATGTCTTGGTTTGTCTAGTAAATTTGTCCAGATTTGTCAGATCTGTAGAAAAAACGAAGTGCTGTCTCAGTGGTTTTAAATTAATTTGTTCTTGCAACTGGGATTTAACAGTTCCTTTGAAGCAATTATTATTTTAGTACAAGTGTATATGAGATGCTACCTGTCAATGAGTACCTGGGGAATCCTCAGTATGCAGATCACTGACCTGATAAACTGAAACAGCTCCAAGGGAGTTGTTATGGTCTGTCGCATCAATGAGTATTTAGGGACTCTTTAATATGTGGATTATTAGGACAGTAAAAACGTCTGCAGCCCATTGTGTCAGTGCAGCTGTTCCACAGGAGTGTTACTGCACAGCCTCAAAAAATGTAGAAAAGTCGTTGACTAAGCTTATGTAGTAGCCATGGGTTTGCATTAAATGAGTGGACTTCTTTAACCTTTTCTCCAAAAAAAGAAGCTTAGGCATTAATGCTCGTGCTATAGTTGAGTTTGGTGACTGCATTCATACAAATTGCCATTTTCCAATTAGAAATCAAGTGAACAAGAAATTCCTGTATTGAATTCTGTGCTGATTTCTTCTCTATTTTTTTATCTGCAGTGTAGGAAGTAAACAGCAAAAGTAACAGAATTCCTCCCGTTCAGAACAATGTATCCCAAGAATAGACCAGGAATAAATTAACACATAAATAACCAAATATTTTTAATAGTTTTCTAAGATAAAGAAAATTTTCTCCTGCTGTGATCAGATCCATGTATGAAGTTGGAATCTTCGTAGTGATCTCAGAAGTATCAGAGATTTGGGTTAGATTTTGTCTTGATTTTTTTTCTTCTTTGAATTTTCATCTATAATTGAAGAGAAATTTCTGACTTTCCTAAAATAAGATTCTGATTGTATGGGCATGAGTAAAACTGGTGTTAGTCCGACCTTTGTAGCCTGTTATTGAAATGCAAAATTTGAAGTTAAGTTGTGTGAGAAATGTATACAGGAAAATATGCGTGATATTCACAAAGTCTTTCTTTGTCATCTTGTGTGCATCTTCACTCAGTCAGATAACCAAACTTTATTTATTTGATTTATTTTTTGTTTATTTATTTATCTTGTTGGCTGTACTTGCTAGCATAATTTAAAACAATTTTTGGGATTTTGGAGCAGTGTTTCAGAAACTATTAAAAATGCTGAAATATAGTAAAATTTTATATTGCTGGGGAATAATTTTGCTTTTTGTTTGACACAAATTGATTTTTGAATGCTGCACCAAAGAAATTAGTTTCATGGGTCAGACAGGCTCTTTGTCAGGATGTATTCCAGGTTGGTAATCAGGCACTGTTGTAATTAAGCAGAAGTTTAGCTGCTTCAATGTTTTAATATAATATTGGTATGTGTTAAAATTTTATGTGCCTAAGAATAAGAAATACATAATAAGGTAATGTGGATGACAAAGCTGCAAGTGTAATAAATACTATGAATATGGAATGTAGGTCCAAAGTCCTTCATTTTTAAAGAGCTATTGCAATTTTTGCCTGGATTTTTTTTCTCTAGGTAATTAATATGAGAAAATGTTTAGTACTGAACTTAAGCGGAAAAATTTTAAATGGTGTTTACTTCCATGTGTATTTACATCTAAAGGGATGTCGTATAGATGAAGCATGAAATTGCAGGTTTTGATGTCAGAATTTTAAACACGATTTTTCCATTTGTCAAAACCTAAAATAAAAATGCGGTTTTTGAGTACATGACCTAAAACTGCTGAAAAGCTGTCGGGTTTGTAGTGGTCCCTGTACTGCTCCGTGTCTGTCACAGGGGAAAGTGTGGGACACAAGGAGTACACATTCCTGCTCGTACTGTTGGAAGAAACCCACTCTAAACATCCTCCAGGAGTCTGTACGGTGTTCCCAAGTGTTCAAAACACACCTGAAGCCTAATGTTTTAACTGAACAACAGAGAAAAATAACGTGCCTTTCTTAGGATACTTTTAAAAACAAAATCTGGTTCCATCTCTTGTCGTTCTCTGTACGGTCATCCAGAATAGTTCAGTCTATTTTCCACTCAAATTAACACTGAAATAATTATGCAACTGCAGATTTCGTTTTATAACCGCCAACAGCGGCTGGATTTGGGAGCTTTTTCCCCCATTTGCTAATAAATCAAATTTGGATTTTGCCCTTTCTGAATAGAGATTTGAGAGGCTGAAGATGTAGTGGTAGCATTTTAAGCACTAAATGCTAATTTTTGCCTCTTAAACTGAGGCAAGTTGTGAAAAGCAAAGACTTATTAGGAGGAGTTGTCAGCATAAGTTTACACCTTTGATCTGCAGTGAGGTTCTCAAGGTTTCTGGCATTACATTTCTTATTTGAAAAAATATTCTATTATGTCTATTACTGACACTCTTAGAAAAATAATGTGTCATAGTAACTGCCAAATTAAAAAATAATAGATGGAAAGTAAGAACAAAAAAATACTGGTAAAAATAACAAGTTACTCTGCTGGAATCATATAAAATTATCGCATTAAGCACATTATCAGGATAAAAAATGAACAATCTGTATTTTTGAATGAGCATTACAAAAATTTGAATGAACATCGCAAAAAATTTATTAATTTCATTAAGCACTCCAGATTCAGAACTTTTCCAGAGTCAGTTTACAATTAGAAGTTTCTTGTGGACTTGATATTTAAATGAAAATTACTTATGTTCGCATTGTTGTGTCAATGGTAGTGGTAAAATTTACTTAGGAGAGGTTAATCAATGTTCACAATGAAATTATGCATTTCCCTGTATGTTGTATATTCAGCATATATTCAATGGGACAGAAAACTTAGACTTTGTATTTTTTTGTAGTTTTATGTCTTTTGTAAAGATTTATGTAGCTTTGTTTATAAATAGAATTATTTCTTTCAGTTTAGTAACTGGGGCCTCAGTTTCACTTTTCTATCAAAAAGAAAAATACAGATCCAACAATCAAATTACAGCCAGAACTTGTAAAGTCAAAGGTTAGAAATTCACTCTATGAAAACCTATCTATTGCAAAATGGGAAATAACAGTTAAGAAAGCAATTCCATTGCTGGGTTATAGGACATACTAATATTTTTTGTGTGATTACCCAATAAAGCATAATGATTCTATGAATGTGCTACAAAAGATTGTTTTATGTTTTTACTCACATCCAAAATGCAGAGTAAAACCAGATGGATGAAGTCATTATTTGTAATAGCACTGAAAACAGCAAATGTTTCAGGATATACATGCAAGAGACTTTTGTCAATATTATGCCACATATGAATAATTCATTACTGAAACAGTGCTATACTTTATAAATAAATAGCCATCTGCAGTATCATATGCCATAATCCTACAAATACTGACACCAATGAGCAATGTTTTACATGTCACTAACTCAGCAGTACTGTTCTCCTGTTAAAGAATAATAGTTCTAATTTAGAGAGATTCTGGAGGCTAACCAGTGACTTCTTCAGGCCTCAATTCAGGATATTTAGAGTAAAAGTAACATCAGTTGTTATATCTGCCAGGTGCCAATGGTTGCTGTCGCTTGTTCTACCCAAGAAACTGGAAAGAATTAGGACATTTTCCATCAGAAGAGATGTTAAAATAGCATATTAACATTTGTGGTCACTTCTATTTTGATTTCTGTTCCTTGGGACGTTAAAGTTCTCTGAGATGTTAAATGTTAGAGCAAATAGCGGTGTGGGCGTTGTTCCAGTCCTGTGGTGGTTCATGCCTTACCTGTAGCCCACAGGTAGCCAGGCCATGACTAGGTATTGATCCAAAAGAAAAGGCAGGAATATCCTGGCCATCTGCCATGGGAAATGCAATTTTGGATACTGCTGTCACAAGAAAGTCTGGCAGGATTGCACAGATTAATGTAGCCAATTTTCAGTGAGAGCATCGATAGCTTTGTTTTGGCTTGAAGTGACAATATTTTCCAGTTTAAGTGAATTTTCTCTTTAACCAAAATCACTTTGGTTACTTTTCTGTTGGACCTTTAATTAGGCTGTGCCTAGAATCTGCAGCATATGAGAGGCTGAGTGGTACTCACAGAGATTTTACAGCTTTCTGTGCATTCACCATGCTGTGGCTGTTATGTTGTATGGTTTCACATAAACACGGAGCTGCAGCATGGAGTTGCAACTCCATGTACTATCACAAGTGCCCAGCAAGTTCACAGAACTTTATCTCATTGCTATTTTGTGGCCTTTGCCCTGGAGAAGGAGGAGGAAACATTCATTACAACTGCAGATGGTCCTGCCCCAGGGGTAAGTGGGACAGCATATACAGGCATGGTCATTATCTTACCCTCAATTTCCTTACATTCCCTTTAACCCAAGTAATGATTTTGTGTTCTGATGCCAAGTGGCCATTTTGCATAACACAAATTTTAAGAATAGACTAGATCAGAATTTTAATAGTTTCAATTACTGCTGGAAGATTTCTTTGTCTTTTCCAGATACTCACCCATTTTGCCTTAATTTAGCTTTTATGCTGCTTTCTCATTAGGTGGTTATCACAAAACAGATCTTTCAATTAACTTTCCAGTAGTTAAGGTCTGTGTCTGACAAATGATCATGGTGATAACACATTGTCAGTCAACTTAATACATTAACTGTTTCAGAATAATGTGCACAAATAACATGAGAAGTGCTCCTCTGGCTGGTTCTGAATATGTCCATTCAAGCTCCAGGGAATGACAGCTGATATCCATATCTGTGACAGTCTTTCTCCTCTTCATTGCCATCCATCTTTCTACCTTAACTTTGATTGTGGAGTATCTTTTTCCTAGAAAGTCCAGGGAATGTTCTTTTGAGACTTACACAGAACTTCCTTCTTTTTGATAACAATTCCAGGCTTTTTGATAACAATTCCTGCCCAACAAGGGACCCCTGGACTCTGCTTTGAATTAATGGAGCTTTGTGAGAAATGCTGCTTAAAGCTCCCATAATGTGAATGCTCATGGGGAGAGGAACTGAAGGGAGAAAAGGATAAGGTGCCACTTCTGTGGCTTCTGCAGAGCACGCAGTGACAACAGCATTTATGGACTGTGTTATGGCTAAGGGGCAAAATCTCTCTAGAAAACATTTTTCTAGGTTTCCATAGAGTGAAGTTGGGGAGATAACATAGCTTGGAGAGTGAACCATTACAGGTAATTAATCTTTCTTTCTTCCATTTGTCAAACCCTGTGCGATATAAAACATTTAAAAACATTGAGAGTAATTTCTGCTGAGAAATGAAAACTGTTAAACAGATAATGATCTAAGGGACAAAGTTGTCATCCTCACATGGATACTTGATCCATATGCTGTTCTGTATGGCAGCAAAACTACCATTTATGCAAATGAGGTGGAACAGCCTTTACATGAGTTGAAGTTGCAGATCAGAGGTCTTGGACTCATTTGTGATTGCATCTATGTGAAAGCCTTAACACTTGAAGTCCAAATATGAACCTGTTATTTGATAACTGCACTTCACCATTGAATGTTGCTCTGTAAAGCAAGCTGACAAAATATCTAAATAATGTGTGTATTTCAAGATGCCTTCATTTCTGTTTATGTAAGTGCAGAAATGTATTTGTGTAATGTGTAATAAGCATTTTAATAAATGCTTGGAAATGGATTTCTTAATATGCTCATTATGTTTCTGAGCCTGCTAATTCTTTAAGGAAATGAAGAAAAAATAATGAAATTATGTTACACAGGTACTTAATTTTTTTTATCTCTGATACTACTCTGGTAATTAATGTCTGGTTTATGCAAACTAGACGATATCTCTTACTGGACACATTACTGTCAAGAAAATATTACTTGCCTTAATTATCAGTAATGAAGCAGGGATAAGCTGCTCACTTAGATATAATATATCTAATGACCTTTTCAGCTAAAGGTTATGATGAAAGGTATCAGTTTCACAAATTATGCCTCATTCAGTTTCTGGCCTTTGTCTAGATTAATGTTTGGAGGATGAGTTTTAAATTCAGACATAAATTGTGTTTGGTGTTTAAAATTGATTTAGTGTCTTGCTTTTAGTACATCATTTTCTCTCTTATAAATTACACCAAGCCTCATTTTTATCTTCATGTTTTATTATGAAAGCCAATAGTTAAGTCTAGTCTTGTCTTATTAACTGCTGCTGTATATTTTGACAATAGTAACTGGCAGAGGAAAGCTTAAATAAGCATTTTAGTATGGAGGCATATAATGATTTTTAAAAAGCTTTTTTTCAGTTATGTTTTTAAAACTTTTTAATCAAAGTTTTTCTCTCCTAATTCTGAGCATATAAACCCATTTTAAAAATACAATCTTTCCGAAGTGTTTGAGTCCATAACCTAGATGTGATTCAGATTTTTTTGGCTGATTCAGCAGTGACATTGAGAATTAATCCAACATTCGCTTTACTGGGGGATTAAACAGTTCAATGATGTTTAGGAAATTTTTAAACTCTGGTGTCCATCCGTGCCTTATGGGTTATATATAACGTTACAGGTTACATCTCCTCTTGTTACCAGTTCTCTAGGAATTCAGTGGTATTGGGATGCTTCTATGTCCAGCATATTTGGTCTCGGGCATTTGAATGTAATGTAGGGAACAGTCCAAATAAAGGATCCCTTACATCTGTAGTGCCATATGCAGGGAGCTGTAGCATGGTTACACATCAGCTCAACGTGCCATATTTACCATTCAGAGCTGCACATGATGAGCAGAATGTCCATGGCTCAGTTCAAGCATCGACTTCTGTTCCTACAGCCAGCGTTTCACTTGGCTTCAGGATATTCTGCTGAGCTCTCCTGAGTAACTAAACCCATAGTGGTGGTTAGGATGGATGTTTCTTAGCTCAGGTGTGAAACCAGTCTTCAGTCTTCTGCCATACAAGCGTGGAAGTGACAGTCTTCAAAGACTTCAGACTTCTAATTCCCTTGGAAGAGTGCAGCTCCTAGCCTGTGGAATGGGATGTTGGGACAGCTACATCTTACCTTCCTCCTGGTAAAACTGTCACACTGCTCTGTTCTCAGCCTGCCTCTGTGTCTTTGATACCATGGGGGAGTCAGGAAACATTGACTTTTAACAGAGCTCTCCTCAGTTTGACTTGGCAGAAATAAACCCGTCAATAATACCGGCAATTGCTCAGATCCACAATGTGATTTTGAACAAAATGAAGCCCACAGACCTCGGGCTAAACTGAGGGGAGGGAGGACAAAGCCAATTGTTCTTTAGAAAGCCTGGGAGATATTAAATTATTTGGTGTAGCAGGAATTAACCAGCTGATCCTGATTCTACTTGTGTCAACCAAAGAAAAGATTAAGGGCCTGATGCAGAAGGCAGCAGCCCTGTTCTTGCCATGAATGTGTTTTTGAAGAGAGCTCAGTCCCCAGCCTGGACTGGGTACACTCTGCTGCTGTTTCATTGAGATTCCATTGCTCTTCAACATGGAGAATAGAAATATTTCCCCTTTTCCTAGTGTTCATTCCTGAGGTTTTGACCAACTGCTTTCCTTTTCACAGGAAAAGGGGAATACGGTGAGTGCTCGCCCAAGGAATACGTTATTCTTTTTCCATGTCATAATAGTAGAATCTAAGTGTGACTGCTTTTAAAATTGACATTTTTCACATTTTAAAAAATTTAAGTGGCCACTTGGGTTTGGTTTTAATTTTGTAATATGTCTCATTGTTCAAAAATGTTTAGCTTAGTATGAGAACAAAAGCTGTGTTTGAATTTCACTTTGAACTGTTTGATACAGATTTCTTTTAGACAAAACCTGGATACTAGATACACTGAAAAATGTCACTTTATCAGAAATAACACCCTTTGGACCATGGCCTTTCTTGAAATGATGATAAGTAATTAAACAGTAAGTGGGACCTTAACAATGTGGTTATTAGGAAGACATCAGCAGAAAATGTAAACTAAATTATATTCTTTTCTGTCAAACACTGTTTTATTGTGTTAACAAACAATGAAGAGAGGAATTAAAGTATAGCTACACCAAATTTAAGTGTTCTCAATAGTCTGTCAAAAGGAATTTAAATCATTCATATGAACTAAAAGAACACTTAAATATATTCAAAACCAAAGCAAATTTTTTAGAAGAATATAAATAGAATGGGAAGATGTAGCAATAGAAAAAAAAAAACAATTTACTAAGTGTAATAAATTGAAAAATTGTTGGAGACACTGGATAAATTTAAAAAGTGGTAGCTTAATTATTAAGTAGATATATACTTAGTGTGAGAGTCTGGAAATATCAAATACATCTAATAATGTGAAATAATGTAAATAAGTAAAACAAAACACCTCTAATAATATAGTGAAGCCATTTCTCTCAGTCCCTTCCAATTCTTCACTAGTGTCTACTTCATTGGGCTGTTTTTCACTTTCTTGCATCAGCTGCTGTATGTTTTTACCTCCTCTTCACTCTTCTTAAATTATATCACTGCCAAAATGCACAAATATATAATCAATAAATTCATTGATCATAGTTTAAGGTAAGTGGCACGAACATTCAGGGGTGAGGAACTAAACTTCCTAATGTGTTTGTTGATCTAAAAATTTCACATGCAATCTCTCTCCGAGTCTGCATGGAGGATTCATTTTACTAGTCCTTTTCCCCCAGATATCTGTAATATAAATAAATATTTTGCATTTTATGTTCTGAGTTCCTTGTGCTAGTGTTCCAGTAGAATATGACATTAATTGGCTTGAACCAACGCTTGAAAAGTTGTATGGGTATATTCTAATCCCGGCTGCAAAGTAAAGCCTTGTTAATTGATCTCCATTTGGATTTACAAACCAAAGTCCATTAGGCTGGACTCTGAATCACTTCCTGAAAAATCCCTGCAAAGCATTTTCCATTTAAGTTTCTGGTTAGGTGTAAAACCACTCTTTTCCCCTACCCCAGTCCCATATTCCAGATACGATTTATCTCTCTCCAACTCACGATGCCTCTGATTAAAAACAGTCAAAGTAAGTGGAGATTGCAAGGGGGGTATTCATTCTTTAATCTTCCCTTCAGCATGAACTGCAGAGAAATATTATGTCTGGAAATTCTTGTGTGGAAATGGCTCTTGGAGCTTTCTCAAGGTGAACCTCATGGAAACTCATCAGGCACAAATGCAGTCTCCAGGAAACTCTTCCTCTGCACAGCCCTGGCTGTGCCTTGCTGCAGTCCTTGCACCCAGTGCCAACCAGAGCAGGGAAACCCTGACACCCTTCCCTGTAAAAACCTTCCCAAACCTCAAGGAACCAATGCTGCCCTTGGGGTGATGGTTTCCTCTGCTCCAGCCCCAGCGTGGTGGCCACAATGCATGGCTGAGCCCAAAAAACCAGACGAGAGATTCTCCACAAAACCTGGCTTAAAGGTAAAAGTCGCAGTGTTTTGCTCTCGGCTGGCCGCAATCTACCCCCCTAAGTGTGCACCCAGAATTAACCAAAGAACTCCTGCTGATGGTAAAGTTAATTTAAATGTAAATCTAGATTAATCCCAGATTTAATCCCGTGTTCAAAATGTTGCACATTATATACATCCTTCTTTTATAATAACAGCCTGAGAACTAGATCTTTAATCTTGCTCCAGAAAAATTATTTGTAAGATTAGTGGACTATTTAGTAGAACACAGAATTCTACAGAACTACATAATTTTTAAAATCATCTTTTATTCTTTAATAATAACTTTACATGGCTTTTTTTTTACTGTCACTTTTGTTTACTTTAAAATATAAATCAGTGGAGGTGTAATAGTAACAGTATGCACCCCAAAGAAGAAAACATGAAATGAAAATATCACTGATGTTGGGAATCTCAGTGCATTTTTAATTTCGTGATTACTTCACAATAGTTAGATACTGTGAAACATTGCATTGCACTAGCGACCTTATTGAATTTTAACCTATATTTTACTTTAAAGCACTGTCTTACATACTCAGATCATTAGTTAACTTACATACATGACGGTAAAAGTCCATATTATAAAAATTTGCTATTATAGTGACCACAGATAGAAACAGGACAAAGTCTGCTTGATTTAATAGTGCTAAGGAAAAAAGGATGGTGATGATCAATTATGAAATTGCAAAGCATGTGTAAGATGAAATTTTAAAAGATGGTTAAGTAACAGAAGTGGGTTCAGTAAGGACTTCATAATCCACTTCATTTCAGAAAAGGAGCTATTAAAATAAGTTTATACTGACTGTATGTTTGAGTTGATCTCAGGATCAGTAAAGCATTACTGTAGTACAGTGAAAGTAAAAACAGCTTTAAAGTAGTTTCAAGATTTAAATGGGAAATGGGGTTATTTCTAGGAAGGGATAATACAATTTGAAATTGAATGAGAAAATACAATATATGAGGTAAGTGATGTTAGGGGAAACTGATGGCTTTCAGAAAAAAATTAATCCAGAGCAAAGTATTGGAAACAAATTAGTTATGCAAATAAAGCAGTTATATAAATGAAAATAGTTTTCTAATTAAAACCAGAAGATAATGCTGACAATTTTGTCAGATATCTTTCCATTCCCAATATTATGTTATGTGCTATTAATTGAAAGAGATTCTTTTGGTTGCTTGTGTAGAGGCTTGTATTTCTCTACAGTTAAAAAGAGGAATCAAAAATTTCTTCAAAAACCGGTAAAGGTTTCCACTAGAAATTTTACGTTAGTCCCTTGGCTTCATTTAGCTGTAGTTTTCTGAAAACTCTGCCAGAGTGTAAAAAAATCTGATCTGCTTTAACACACAACATATCCAGTGTGAAACTTTTATTTAGGTTTGTCTCCAAAAGTTAAGGTTGGAGTTTTCAGGATTTTCTCTCTTAACCCTGTGAGGGTGGGTCTCAGTCTCTTCTCCCAAGTAACAAGTGACAGGATGAGAGGAAATGGCCTCGAGTTGCACTGGGGAAATTAGATTTGATATTGGGGAGAATTTCTTCACCAAAACAGTTACCAAGCATTGGAATGCTTGAATCAGCATCCCTAGAGGTATTTAAAACACAGCATGTGGCACTTGGGGACGTGGTTTAGTGCTGGATTTGGCAGTGCTGGGTTAATGGTTGGACTCAGTGATCTTGGAGTCCTTTCCAAACTTTATGTTCTACTGTCCTTGTTTCCTTAATCATATCTGTTTTACTGAGCAGGGGTGGTGTCACATAAATTTGATCTGTATTCACAGAGAAGTCATAAATGCTGATATTTAGACTCAACCAGCAAGCAAAAAAAAACCCCATCTTCATGCTTCGACTCTTCAATCCCCATCCACTTTCTGAGGGACTGGGTTTGGGAAGATGTTATATGCAGGTCAGGAGAAGTTGCCTGCAGTGAAGAACGTTCAGCAAGCCTGCCTGTTCTGTCGTTTGCCAGAGTGATCAGCTTGGCAAATCTTTGTCTGAAAACTGGTCCTTTCCATTTTTGCAGCTGAATGCTTCGTATTTCGTCAGCACGTTGGGATTCAAGCATTCTGCCTGCGTGTTTGTCCATCTCAGGATGTCAGTCTTTCTGACTGATGCCAATTAATTTAATCCCTGAGGTGGCAAAGAAACTAATTTTTCTTTCAATAATTCTCACCTAGTTTTCTAGGAAGTTCCCAGTTAGGTTATTTGATTGTTTATTTTTGTAATAGAAGCTACATGAAAATACACAAAATGTTTCTAGAGTTCAAGGGAACCGGTAGGATGGTGAAAGATCATGCATCCTAAATTGGTACTCTTTAAGGATGTATCCAATTCAATTGAACATTGCATAGTTTGTAGCAATAAAATGATCTCACCCCAAAAATATTTCCATTCTGAATAGACATAAAGCTGAAGGAGAGGTCTTACAAATATGGAGAGACAAACAGTTTTTGCAGAGCTGGGAATTAAACCAGGAACTTCCCAAGCCACATTTAATTTCTTCATACGGGAAAAAAATGTCTTTGCTTCCTTCTGCACTCTTGTATACCTAAAGTTTCCCAACAGCAGTTTTTATATATTGATCTCAAAACTCTTGAAATTGTGCAAGAGCCAAAAAAATTGTAACTAGGCTGAACTATTAAGCCATGATTTTGTAAGTCTAAAAATGCCTGTAAAAGCAGCTCTACATTCCTTGGTGGGACTCATCCTTTAGAATTAGCATCTAAAACACTTCTATTTGGCCTCAGTTGAAAGTGTATTTACACATGAGCTACAAATAGATCTTTTAATTGATTTTTCCTTATGTATTGTGTGAACAACAGGGAGAAATACATGTGGAACTGTTGTTTATTTTTTATTTTAAAAAACGTCCAGATACCTTTTTCTTTCCAATATTATACTGCATTAGTGGAAGCCTAAAATGAAAGTGTGCTTCACTGGTGCCATATTAATGATACCTTTATGACTACATGTGTTTAAAAATATAAGTTAGTAAGGGTATTGATTTTAAACAAGCCTTTATAATATCATTCGAGCAATGTCAAGTGCAATTTTTATTTTGAAAGATTTTGTTGGAATTTAGTCTTCAAAAATATTAATAACAGCTTACAGCAGGTAGGCTATAAAATAACACTGTATGCTGTCTATTTAGTTTCTGGTTGAAAAAGCACAGCAGTACTTTAGTTCATTACCTTTGAAAAAAACAGTAACAAGATAATACAGCTGCCTCTGATTAAGATGTAAATTCTTTCTAATTAGAATGTAAATTCTTACATTTAAATGAAGACATCAATTGTCAGGATGCCATATGATATCTTATTCCACCTTGCCTGAATGAAGCCCTCACTGTTCATCTATGGCACTAAAATAGTTTTGCAATCCCTTTGTTCTCTGATTCTTGTAATATTCTCTCTTCATGTTCCCTTTACACATTGCTTTTGTTTGTTTTCCCCCTGCATCTGATATTGTTGTGTCTTGGGATTTTGCAGAAATTTGGAATGAAAATTGAGTTCAGTCAGTGCCAGTATTTGCTTGTGCCTCAATTACTTCTGCTGAATTTTCCTCAATGCAAATCAGGCAGGTTGCATAAAGTGGTGCATGTATTTGAAATAATTAATTTTCCGTAAAATGATGGATCAAGTCCAATCAACCTTCATGAAATCTAAATAAAAGAATAGAGAATTAGAAATTAATTAACATTTTGTGTTGCTAATACTTTATTATGCAGTCTAAACTATAAATAATAATTTTTATTTTTGAGCATAACTTTTTATTATGAACTGTTGATGATAACCTTTGACATAATTATCTTGTTAATATATATTAGTATATTAACCTAAATTTAATGTCATGGAAGGCATTGTAAATTAATAACATTTTAAAATAGAAAATAACAGGATACAGAGAGTTTAAGAATTGACCCATTAATTTATTTTGCATGTAAAGCTCTTCTGCAGAGGTAAGGCAATATGTGTCTACCAGTTGATTTTAAAGTGTTTAATTTCATTATTTGATTAAGCCAGCCCATAATAGTAAATCTTGTTGTCTGAAAACAAGACAGGGCTTTTCTTTTCTTGAAAGCCTGGTTTTAATCAACTACCTGTGTAGGAGAAGTTTACATTCTTCTTACAAACACATGCTTTCTGTTACTATTCCAAATCATTCTTTTCCCCATTTGTGAGCTTTATTACTTCTTAGTATGTATTTTTTTATGGAATATTTCATGCCAGTAAAATTCTCTGCTTATGCAACTTAGTCATAGGTAGTGACACCATTTTGGTAAACTGACCAAATCTTAATATAAATGGCAAAAGGTTTTTTTGACCTGTGATAATTAGATATGAAAGTGTTGTACAAATAATATTCATAATGCCTTTATGCACAGAAAGTTATAATTATGACCAAATTGTCAGTAATAATAAGAGTTTATGTGATGATTCATGTTCAGCTGATATGTCTCTATCACAGTTTTACTTACCACGTTAAATTTGAGTAGAGTTCAAAAAGTTAAAAAACATTCTCATGACAATAGTTATCATTTCTCACTGAACAGTGCTAAGCATAAAGTCTCTCATTAAAAATATTGCACTTTTTTTTTTTTAAATGAATTGTAGCAGTTTTGTTATCAATCACAAAAACTGTGCTTGTTTCTTAGGAGGGAGTCATAAAAGGAGCTTTAATGTTGGAGTTTTTTAAGTTGTAACAAGCAGAAAGACTCAATATGTTAGAAAAATATGACTTATTGAACACAAACATGTTATTTGTTTATGTAAGTCCTGGTTCAATACCCCTGTAGCAATCTTACCAAAACAGGAAGTTAAATACAGTCTTTCAAATCTTTTTTACTCAGTGAGGAGCGATAAAACATTATTATAACTTCAAATTATAAGTTCAAATATACCACTTCTACCCCTTGGAACTGCAAAATAAGGACAAAACTTGATTATTTCCTGAGGAAGCTCCAGTCATGTGAAGGTTTGATCAGTGTGCACACAGGTGGCTTTGTGTCAGTGAGGAGCTAAACTGTGCATTGAATTATTTGGAGGATGAGTTCTTGCTACTTATTTATATAATTCTTGCTATTCACAAGAGTTGGGGTATCTTATGCGTAATATTAGCTGGTCAAGTGTTTTGAAGTATAATATAAATAACTTCAGGTGTTGCAAGTGATTTTGACAGTGTCAGCCAAAGAAATATTAAAAACAGAATTTATAAGTAACATCAAAATAGGCTGCATAATGTACTGTCAATCTCAGTTCTGACTAAGAGAAAACTGAAATACAGAAGTATTTTATATGGAGAACTCACTCTGAAATTCTGGAGGACTGTGCCCTCCTCATATCTACCTGAGAAGGAAATTTACATAAACATGAACCTCTACTCTTATGAAGCTTTTTTTTCCTCTTTATAATCCTTTTTAAAATATTAACTTGTACTAAAAACTGATGCATTTTGTTAAAGGGAATAAAATACCATGATCCTGCAGAGACTCGGCTATTTCAGTTGGGGCTAATACCAATACAAGCTAAGTATTAGAAAATTCTTTTAGGAAATTCTTTCTTTCTAGAAAAAGAAAAGTCTTTCTTTTAGGGAAAATGTATTTACTGTATTGCAGAAAAAACATTGTTCTGGGGTTTATGGTGGTTATATTTGTCTCTGTGTGTACATATATATACATATGTGTGTGTGTGTGTGTATACATACATATATATGTATGTATTCTAGGATGCTTTGAGTGCTATATTACTATTTATACTATTTCAAACAGATGGTGGATTAGTGTCATGTTTCATGGTATATTTAATAAATTCTCTTAGTAGGTGAAGAGGAAAAACTCTGATCACTTTGGCTTGGATATTGAAGTGGAAAGGCAGTAAGGTACTTTTCATCCAATTAGACTAGTATCTAAGGACCATGCCATAGATAACACAGTAATAAAAATAAATCTGTGTACTCAAATATTTTCATATGCAAAATGAGCTGAGTGGCTACAGAACCTGAGCAGATCCTAGCCTTTGAGGGGTTTAGGTGGAGATATAGCCGTGTCATTTACAAATCATTTACAAAAATTTTCCCTCTGTTGCTTTCTTCCCTCGAAATACCTTCTAGTTTATCTCCAAAACAAATAATGTTAGAAATCATCTTCACCCTTGCTTTTTTAATATTATAAGGTATTTCTGAATGAGAGGAGTTAGCCGGTAAAAACCAGGTCCTATAAACAATCAAATTCTTCACTTTAAGGTTTTCTATAACAACTTGGTCTGTACCCAACCCTAATGCCTTTGGTTTGGAATACACAAGAAGGTGGTGGTTGTAATCTTCCTTTTCTGCAACACAGTGATTTGTCCTGTATCTCTTCCTCCTTAAATTTATATTTTTGTCTTCTGCTTCATTCTGCATTTCATTCAGATATTTTTCATTAGGAAAAAAAAAGTCTCCCATTCACAGTTCATTCTATTCATCAGTCTGAACAATTTGATAATTTTTCATTTATCACAGACATTGCAAATCCCATCTTGAGATCTTTATTGGCAGTCCAAGTCTCTATTAGTTCTTTTTTTGTGAAAGGACTCCAAGACCCTCCTGTTGCCTCCTGAGAGAATCTACTGCTGTATCAAAAAGCCTGTTTAAAGTGTGAGCTTAGTAAGTTTGCAGAAGTAATCTTATTTATATCCTGTCATTGACTAGTTTCCCCCTTCACTAAGGGAGAGGGAAGTATCCTTTTTTTTTTTAATTATTATTTTTTAGTATATTATGTTCGTTGGGACATCTTGTATCTTTTACATTACTCAGCAATATCGGGGTCATTTTCATCAGGTTTTAACACTGTCTGTATTAAGCCCAGATATATTGCTGCAAAAGTCCAGCAAGCTATTTCAATTTTATATGGAAATCAAATTAGACTCTTTTTTTTTTTTTTCCATCTCCTGGTGCTATTTCACCACTACTTAAATTGATAAGAGAAGTGTGGAAAGCAGAAGTGTTACTGCAATCAGCTTTTAGAACACAGGCTAAACTTTGTGTTGAATTTCAGTCTATCTGCAGATAATGTGATAGTTTCAAGGGGTTGTTCCAAATTTTGAAACATTTAAATACTCCAGGAAAGAGTTTGAGTTGTCTCCACCAAGAAGCAGTGAGGCAAACTGCCAGAGTTTATTATACTAATCATTCGTCTCTCCAGTTGGTGAGGAAACAAAGACATTCTGCCATATTAATGGGGAAACATCTGCCTTTCTAAAGAGAGAAGTCTGATTAAATAAAGGAGAATAACTTATATTGTCAGGATAACTTATATTGTCAGTGTGGAGGAGTGTGGAATAATTACTGGGAAATTATGGTCAGGTGTGGGGTTTCTGTGATATTTTTGGTCTTCTATTAATCTGACCAGTTTTGATCAAAATGTCAGCATAGAGAAGAAGTTTAAACTCTGAGTAAAAGCTAGACCTACTAAAGAAATCTGAAATATTCAAAATTAACAATTTTAAAAATTATTTACTGTGATCTTACTGTGAGTAGGATTCCCATTATAAAATGATGAATACCTTTTCTTCCTCTATAGTCATGAGAGGAAAACCTTTTTCCTTCACATACTGTATTATGCATGACAAAATGAATTAAATGCATGTTTATGATAATTGTGTTATTCATTTTACTTAGCAGTGGAGAGGTGATGGAATGAGAAACAAATATTTTGAATAGATGTTTTTATAGAGTAAATGAAAGCAGTACTGACTGTATGAATAAGTCATGGTAAAAACAGTTCAGACACTTATTTTGGACGTACACAGCATTATTTTGCCTAATATGTACATTAGGTAGGGCTTTTGCTTATATTATGCTCTGAATATGTCGTCAAAAAGCCTTCTGAATAACCTTGCTTAAATTATGGATACGAGGACCCAGCATAATTGAAAATATGCTTTAAAAAGTATGCAGAGTGCAAGTGACATTGAAACACTTTCTGTGCATCTATTAGTTCGATTTGCTTTATTAATTTTTAAAAGTTGAGAGATGGCTTCAAAACTGCATTCAGTAATGTTCAGTATAAATCAGTAAAATAGGCAGAGGCTTTGTTTTTCTTTTTGTTGGTGGTGTTTCACTCTTATCTTAGAAGAAGGAGCCACTTTAGTAATGCAGCTTCCACCAAACGTGGATATCCATCACTAACTTCCCCACTACCATCAATCACACTAAGCCCATCACACTGAATTTTTGCTATAAAAATCAGCAGCTTTAGAATTGAAAACAGGGACTTTTCTCACTGAGTGCTGACCTATGTGCAGCCTGATTTGAAGATCACTTTGCTAGGGAACTGCATTACTTTGTGAACTTTAATATGAACCATGTTTTTAACAGTGTAATTGTAATAATTGAAAAATCTGCAAAGCCTGAAAATAAAAGCTTTTCTCATCAGGTTGATAACAGTGTGAGTAATGTAAGGAGTACAAATAATTAGATGTTCAGTATTTGAACTATATACAAAATAAATCATTTTGTACAAGGGGATTATGGGTGGCACTTATTTGAAATTAAAGATTGATCTAAAATCATAGCTCCAGGTAGTTTATACACAGAAGTTTTTAGCATTCAGATATTCAGATGCTTGATTCCTAACATTAACTAAAAAGACTATTGAGATCACGAGGTAATTTGGTTTTAAAAGATATAAAGCCATAGAAATATGCAACAAAATGGTTGCATTACAGTAACTTTGACTATAAATCACATTTTCACACTCATATGTAGTTTGCAGTCATCCAGCTCTGGGTGATGTTGAGAAAATAATGTCCAATTATTTTCAAGGTCCAAGTGGAAAAGATGATTCCCTACACCTCATCTGTCTCCCTCATCCTGTGGGGTTATCAGTTGACTTTTCTTGTCAGAAATGGGTGCCAGTCTTCCCACTCAGCTGCATGAGATGAGTCCTTTTTTACAGGTGTCCCCTTAAATTTCTTCTTTATAGTATATAAGGCCTGAAGTGTTTTTTAGATATTACATCCTCACACCAAATTTCTGAGTTCTGTATTTAAAAATTCAAATCCATTTTACTGCTCTAGCTGATAAATCTTTATTCATTCAAAAGACCTCTCACAACTGGTTTTACCCTTGACATGAAATAATGGTATGATAAAATAACTTAAAAGCAATCTGGGCCATTAAACTTTAGCCATTTCCATTAATGCATTATAGATATGGACTGCATTTGTTGTTCTGTACATTTTTGAGTTGTGTTTATGGAATTAGAAGAAAAATTTCTAGTCTTTCATTTCCACAGCAGTCAGAGATGTTTTACTTGCTTGACTTGATTTGTTCTGTTGGGGTTCTCCACTGCTCCAGCCATTGAAGCAGTCTGAGACCATTTGTCTGTAATCTGACACAGAAGAAAAACAGAGTAAAGTGTCTTTTTTACTAGTTCAGAGATCAGCCAAAACAGAATGGGGGCTGTGAAATTATTAAATTATTTTTGTGCAATCATTTGTTATAAATTCAGATAAATTACCTACATCCCTGTGAATGTGCAAGCTACAGAGGTACTTAATTACCAATAGCATGTTTTGCCCCTTTGTATATGAAATACAGTATAAATATATATATATATGTATATACTGCTGAAGGAGCTTAGATAGTATTAATTATATATTCAAAATAAAATTGAAATTTATTTCACATGAATGTTTTGTATTTTGATCCTGGGTGATTTTTAACACAAATACAGATGATCATGCAGATACACATAGTCAATTTAAAAGTTGACAGAATAATTCATGCATGTATGAGTTACCATATAATATAAAAATCTCAATTAAACTATTTTTTATGACCCACCTATATATGCTGAATTACTGATCTGTAATTATTTTGCTGCTCCATAATCAATTGCTACCATAGAAATCTCATAGTACTGTGGAACAGCATCCTCTCAGATCTAAGCCAAAAACATATTTTCAGTCACAAATAATTGAAGGTAATTTAATAAAAAGTTTGGAAAAAGCAGTAAAGGCCATTCTTTTATTTTTTCTTTTAGAGGTTTTCCTTACTGTCCATTGCAGTACTAGGATGATGTTAAGTTACATGTTTTGTGCTGTAGCTGTCTTTTTTCTTATATTTATTTAACATATAGAAGGCATTAATTTTGGTCCAGAAGTCCAGCTGAGAGCATCCCACCAGGCAGGAAAAGGGAGATGCCATTTTTGGAACTGAGCAACGGTAATCCAAGAAGTGCTAAAAGGTGTGTTTTTAGCAATCCGTTAAGTATTTTCTCACCTTCCCACGTGCATTAAATTTCACTTGTTACCTTGCTGTGGATGTCTGTTACAGTAAGCATTAAAGTTAATGATTGTTCTTGAAAATGAAGCTTTTCCCATTCATGGAAGCTATTTTTTCCTCAAAAAATTGAGGCTGGTGATGGCAGACACCTTAGGCAAAGCAACCTGAACCAAAATGCTGATCCAGAGTATTTTTCACAGATGCCACAGACACTCTTCATGAATCTATACTTTGTCAACTTTCTGATTTCTTGACTATTTCTGGGGTTGTTCAGCATCTAATATGAGATGTGTGGTACATTTTGAAGATGAAATATTTCTCTCACTGGCTTTTAGAAGAGACCCTAGGAGGAGGAGGTGGGATATTTTGAAACAGTTTTTTTGAAGTGATTTGCATCTACAAATTGTACCAAATTTTCAAGGAGTTCATCTGCCATTAGTGCAGATCTAAGGGAACTGGCTGTACAAGTACTGAGTGTTTTAAAAGCGATGAAATATGATGGCTGCTTCATACTGCCATTTTTCAGTATCTTTATTAGAAAAGTTGAATAATTTCCTCCTATGAAGATTAGGTCCTTCTAGCAGATTCTGACTAGCAGCTGAATTTTAATTTTTGACATGATTTACACTATGTTCAGCCACTGAACAGTAAACAGTAACTATGTATTTGAAAGTTCATTAGAAAATTGACTATTTATTTTAGGAGCATGTAGTGTCCTTCTTAACATAACCATACAGCTTATCAAAAGAAAGACCAAAATAACTCTTTGTTATGTTAAAATAGCAAATGCTTAATGAATTTGCTTTGTCTCTAAAGTAAAGTTGAAATATAATTCTTTAAAAAATATGTTCACCTCTACTTTGAATCTGCTGTGGTAAGGAAAACCCAAATACAAACTTTCCTTATTTTTTTCTGATTTTACCCAAGTTACTCTTTCCATTTACTTAAAACTGCCAGTACTTCAGGTAAACTATGCTCCTAACTTTTGAGACCGTATCTGCACAAAGCAGTCCTTTAATTTTATATGTGAGATGTCAACGAGCAGGTCCCTGTAAGGACAGTGGTACAAAATAATTCTAGGGAAGTGAAGTAATCGCTCATTTCCATGGGTGTGATATAGGTGAGTGGGTGTTCCCTTGTGCTTCTCATGTTCCCTTCTATTTACGGCTCCTGCTGTAAATATCCTCGTCATTGCTCACAGGTGCCAAACCTATTTAGATGGTCTTTCCCACACATCCAATATGGAAATGAGATACCTGTATTTTTATCCTAATAAAAGAAAGGCAGCAGGAAAATGTTCAGTGGTCACTAAACTAGCTGTGCCAAAATAATTGTGGTCTTGTCAACGCTTCTAATCATTTTTACAAGCCCTTCACTGTAATGCAAGTAATAAAATTATTTTTAAAATAATCATAATGGAGGTTGAAGAAGAAATGGCAAAAATTAGCATCATGTTGTATATTCTTACACCTGCGTACACTACACCTTGTGCCTACTCTCCTAATCAGTTTTTCTTTATTTCCAAGTGTTTGTGGGAGAAGTGAGGGCACACTCTTAAAGGGCCAGCAGGCTCAGAGTGGGAGTTATCATGCCCACACATAGTGCTGCTGATCCTACTTCATCCCACTAACTGCTGTATTTTCTTTATAAGCTTGGATTCTGTTTCCCTCTTTATTACAAGGATGTTACAGTTCTTTATTCTTCACTGACAGCTGGCAACAGGTAATGCTGGCTGTTATTTTGTTCAGTCTAGTCGAGCACATTCATTTCCAAGTATAACCATGTTTTGTTTGCTGTATTTTGTTCTTGGGGTGGTTGAATGCCATCCTTGGAAAGATGTGCATTGAGCTACTATTGAATAAGTGCCTTGCCTTCGGCATTCATGAGTAAATTCTGTAGTTTTTGTTTCAAGCCTTTGACATGTCATCAAGTGTAAATCTATTCTAATGCCAAAATCCCTCTTGATGTCTGATGCCAATCAGTAGCTTTTCATCTTGAAAAAGGTAGTGAATAATTTGCCCTGTGGATATTCCACAGACACCATATATGGCAAGAAGCAAAGAGAGGGGAATCCCATACCCATTTTTTAAATTCAAATAATCATGTTCAACCAGTTTGCTTTCCTAAATACCATTGGTAGTCTGGTACATTTTCTCGCTTTCAAGTGAATATTGAATACTTGTCTAATTTGCATATTTTCGATGTGTAGAAACAATATGCTCTTTCTGTTGCAGTATTTTATTTCATGAGCAGTAGCCAACATGCTGTAATATGTGAATTATATTACACTTGTTATTTTAATAGGAAGGTCAAATCTTTTACCTCCTTCAGCTTCATTAGTGTTTCTTATTAAAATAAATTAAAAAAAGGGGGAACGAAAAGCCATTTGCTATATAGGAAGGTCAACATTTTCTTTGTGAACACAGTTTGTACCCATGATTTTGAATTTCAATGAACTGTAAGCCCTAAGAGTGTTGAATTAAAGGCATAAAACACTGTAGTTCACTCAAGAGCTCAAAAGTATGTAATTTCTTTCCTTAGAAAGGAGGCCTACTGAAAACCTAATGAATGTGTTTATATAGTTGAATGGCACTCATATAGTTTATACTCAGAAGAAAGAAGCAAGTAGAGCTTTGTATTTAACTTCTTTTCAGTCTGAAATATTACAGGATTTTAGAGTGCAGAAACTACTGTGATTACTTAATCTGACCTCCTGTGCAATACAGGTCATAGTACTTTGCACAGTAATTCCTGCACCAGGGCAGATAATTCTTCACCAGTGGGCAACATTTTGTGCTGAGTTTGATTGGTTTAAGCTGCCACCTTATCCTAAATCTCGTATTAGTAACATTAATAATAGCAATACTGTGCAGTATTTTCCTTATAATTTGTAATAATAATGTTGAATCCCACACCTAAGTTACTCAGAATTCTTTCATGTCTTAATTAAACTCTAAGATACCATTATTTTAAAATGACAAGTCATGTATAAAATCTTCAATGTAGTTAATCAGGAGTAGAATTTAAACTCATAATCTTCTGCTTTAACTAATAAATCATAAAAACACTCATTAGTTGAGTCACTAACCAGTGATGATTTTAGGCTGAAAAATCTAATCATAATTAGAGTAAATTAATTTTGTCAGGTTTAAGAATTGCTTGAAATTACAGTGAACCCACACTGATATTTAAAGATATTTGGTATTTCAATATCAGGGTTTAAGTTTCCATTCTGAAATCTTGGGGCATGCTGCATTGCATTCTGCTGTGCATGTATGGACTGGCTCCATGCATAAGACATCCCAAAGAACTTTTAACAACTGTGCTTATACAGGAGATCATCCATGTTTTGTTTAATTGCAGCATTCTTTCAGGAATGAAGCACAATAGCTGCCCAAGCCTTCAGAACTCAAAGTTTATTTTGGAAAAATGTAAAAAATATTTTACCTAAATAGAATGTCTGTTATCTTTAAATTAGGCAAAGAGTAATTATTTATCAGGTGTAGGATTTTGCTAGGTCAGGGTTAATAGCTGACCTCTTCAACAATTAACTCTTTAATACCCTTTGACAGTTGAACTCTAAATCTTGTATCTCATCTAGAAGATGCCACAGTAGGACAGATAATCTGACACCTAACTACCAAAAGCAGCCAAATAGCAATATTCCATTTTCCATTTGGTTTTCTTCCTTATGCTAAACTGGTCACCTGCTTTCAATTAATGTCAAGATAGTGTCAGTGTTTGTTACAGCCTTGGTGTCTTATAGAGACAAACAGATGGATTTAGCAATAAATGGAAAATACTGTGTGTATCCTAAATCTGATCTCTCCTGTAATAATTCAGTGCAGTAGTTGTATAGGAAGCAATGTGCACTGTCTCTCTTCACTGAAATACTTCACCATAATGCTAATTTTATGTTGGTGATGGTGGTTCTAGTGGTAGGGCCAGACAGGGACTGACAAGCCATAGGCACCCATAAATATGCAAATACAACAAGCAGGTGATCTTTGCTCTTTGCAGACACCTGGCAGAGAATAAACACATAACACACAGGTACAAAAAAACCGAAGAGTCGACACCAACAAATGTCATGTTAATGCCATTGTTAATGTTTTGTTGTGTTTATTGGAGGAGGAGGAACTTAAAATATTAGCTAAATTGAGACAAAACCAGGAAAAAAACATTGAGTGGACGATGATGGAAGTAGGGCAACAGGGAGGATAACATAAGTGGGAAGTGAAAATGAAGTAGAGACTGAAAAAGAGAGAAGGTTTGAACAAACTGCACAAGGCAGAGAAATCCTGGCCAAACTTAAGGGACGTTTTCTTCATGTTTGAATTTCCCTACTTCAGCTGCTTCTGCTGAAGTCTAGCTCGGTCTGGCTAATTTGTTCCCTTTTTGCTCTCTCCTTGGGTGGGATGTACACTTACATGGGTCCAGCAAAAAGAGTCTCTGGTTTGGCTGCTTCAGCTGAAATCCTGGCTTCTCATTTCTGATAAAGGCTTTACAGCTCTGAATATATTTCAGAGTGGGTGTGGGTAGGAAGCATTACCTCATCTCTGCTTGGTTTGCAGTCCCTAGAGCTCTTGACACGCTGAAGAATTCAGTTCAGGCTCTGTACCCAAAAGTGTGTCTCTCATGTCTAGTGAAAGTCAAGTAGAAGAATATCAAATGCACTGAGGATTGGATTTGTTGCCCTGGTGTTTTATTTTGCAAGAAATCATTTGTTTACTGTTGTGTTAAAATTATGGTTGCATTTTGATCGAGGCTGTACCTAACTTCCCATTTTTGTGGCAAGCTACCGAAAATGTGATGGGAAATCTGACATTTGAAGTTGAAGTCATTCCTTCAACTTCATTTAGCCCTGTAAGTCAAGGCTCCTTCACGCAGTTAATAACAGGCTAAAATGGCTTTTCTACTTAACCTAGTAAATTTTTGCATACTTTTTTCTTTCTGACAGAAAGGACTCTATTACCAAAATGTTCAGCCACCTTTCCTCTGTAGTAACTTTGATTGGGATCTTTGCTTCCAACAACTTCTGTTTAAAAAGCAGATTGAGGCTGAAGGTGACTTCAGTGAAGATAGACCTACAGCTTTCATGCTGCAGACCTCAGGGGTGTCACCAGTAGTTAAAATGCTGGATGACCTTAGCTTTATCATCCATTTTGCCAAAAAACAAAGTTAGACTGGGCAGAAGTCTGGTTTTCCGTGGCTGAATCTCTGCCAATGTCTTGATGGGGACCATCCAAGAGATCTCTATCACAGCACTGGGGAAAATGGCATTTCTAAATTCTGGTTATGTACCCAAGTTATTAGGCCATTTTCTTTTGGAATAATGCATTGGATAGGTTTATTGGAGAGCAATGTAGGTGTGTGGGAAAAGTGAACAGGGTGATGATGACTAGGAACCAAATCAGGAAAATAAGTCACCCAAGTGAAGGTGTCTGAGATGAGCCTGAGGCACCCATTTATTTCATATGTAGAGAATGTAGAAAGAAGAGAATGTCCAGAAGTTATATTTTTTGCAGTGGAAAGGTATATTATTTACAGCAGGAATTATGTGAGGAGTAAACTGTTAAATTTCCTTGGTCTGGAAGGTTTCTGTGACTATTTTACAAGGTTAAATTAAATTTAAATATATATTAATCTTCTAGTTCTTACCATCATATAAAATAATTTCATACATAAAAGTGGAGATTTTTAGCATTTAGTCATCAAATAGATCTACTTCCTTGCATCCAAATATCGGATTTAACATAAGGATTCCCACTTCTAGGCAGGCTTGGCTTCTCAAAAGCCTCACCTTGCACTGCGCTGTGACTGTGAGGAAGTTGCAGTCAGCGAAACTGAGCATGGACATATCTGAAATCTGGCTGCAAGCGTTTTGTTTGGATTCTTTAGTTTTCCCTGCCCCATGGCAGGAAAAGAACATCCACTCTGGGAGCCCACGGTCTCCAGGAACACTGGGCTGCTGCTAAAAACAATTGTAGGCAATGGTTGCTGGGCAATCAGCCACCAAGTAAACTGAGCTCTCTTGGCTTTCCCATACTTACCTTGATTAATGATTTATCTAGTCATAAAATACAATGTTATTTATAGTTTAGATGGAATGCTTAATGTTTTCCAGGGGAAATAAAGCTGTGTCTCATCTGCAAGAGCCTTCATTCTGGTTGAAATAGGATGAAATTAGTATTATAAATGAGATCAATTTTATGTAAATCTCTAGTATGTTTTAATGGCAAAACCCTTTACATTTACTCTGATAAATAATACAAAAAGTACCAAAGTTGACATGATTTTTATTTCTTTCAGTTGACACTTTATGATTTTTTTTCAAGGGAAACAAGTTACCTTCTTGTCAGTTATTTGTTTTCAGCGATAGCAAGGTCTGATCCAACTTTGGTCAGCACTCCTAGGCAGCTTTCCATGTGCTCACAAGGATTGGCTCTGAGAGTTAAAACACTACTCAAAAAAGCCAAACTATCATGGTATAGAAAATATTTCTGAAAATTCTTTTATCCTTTTGTTTGATCACATAGTATCTAAATACAATATTTTTAATAGCAGAAGATGGAGCAGTTTTTTTCAAACTGAGCAGAAACATTCTCTCAAAATGAATATCAATATACGAAGGTAATACTATTTGAACAAATTCCATTTGAACAGCCCAAACTATCTTTACCAAGTTCTATAAATATAGTAAGAGATAGAAGAATGGCAACCACATATATGAGACACAAATTGCCTTCAAAGTGTCCATGTAAATTTTCCCACAAAAATGTGAAAGTGACATTCATTCACAATGTCAGAAGAATATTATTTTTATGCTTTGGCTCTACAGGCTTAACACATGCACTAACTTCTTTATGATTTGTTCTGTCTTAGGGCTATTTTCAGCATAATCTTTTTATGGGGCTATATGATGTATAAAAATATAGTTTTCTTGACATAAAGCATATGTTCATAGGACCATAAAAATGCTTCTTCTTTTGGGTGCCCAGGACCATTAATAATGTCTACTTTATTAATAGACAAAAAAATTATTTATAAATTAGGAAAACAGAATGAAAGTGATCTGTTTTTAAAAATTATTCTTTCTTGTCAGAGATCAAGACCAAAGTTTAGTTAGTGCTCAGCTTAGCTAGTTAAGTTTGGCTGGATGCATTTGTACCATTGCAATGCTGCACCTACACAGTGCAAACAGATATGTGTATATATGTGTCTGTGTTTATGTATACACTCCTTTATAACCTTTAGAATAAAAAGATTAGCTACTTTAAATCATTCCATTTTAGGTCTTCTGCTGCTTACTTATCTATTTCCTTAAAAAATGTGAGACATTTTGCAAACACTTTTATGATGAAGTCTTTCTGGTGAAATAATTGCAATGGAAGTGGACAATATGCTGAAGAAAAAGAAGAAAATGGAAAATAACAATAATAATCAAGTAGGCTATGATTTCCATATATTCCTTACTTTTTTCCCACAGTCAAGTACTATGTTATCACTAATAAGTTAAAATTTTTTAATGATTCTTTTGTTCCATCCTATAGAGAGAAGAGATACTTACTGAACTGAACGTGTTAAAAAACTATCTTTAATTTATAAAGTGTCTGAAAAGCTTCAGAAGGGGTAGTAGTAGAACTGCCTGATAGCTTTCAGACAGGTAGTGGTAGTGTTGAGATTGAAGGTCAGTGAAGAGCAACTCCTTTCTGCCACAGGTGAAATTCTGCCCTTGCTGTTCCATTGTATAACACTGAAGACCTGAAGAAATACACATTTTAGTATCATATAGTGGCCACATAATTTAATATAAGCAGTTTCTCATTTGACATTTGGCATCAAAGGAAATGTATTAATAGCCTAGGCATCAAATTCTCCTTATTGTTCAAAGTTTTTGCTTTCTCCATTATTAACCAAAGCAGCTGGCCAAGACTGTTCCAGCTGAGAGGAAAAGTCAGTGATGAAGTCAGGAGTTTCTCAGTAATCTTGTTTAACTGATTACAAAATGACATGGTATCTTCTTTAATTCTGCTTTTCAGAGGAGGAAGGAAGGAAAAAAACCAACAAAAAAACTGTGCCTTCTTTATAAATACATGGGGCTTGATTTGCATCAAAGGAATACCTGAATTCTTTGCTCTTTCCCTCCTGGGGCACCACATCAAGAGCACTCGTACATCTACACGCTTACACTGTAAAGGGGAGTGTTATTTGATGAGCATTTAATGAATATTCAATTAATTTGATCTAAGAAAAAGACAACAAAACCTGTGCTGAGCTATGTGGAATTAAGGACTGGGTACTCACCTCCAAGAAATTGCAGAGAAATAAAATTTACTCTTCTTTATCTTCTGAGTCAAACCAGTGAAGCTGTTTGATGCTATCTCAGTGATTCCTGCATGCAGTTTCCTAGAAGTAAGGCTTGCCATGCACCATTTGCTGTCAGGAGCCTTTTCCTGGTGGCTGGAGGAGCCTCCCCTCCGTCTGCTCCCTGTTCAGGCATTCACAGCCTCAGGTTTGTGCCTCCGTCCTTGCCACAAGCATATGAGTGTCTCAGTGTGAGTCCTGCTGGCACAGGGGGAATTTGGCCTTGCTGCCACTTCCCTTGGCACCTTGCACTGAAGGTGCTTCCCAGAGCAGGCAGTGGCTGCAGGCAGCGGGGCCAGGAGCCTCCTCTGCTCCCAACTGCCGAGGTTTTGGGGAGAGCTGGCCGCTCGTGTGAACCTTCAACAACTTCTGCTTTTCTGTGTCAACGTACAGTTCATAATATGTCCATTTAACAGAAGGAATTTTAAGCAAAAAGGGATGCAGGTTGGTTTTTAAGGTGTATTTATTTCTCAATAAGTATTTTCAAATAGTCTGAATTTTGTTTTTGCAGTAACAGTTTATGAACAAAGAGAAAGCGTACCATAAATTAAACTCCTACATACACAATACTAAAATTGTCTGCTTGCAGAGTTTTCGTCTAGTCTGAGTCTTCTCAAAAGTGTCTTGAAATTCTGCAAATAAAACATTATTTAACAATAATTAAATCATAACAAAGAAAATAATTTTAAATAATACCATTGATGTTCATACTCTTAGAAAAATGGTATCTCAAACTGGTTTCTTACACAGAAAGCATTTTCTGCACCCTATAGTATCGAAAACCAACAAAAGTGATGATCTGATTTTATACACAGACCGTAAAATAACCCACAGCTGTGTTCTTCAAATTTCCTATTAATTGTTTTAATTATGTCCATCTCTTTTTTTCTCATCTGTTATACTTGAAGAAAAAGCAAATGAAACCAAGCCCTTATCTCCAGCTTAAACTGGCATTATTGTTCTTGTCTGTTGTTAAATATAAGAAATTAATAACTTCCTCCTACCATTAAGGTGACTTTCAAATAATTGCTTGGCAGAAATTTATGTGCCAAGTGAAGGCCACAAGCTGACTTGGTGTCACACATACTAGATGCTTCCTGGAAAAAAAGAGAAATATAATCTTGATTTGTGGTTAATGTGCAGGTTTTATAAAATGGTTTTATAATGCATGCACATGAAAAATGTTAAATTGGACAAAATAATACTAAAGTCATTTTGATTAGCAACAGAGAGACTGTTGTAATTTCTGTTGTTTGGTATTTTGTTTTAAAGGGACAAATCAGGTGTTTGTGTCTACTTTTAGCAAGACAGACATCTTAATTTCATTACTCTTTGTGTAATTTCCAAATCCTTCTTCTTTTGTCTTTCTTGTTAGAACAAAATGAAAAAATAACTTCATGAAGTAACCTACCTACCTGGTAGACTTCAGTTTCATTCAGTTTGCTTGCTTTGGTCATTTGTGGAGGGGAATAATTCTGTTTTCTCTGTTCAAATTTCTGTGTGAGATCTTTCAGTATAATCCTAAGAGGCTTCTTTACCTTGAAGGAAAACAAATCAATAGAAGATTGGTCCAGAAAACTTGAGCTGTCAGTTCAGCTTCCTAATGAAGCCTCAGGAATAAAGGGTACATGAAGGCAGCTATTGAAAGGCTCATGTCTTACAAAATAATATTTATGTGGATGAGGGCGAGAAAGAGTGAAGGATAGATCAGAAATTTCTATTTCATTTTCCAAGGTGTATATTCAGCCTTCAGGCTAGGGTACTTTGAATGGAGGGTTTGTCTTCCTGCCTCTTGTTTAGGCAATAAAGTGTGACCGTCCATCCTTTTTGGCTGAAAGAGGCAAAAGAAGGAAAACTTAGGAATTCTTTTTCTTAACGTTTTTAAGCTCTCTTTTTTAGCAGAAAAATGTGTTTTCATTATTCAGTATCAGTTTTTTTATGTCATTACATATGGGAATACATGGATACCATTTTGATGGTGGAGGCCCAGCTGGGGCACCCACAGGACAGGGCACAGAGGACAAGGCTTGGCACAAAAGGCCATTGGCTATTTCAAGAAGAACAACTTTCTCTCCAAACCTTCTGTCTTTTCCCGAATATTCACAGAGAAGTAGCCTTCAGGTACATTTATGCTCAACAATTATCTTCCCAACTAGTTCCACATCTTAAAATAAAGTTTGTATTATTTAATAAGTTCATTAGTGAGAACAGATAAATTTGCAATCCAAGTATTAAAATATACTTAAAATGCATATCTGAGCTAGGGAAGAGCCATGGGTGCTGAATTCAGCTTTTTTTATGATTGGTGCTTATTTTCCCTTTTGCCTCTTCATGGTAGTTTTCTCTTCTTACCTAAAAGCCCAGTATCTTCAGATATTCTTCTGTTTCCAGGTGTTCTGTGAATGTAGATTTTCTTGGGGAAAGAGGCTGTTCTCTTTGAACTGTCAGACTTCATGTTTCCTCTCACATCCTATAGGTACCTATTGATATGTCAAAATACTCCTTGAGGTTCCAACATGGCACTGACATCGCCAAGCACAGCTTCTCATCTTGTAGATCTTGAGTTTAGTCAGTGGCTTTCTTCTGAAATCAATCATCAATTTCTTTAGGGGTCTAAAGTTTTTTAATCTGTTCGATGTCAGTGTCTGTTTTTAAATGCTTGTTCTGTACTGAAAATGGTGGAAGTGTAAATGAGCAGGAATTATAGCCATCACTGACTAAGTCACTGACCTTGAAAATGCAAAGCAAGATGAGTGCCTAATTTGAAAATTACTGTATAATTGTTTGCTCTTAATAGAAGTACACAACTCTTGCAGCATAATTATTGTGCTTTCCCTTTTTCCTTCCATTTCTTGTGACTTGTGTATAAGTGTAGTTTGGGAATGAGATGTTTAAGCAAAATATATTATCAACTAATTTAAAAGAATGAAATCTGTAGAACATTTGGGAGGGATTTTGGCTAGCTAAGCAATAATTGAGTATTTTTGCAATGATTGGTTTTGTAATGTGTTATCCATAATTTGGACTTATCTGAGTTCTTTTTTTAAGTTCTGCTATCCTTAACACACTGGAGGAAAAGAAATGATAATGACCCAAGATAAACATGTGAAAATTTCTCAGGTTAGAAGCTCCAGCATTTGGCAGTGCATGCCCTACTTAGCAATGTCTCTGTGTGTATGATAAGATTGTTTTAGGCTCTTCATGACTCACTACTCACTTTTTCAAAGCTTCAGATATTTATGTTGTACCAAGAGGGAGGAAAAGTCCTACATAATTAGTTCTGTTTACTTGATTAATAATTTTATTCATATACTAAGTGAAAAGTTCTGTTTACTTTAATAATTTTACCTGTATATTAAATGAAAGTATTTCCCCTCAGATGACATAGCTAGAGCAAGATACTTCCTTCTTCATGTCCAGTTGGTTTAACTTCTATTAAAAAGAATGTTCTTTTTCCAGAAGTCACTCCAACTCTTCCTTTTTTCAGTTCCTAATAAGAAAGCGCTGCATAATGCTGGTGTCTATACCCTGACTAGCAGGACTTATTTTAATAAGCTGGAATTTCTTACCTGGACTCAACTATTTAACAAGAGTTGTGCCAAGGTTTCTAAGGAAGTTCAGGTCTGGAATGCAAAGCAGGAAGATGGGGGATGAACTGGATTTCTAATGCTTAGTAGGAAGGTTAACTTTTTAACCTGATACTCTGCATATTACCTGGCTGTTATTTTTTAAAGTGGCAGATTTTTGGCAGCTCCATGGTGTTTCTGAGGCCACAACGTGAAATTGTAACGGAGAAGGAATGGTTCTTTCAGAAGTAGGCTCTCCTAATGAACTCAAATAAAATAAACAAGCTATTTGTTTCAACAACACTGGGTTAGATACCAAAATCAGCCTCAATAATTATGTGGCGCCCATGAAAGTATTCTTCTGTATTGTTTTTATTATACTGGGGTTGATGTATTTTTGAATGGAGTCCAATCCTTTCAGCAAAGGTGTTTTCCTAGTATACCTTTGGGTGCAAGTTGTATTTTCTCCAAGTAGTTCACCTAGCTTGTAATAATAAATGGCTTCATAGAATTTACAGAGCTACCTTCAAAAATGTAAAATGTAGGTCTTGGCATTATCCAGGCAGGTTGTAGGATTGCAAAGAGGATACAAATACGTGCTGTAATTCTGACGGAATTTCTCTGAGTCGAGCTATACGCACACAGGAGGTTACACAGACCTTTAGAATGTTAAAAAGTAGGAAATGAGTGCATCATCCAAAATGTATTGTGCACTATAATTGTGCTGTGGTTAGTTCACATTAAGTTTCAATTAGGCAAGAATGTGAAAGGACCATTTAATTAGTCAATAAATATCTGTCGCTGGAAGTTGACAACCTGGAAAGTTGTCTGCTCTGGCGGCTGCTATCCCACACAAGTCCTGTCAGGCAGGATGTGTCATTAGATGTTGTGCAAGACCTCACCTCAGACTGGAACACTGTAGAGCAAATGTGGTTTAACTTGGATTCTCATTCTGCTGTTAACGATAGGGTGACAAGAACAGTGGAATTTTTTAATAAGAAAAAAATAAAACTATGAAAGTCTTAAGTAACAAGCAGCCTGTGTCATCTGTGTCATATTATGTAACATATTAAACTGTCATTTTCCCCTACATATGATGTGAGATATGCTTAAGATTTAATCACCCAAAGTTGTTAAGTAGAAATTAATTAAAAGTGTGTGATGATGTGTTTCTTAGAAATAATTGGTGTGATTAAAAATCCAACTTTAATAACACAACAGGATCAGAAAGTTTTTCATTCATTTTCCTTTTTCTTTTAATTAAAAATTCTGTGTTTTAAGATGAGGTTGAATTAGTTTAGATAATTAGATTTTCCTTCTTAAAAAATGCTAGTGCCCACCTATTTGCCATCCTGCTTGTACACAATTACAGTCATATAGAATAAAGTTAGAAACACACAACCTCTTCAGGAGCAAGGATTTTAATAATAGATCTTGGTTCTTAAATCTGTGTTTTCTCAGTTCATGAGTAGTGGGAACTCCCTTAGGTAAAATTTTAAAAAACAAGCATTGACTGGAACTGTCTTTTCCTTTTTTGGTTTCTATTTGTTGAAGAGCTACCATGGTATCTGTTTGAAGACACATGCTATAACAGTCGTGTTTAATGCTGAAATGTATTGTCATTGTGCTTTGTGGTTTTCCAGTGATAGGTCATGGATTTGGATTTGCTTTTTGGGTTTTTTACTTGAGTGGAGATGCCTTCACCTCCCAGGATTTGCATGCAATGTGTTGCACCTTTAGTGAAGGCACCTTTGCAGTGATCTCTAATGGGGATTTTTTGCCTGTGTTCCCATGTTCTGGGGTCAGCCATCAGGAGGTGGGCACTGTGTGTTGTAGGGCACACTGGAAAGCTGCTGCTGCTGCTCAGGAGAAGCCTGGCTGCTCTGGGGGTGGGGTGCACTGAGCTTGAAGTGCTAGAAAATGTTCAGCTGGGTAGAGCTGCTCAGAGTCATCAGGGAGTGACCCCACGGACATCTCTGCTCTTGCACCGAGCCAGCCTGTTCTGGGAGAGGCCATTGCCGTGGCCACAGCTCTTTGGGACTCACTATCCATTCACTCTTCTCAGCCCAGGATTGTGGCTCCTGCTGGCCCTGCAATGGAAGGCAGAAAGGTAGCAGAGGACTAAGAGGCAAGGCTGAAGTTGATCAAAACTCTTCATTAGTTATAGAGTTGCTCAGATTATTAGGATTTTGAACTTGAGAAACACAGGCATCCTTCACTGGTGTGATTTTTTTTTCCCTAGATAGATGATAGACATGGCAGACACTTTACACTCTCTTCCTCATCAGACCCCTGTGCAGAAGCAATAGAAATAGTTGGCTGTTTTCCTTCTGTGTTTTGAAGGATATTGTAAGGAGGATGTAGCATCGAGGGAGATAAAACAGCAATACATTTATAAAGGAAGTGCAGGAGGACCAAGAAGTTAGTGAGTGGGGTGTACTGGAGTGAAACTGGTGCATTCAGAATTTAGCATTACAGTGAAAAGAACAGAACATCATCCCAGTTCTCGGGGAAGGTATTCTCTTAGAGATAAAGAAACTATTTTGAAGAATCAAGAGAAACAGATAGTTAGAAACAAAAAGCTGAGGCCTAGATTAGTAGCAATGGAGTGTATCTCATGGAAGCAACATGCAGTAGATTGATTTCTTTTACACCTCTGAAGAAAACATGATAAATACTGTGCACCAGAAATCAAGCAAATACTCTGTTGTCAGGTGCAGAGGGAGAAAAATCCTTTCCTTCCTTTATTCTTGCAGTTGAAATGAGGTTCATGAGGTTGTTTCAAGACTTCTAGTTTTCTGTTACTATAATAAAATCTAGCTCTTGCTTCTAATGAAATTGGCAGCCAACTTCCTCATAGAAAACACATTATCCCACAAATGAACATGGGATTAACCCACTGATAAGTAACACCAAGGTATTTCATTGGCCTTTCCTGCCCTTTGCTGAGTATGGATCAGAAGATCTGACAAAAGGAAAGGTATTCTCCTGGTAACAATCACTTCCACTCACATTACAGAAACTCAGAAAAGCAATATACCTGCTTTCCTAGCAGTAAGCTCTTTTTAAAAGGCACATGCAATTTTCCCCACAATGCTGACAGTTCTAGTTGAATTAGTTAACATCCTGCCCATATTTTTCTATATTCTTGTTCTTCTGCCAGTGAGAGACATTTCTACATTTCACGTTTTAATATTCCCTTGCTGTGGTCACAACCAAACAAGTCTGTCTGACTTGTTTTACTTGATGCCTAAATGTCAGCTGAAACTATTTGTAAGGGATCCAAATAAAAGTGTTAGCCTGCTCATGTTATACAAGATTTTTCTTGTCTAGTAACCAGCATCTTTGGCAAGGATGAAGAGATATTAAATCAAATTTGGCCAGTTTTTTATTATCTCAGATTCTTTTTCTTCCAAGAGATTTGTATGGCTGCTACACTGAATCCTTTACATAATGTTTCCTAAAACATAATTGCCATATCTGAATTTAGCCTTTTGTGCTGTAGAATTTATCTCTAAAGTGAACTAACACAAAACTGTCATTTCCACCATTGTAACCACATTTGCTATTCCATTTGATTTAGATATATCTATTATTGCTTGTGTTGCAAAGTACCTCTGTTTCTTAAAAACTGTCATGTTCTCAATGGTTTTTTTGCAAACCACTTTTTCCTGTTTGGTCCTGATGCCCAGTGGGTTTGAAATTGTTTTCTTTTTCTTTTTTTTTTCCCCAAACTGGCAGCACTGATAGTCATTCTTTATTTATCATCATCTCCCCAGAGTTTGAGAGTATTTTATCTAGCCTACTTGATAATTTTTCGTCCAATGAAGTAAAGCTTGAACATATTGCTAATCAATAGAATCTCGTCACTTATGGGTTAATCCGGTTTGGTGAAGAGCTTCCCTTCCTGCAGAAAAGCCACCAGCAGAGGCAGTGCAGCAGAGAAACCAGAGCTGGCAAGGACATGCATGAACCTGACCTTTATGTATTTCAAAGGAATTGCTCCCGTGGATGGGAACAATTCCGAGGTGTGCTGAGCAGACAAGAGCTGAGCCTCTCAGCTTCACAGATTTTGTGGATCTCTGATATAGAAGAGATTTTGTCCTACTTTGAATCAATCTTGCTTCACTTCCTCCTGATTAGAGAGTTCCTTCAGGTCATGGGCTGTTAGCAGACTCTCTCTGAGCACATTAACACCTGCCAATGAGCCAATGTGCGGTATTGATGCTGAGCCAGCACAATTCCTGCTAAGGTCTTGACTGCTGCCTTTGCCACCTCACTAAGGAACACTCCCAAGAGTACTTAGTCTTCTCTGCCACCTTCTTGTGCCCTTGTCCCCGCTAACAAAATCCTACAAATCTTTAGAACTGAAAGCTGAGCAAAGAAAGTGGAACTTTTTAGTGCAACTCTGGAAAAGGCCTTTCTTCTTCCCTTTTTTTTTTCCCTGACCCAGGATCAAATTCCAATGTCTAACCTGAAGTATACTGAGTACTGTTTTTATATCCTGTACTTTTAGCAATAAGGTGAAAAGATAAGTCTGAGTATAAGGCACTCACCACACTGCTATAGGAGTGTGATACTCGGGAATAGTGGTGACACCAATGCCACCAAGGGCAGGGGTACCAGGAATGGGGAAGGATCATGACTGTTGGCTCTCAGTGATGTGCACTGAGTGACTCACAGAGCTCAGCTGGCAGCAGGCACAGTGCAAACTGGCATTGCGTAGTCAAATTACAAGGCAAATAGAGACACAGATTTCAGGGTTTAAAATGAGAAGTAGCAAATGTACAAAAAATCGGCAAAGGAGCCTTCAGGTTGTGCTTAAACCAGTGAATAGCAGAGGTTAGGTTTGCTGAGTAAGTGCTTTATGACAAAGGCATTCATTATACTGGGGAGAATTATCTGCTCTTAGTTGTGAGTCACACTCCTCTCTTCTCCATCCTCCTTCCTTATTTAGCCAAGGAGAAACAAAATGCTGTGGGTCAAAGCCCAGCTTTGTATACTCAAAACAAACACACACCCCACGCTCCATTCATAAATAGTCACTTTTCGGTACTTTCCAAGTCAGAGACTTAGCTACAAATTAAAAGATGGGTAACATATGTACCTACACAGCATTAAAAAAAATTAATACCATACAAAGTCAGCTGTATAAAGAGCACAGGTAAAAACCTGGTGTTGAAAAACCCTTTCCTGTGAAGAAGTGTATACTCTGGAATGGTTGGTTTTGAAAGTTCATTTTTTGTAAAAGTAACTGTTGTCTAGGGTAGTCTGTTATCCAAAAGCCTTAATCAGAAAATGTTTTATAAAAGTATGATAACTAATACCATCTTTGTTGTGTTATCTTTTAGAATATGAAAATTTTAAGGGAAATATATCTAACGTAGAAAGATGAATTGTGCAAGTACACACGTGACATTCAGACTGATGTAGTGATGGATGTTATCCCCATGCACACCAGTAAGACTGTGGCCTGCATTTAAAGGGTGTAATTCTGACCCTATGGAAGTAAATGGCACATCTCCCATTGGTTTAAGGGTGAAATCCCATCTGATTTATGTAATTTAGATTTGTTCATACATTTTTCATACTAAGTGCTATTTTATCAAATGCCAACTAAATGTGATTATTTTTAACACTTCTTGACTTGTAATTTGCAATTAGCGTTCTGCCTTAGAAATACGTCATTATTAATCTTGCAATTCAACA
>VZTX01009494.1:198373-228091 GCA_013400915.1 Pardalotus punctatus
GTGATACCAGTTTCTGTCATTCATATTTAATATATTTGTTTTCACTTACACTGAGGCCTACTGTCTGAAACAGTTGTTTAAAAAGAAATTAGTGTGACCTGTCTTTTAACCTTTCCCCTTCTTTTTCTGTGTTTAAAGTTCCTTTATAGCATGGGTTTCCCAAAGAGTGAGCAGAATGACCACTTGGTCACCCATGCAGCTTTTCTCCTTTTAATAAGTACTATCAACCACTGAATAAAAATATGCTACGAGTTTTCATACTCAAACAGGTTGAGCCATTATTACAGATATTAAATTACACTTCAGGGATTTCTGAAGTCTAAAGATCATTTGGAAGTAACACTGCAAAAGGCTTTGTTAGCTGGAGTTTTAAACAGCAGCCCTGAGTCACAGAGGATTAGTGCTGAAGCGATATTAGAATATGAATTATGTAATGTCTACCTCCTTACCTGGGAGTTACAGGAACTGAACATGCTTCCTAAATCACTGCCAGTTTCAGGGTGAGAAGACAATGATAGCAGAAATACCTTTTTTTTTCCTCTTCTGGCCTGCTTTTTGCCTTAGCATGAAGTGTCTCACAGTGGCATTTGCCACTGCAGAGCTGAAGTTTCTAGCTTGTGAAAAGCTGCAGAAATAAACGAGTCATCTGTTTACCAGTCCTCGTTTGGAAATGTGCAGAATTTTGTAAACCAGCAATACATTTGTCTATCTAAATGATAGATTTTAAAACAGAGGTTAGGAGCACTAGTTTGCACTTACATAGCTCTTTTTCATTTCTCTCACACTGTTTTAGTGATTGAATAATTTGTGTTTCTCCACACGTAATAATCCTGCAAAGCAGACTCAGAAAATACCTGTAGCAAAGAGCTTGTCCATGCATGAAAAGCAAAATTTAAAAAAAAATTTAGAAAAGGGTAAGGAGCTCCAGAAAATTAGTCTGCTTCAAAAAGCTATTAAATTGTTCCTATCCCTGAAGCTTTACAAATGTGATAATTGTTGTGTTCTGGTCATGTAATATATTTCTACACCAAGTTGAGGCACTTGCCTGTTGCCGAAGCCCTCGTGTCTGGAGGAGGGACTGGTGGGCTGTGGAACAGGGGAATGAATCCTCCCTGTGGGCAGAGCGTGTTCCAGGTCTGGACACCCAGAAACAATTCAAAGATGTGCTGGGCTGTCTAGCAGTGGAAATTTTCTAATTCTAGATGACCTGAAAAAGTAAATACAGAGGATAGAGCTGCTTCTTTTATAAAACAACAATGTCCCCTCCCAGCTAACATTTACTGTTTGAGTTGGCAAACCGATCATTGAAATGCACTTGTAATGGAGACCTGCCAGTGTGAGTTACCTGTCTGGGAGCAGAGCCTCTCTGTGAAGTATTGAAACCTCTCTGCACAATTTCATCAAGAGGTAAAATACATTTTACCAGTTAGTTGGTGCAGTTGCACCCCCTCAATAATGGCATTTAAATGAGGGTATTAATGAGTGTTCTGAAATGTGACAGGAACTGAGGCAGAAGCCAGGTAAATTACACTGAACTTCAACAGATAGTTTTGGATGCAAACTCAAATATTTGTTTAGGTTTTCAGTTTAGCTGAAATTTTAGAGGGTGACAGTAACACTGTAATCCTGGAACAGATGCTTCTGCTCTGAGTGCTGCTTCTCCCTCCTCCTCACTTACACAGCTTTTGTTTGCACACAGAGTGCCTTGAATGCTTCTCAAGCTTCCCAGTAGAGAGACTTGAGTTGCTGTAGAGCATCGTGGGCATCACCAGCAACTCTGGAACATTTCCAGTGAGCCATCTGTGGTTTGATACAAAATCTGTACTCCGTGGCATGTTGCAATGTCATTCAAAGCAGAAGTAGATGCAGTGGAGGCACTGATTCAATGAGAAGCTTCATGGAGTTGTAGGACTGAATTCCTCCCCTTGACCTTTTAGACTCCACGTTAAGAATTTGGTTTTAAGCTAGTCACTCAGGTTTCCTGAATAATCAGCAGATATGGACAAGTGCTTGCAAGGAGGATTCATCTCCTCCTAAGTCTGTAATGTAGGTTAGGCTGAATGGCTGACTTGTAGACAGCTGCAATTAGGTTGAATGAATCTGTCAGGGAAGAGAATGTGACATTAACATCAGCATCCACCCAGACTGTCCTGAGAGCCCTAGAATTACTCAGACTTGCATCACGGGGCCCACACTCCTCTTACGTAAGCTCAGGGAGGAGAAATTCAGCAAAAAGAACAGATCCACTGGAGAAATGTCCTTGCTTTGGACATAGATGATAACATCAGACTCATGAACTACTGCTTGAATTTAGAACACTCTTTCCCTTCAGGATTTAGACAATATATTCCAATCTCAACTATAACATCCCTAAATTAATATGTCTCTTCCTGGCCTCCATCTTCCCCTTTCTTGACTCCATCTTTTCTTCAGCCTTTTGGCACCTAATTTGTTTCCCTATGGCTGTTCTCTTTCGTGCACATTTCTAAGTATTACTTTTTCAGTTAAAAGGAAAAAAATAATCTTTGACATTAAGACAGTATTTCTATATCATGACATTTTTCTCTCTGCCTTGATATTTTGTCTTTTACTTCTTCCATTTTACCCATTCTGTGTATTCAGACCATAAACTCTTCAGGACAGAGACAGTCTTTCAATCTGTGCCTGATAAGAGCTGTATCAGTATTACAGTATTGTGCTATGTAAGTATTTCGTCCGGTTCTGCAGATTACCGTGTGTTTCTCTGAATTTTGGATCAGACCAGCAGCTGGACACCTGCAGTCCTTGGGCAGCCTATAACCAATCCTGATGGATCCAGCTCTCTTTATAAGACAGGGAGCTTCTTCATTATCCAGAGACTGCAGCTAAAACCCAAAGCAGGTCTGTTCCTTGGACGTGTGATGGGGACACCCCATGGTGCCAAACACTGGGCATCCTCAGAAGTCAGAGAGGGTAGATCTTCCTGATATTTTTATCTGTCTCTTGAGTCCCTTCACATGTAACTAATGGTCTTTAACACATGTTGGAATTTTTCTTTGGAATGTTTGTTCAGACAGTTGTCTGTATTTTCACTGAAAAGTAATGACTGGAGCTGCATAGGCAGAAACCCACCTCTACTCAGGCTGGAACTGGAACTTTTTCAGCCCCTCAAAATACCCTAGGGATGCATGTTACACCAACATGTACAGAATTGAATTGTACTGATACAAGCAAATATCTCTGAACAACAGCCAGTGTTATAAAACTAAGCTTTAACTTCAGACTCAGAAATCCAGATTTCTGGTCAGAAAACAGAAACAGTACCATGTGGCACATCCAAACAAATCAGCACAGTTTGAGTTGAATTCTCCTGGATATTATCATATCCCTTCTGTAAAGCAGATACACTGGAAAGCTGCAGTGTTCTGAAATGTAAAATGGATTTTTATAAAAGCTTTTTTTTATTATAAAAATATTTTTTATAAAAGTCATAAAAGGATGTAAGTTTATTAATGGTTTTTAATTTTACCACATGTCCTTAAAGGTGCTGTTTAAATAACCTCTTTATACTATTGGGACCCCACAAGAAAATGTCACTGTTCTGTAAATTAGGTGAAAGTGAGAATTGCCCTGGTTTTATTTTACATTCTCTAAGTGATGGAAAGTAAGAGTTTTAGAATTGTGTTCAAATATTCTCAGTAGTATTCGCTATCCTTTAGCAGACAGACAGATATATAGGTAGAAGTTTATTTATCAGCTATTCTTACTGGAAGCCCTCTCAATACCTGATGTTAACAACAGTTAACATAATGATGGCTTGGGTTGTGCTTCAACTTTAAAAAAAAAGAAAAATACGTAGGATGTGCATATGGTAGATGTGATTATTTTAACATGGGTTGATATAGTTGTGGTGTGTTAGAAGTCAATCACAGTTACCTGAAATGTAGAAAATTTTAGAATGCTCTGTTTAGAAGGCAAGTCTTTTGTTCTTTATGACTGGTTTAGAAAATGTATCCATTGCTGTGATCTAAAAATGGTCTTGTAGTGTCTGTGAATACAGAGAACAATAAGTGAGTTCATGTCCATTATACAGAGAAATAGTTAACAACTGTTTGATCTCCTGAAATTGTAAAAATACTGAGCAAATTGGAACATAAACAGGAATGTAAGAGATTCATAGTAAATGGTTTAAGAATAGTTTGTGTAAGACTGAAATGCAGCTAGAATAAACTAAATGCAGGGAGAATAGTTTGGCTCCATTCTCTCCACAAGATAAATATTGTCAGTGGTGAGACACCATCATTATTTGTGAACCAAATTTCACAACAGCCGTATGATTTCTGCCTGACCCAGGTCTAGGCCAGTTGGAATGACTTCTCTATCCCTTGCTGAGAGAGCTAATAATGTCTTCAGTGGCAAAGGGCTTATTGTTTAGTCATTGACAAGAGAACTTTCAGTAACTCAGAAGTTTTAGGTTTTGTGGCATTAATAAAGATATCAAGTATTTTCACAGCAATATTTTGGTGCGTGAGTAGTTACAAAGTGATGTCAATATAAGTGATACATCACTCCAGTAGACTACGTATCATATAAAAGAGAATTTATTTCATCAGAATACACATCTCTGGTGCCCCTCAGTTGGCACGCTTGGCAAGAGAAGAAGCCAAAACTTGCAGTAACCTCTGTGTCAAATATTTGAGAAAAACCTTCCTCTCTAGAAGAAATTTAGTTTCATACCTGCACATCTTTGTGTTTCTGTTAAGCCCAAAGGTAGCAATGACTGCTGGCAATTATAAATGAGGTAATAAAAAGACATAATGCAAAGTGGTGCGCTGTGGGCACCATAAAGAGGAAACATAACAGGAACTCGGCCTTTCTGCTGCAGCCTGTTCCCCTTCTGTCTTGTGTGGGCTTTATGGATTGGGGAGAGTTCTGCTTCAAAGAGAAGTAAGTAGGATGTAAAGCTCCCCAACTAAGAGTCTGCATCTTTCATTTTCCCAGCATTCCTAAAATTCTTCTCCCCACCCCCCTCTTCCCCCTAAACCAAATCCCTTCGGCTTTGGTGACTTCAGTCTTCATGGAGTTGTAGCAAATGGAAGTAGAAGGGATCTAGAGAGGTCATTAACCCATCTCCCTGCCCCAAGGCAGGGCTGCAGCCATGGTAGACTAATAAGCTTTTTTTTTTGGTCAAAGATCCAAATAAATTATTTTTTAAGGTTTTTGGGAAGTTTGGGTTCAGTTGTTAAAGCTCCATGTAGCTGTTAACAGAGTCACAAGACTGACTTCAGTGAAATTACTTTAATATGAATCAAATTAAGAGCAAACTATCACCTCATTTTTAATGAGATTCAGTGATTTTGTATCACTCATGTTATTATGTGTTTTTTGCTACAATATTACACTTAGGTATGAAAATAGAATAATGATTTTGCAGTAATATACATAATTACTTGGGGTTTAGATTTTTGCCAATATACATATATTTATCACATCATTGCTAAAAAATTTTGTATTCTTTATTGCGTAAAGCATTTTACAGAATATGTGATTTTAGTAGCCCTCAATTAATTTTATTAAATTGTGCTATGTCTGGAGTGTCCTTCACCTCAATTATCTCTGTATAAAAATAGTTTGTACAGATACACATTTCCTCAAATCTGACAAGTGATTTTTGAACTGTTTGTTTTTTATCCTGTGTAATAGTGGATTTCACTGGTTGCCTCCGCAGCGCAGTGGCAATAGATTCCTCAGAAGAATGTGTAGCTGATGTGTGTAGTTGTGCAGAAATCAGTTCTTTAACATTACCTCTGGTAGCTAACTCCTTGTTTAACCTGTCATTGGTTACTTAAGTTCAGTCATAGGCTTTAACTTTATTTTCAATTCCTTTCGTAGTTTATGTGTACTGTTCCTATGCATTTTGTAACTGAAGTATAAACATCAGGAGAAGTTTTTAGGAAAACTGCTGGTCAGTCCTCTTAATACTGTAGAGAAAAAAGGCTTGACTTTGCAAAACCTGGGGAGTTTATAATAATTCTCTAAAACAGTCCCCTTGATACAGTAAGATACACTGGGAAAAGCACGTGGTAGTGTTTTTGTACAGCAGGATTTTTAAAAAATAAATTGCCCCCCAAGCAAACATAGCAGCCCCCTGGAAGTTCCTGGAATAGCCATGATGGGGATCTTTACATCCCATCTTTCATGGCAGACCGGTGTCAGATACAAACCATCAGTCTGTGTTTGCTCCTCTGTGCTGGGACTGGACTCACTGAGAGCTTTGCGTCCCTTCTCAGGTGTCCTTTTACATAATCTCATCTTCCACTTCTGCCCTTTTATTTTTTCCCCCTGTTGAGAACAAGTAAAGTAATTAGAAGTTTTCTTCAGGCAGAGGGAGGAGCAGACACAAAGTATGTAATAAGTTTTGTCTAAACTGTTTTCCTTTCGTAATACATGCCCTAAAGCTGTGTGCTTAGCTGGGTTCAGTGTAATTGTTCCTGCCCTGCAAAGCCTTCCGGACTGCCCAAAACAGAGCACCACAGCTCACATCGTGCCCCCTCCCCAGCTATGCCATGTTCCATAATATTCTTCTTCCAGAGCTGGTTATTTCTTCAGCCAGTGAATGAAAATCAGAGTCTGATTCCGAAGATCCTGAGTTTAAACCTTCCTGACAGCCTCTGTGGGTGAAAATACTGTGTGATCATGTAATTAAACACACTGTAATAGTGCAGATACACAATTACCTTTGTACAAAGGATGTTTACTCCAGCATTCCCTAGTTTTTCACTGATTAATTTTACCTTTCTTTAATACATGCTTTAAGAAATTATCCCAAGGAGTGTGGTTACAGGATCCTGTTTTCACTTGCATATTTACTTTTGCCACATTATGGCCATTTTGCCTTAAAATACTGTTGTCCTGCCAGCTTGCTCTTGGCTCCCAGAAGTTTTGTGTTTCTGAACTATTTTAGTGAAAATATTAAATTGTTTAAGATAATTTCATGCATAGCATTTATAACAGGGTTGGGGGTTTGCTGTCCTGTGAAAACCCACCTGTTTGGCACACTCAGTACATTCAGCTTGACTTTTCTCCAGTCATGGACCCGCTTTTTGGACCAGGTGAGCCACTGCCTCTGGGCTGGGGCACTGGGGCAGAGGAGAGGGGCAGGGAGCAGCAACGGGAGGCAGTGCCAGCAGGGGAAAGGAGGACACATCAAGAATGGGTGAGAAGAGGAGGAGGAGGAGAACAAAATAGGGGATGAGGAAGACAAGAGGCTGAGGTAAGGAAGGGTTGGCTGGTACTGAGTTTGAACCTAGGCTTTAGAAACGGGAGCAGGGGATGGAAACAGGCAAGAGAAATACAGGAATGTCAGGCGCAAGAATGAAGAGTTTGGAAGCGGAAAGATGAGACTGGGGAGTGCAGATAACCAGAGAAGAGAGGTTTTTGTCATGAAAACTACTTGTGGAAGGCCAGGACGACAAGGACTGGGATTGCCAACATGAGCAAAATCATCCTGATTGTTACCAGACTGATCAGAGAAAGAGAGATTGAAAGGGCTGGAGGTCAGAGCCTCAGAAACAGCAGAGAAGTCTGTCCACAACATTTTGTCCATAACTGGGGCTTTAAATGTGGTTGTTTCTCTGTGGCCAGCAAATCCCTGAAAATGTCTGTTTATTCTGTGGTGCTGATGTTCCAAGAGGGTCACAGCCTGTTCATGCCATCACTTACTGCCTTAGTTCAAGTGACTGTGATGTCCCTATTGGTGCCAAAAATAAAGGCCTGTTGCTTAACCTGTAGATGTCTGTATAATGCCATGCAATGAATTTCCAGTTTGTTTGTGGCTTAAAATTTAGAATATTTTTAATGGTGTTAAAATATTTATTAGGAATAATATTTTCAGCCCTGTGTATGTTTTTGAGATCCACACAGAAAATATAAGGGGTGATATTTTGAAATACCTATGCAGGCTTTGTTCACAGGTAGCATATGTGTGTCCAGTGATTCAGATCTTAATGGCAGGATAATACTCTGTTTTCAAAGGACTCTGGTGTGGTTTGTTGTTCAGAATATGTCTGCTCTCAGGATGAATGTGATCTATGCAGTGAAATGTGATTCCTGGAGAACCAGCAATTTGCTATAATGTTTGAAAGTTGGGATTGTAGAGAGAGCAGGGATTACAGGAGGAATGGTCTCATAATTAGGACATGGAAAGATATCATGGAAGGTGTGATGTGTCTTTGCCTATAGCACTCAACTTCTGTGTGATCATTTTGCTTCAACACAGGGGTTTTGTTTCCGTACTCTTATTTTGTGTCTCTTCCTTTCTGAGTGCCTGACTTGGGGTTCTTGAAGAAATACTAAGCACTCACAGCTGCAAATGAAGTTAGCACTTGAACATGTAAAATGCTAAACATTCTGGAAAAGCAAGTCCTAACTGCCTCAGATTGTGTTTCTGAAATTCCTTTTGCTATGTGTTTTATGGGGCGCAATTCCCTGTCTCTAAAATGGAGGTAACTTTGCTGCCTTCTCTCACAAGAATATTAGGAAAATAACACAGTTGCTATTTGTGAAGCATTCAAGTGCTATATACTGACATGTGCTATTGAAAAGCCATTCTGTCTGCAGAACAAGGTTTGAATAGTGTACAATAAATATGTCAGAAAAGTTCAGGGTAAACAGTGACAAGAAAATAAAATACCGAATAGCCAGTCACTAAATGAATAGCCAGTCACTAAATGAGCAGTGTGCATCCTCTTCACTGAAGAAGATGGAGGAAGAAGAGTATATGCCTCTGTAATGGAATAGTGTATCATAACAAATACATCTGTGAAAACCTAATTCAGTTCTAACACCCAATCTGAGGATCTTTAGTTTTTCACTTTTCCTGTCTTAAGTCTTTGCGAATTTATAAACGCACTTCTCTGTATTTTCTGTTCAGAATATGTATTAGCACATGAACAGAGTGTTGACCAAATGACTGTGTAAATATAAAATTTTTTTTTTCTTTTCTGGCCACACGTTTAAGCCCAGGCCAGTGTGGCAGGGTTTGCAGTTGTTCCCTGCCTGTGATCTTTAGTCAGTCCCTGTGTAAGATGAGTTTGCTGAGTCTTGGTTCTGTTTGCTCTTCATCACCTTGCTCGGAATCCGTTTGGCAGACTTGGCAAAAGGGTCAGTAATTGCAGGAGGAAGGCAGTGTTACTACATGTTCCCTAGAGGAAGCTGCCTCTCCTGCTCCTGGTGAGGGCACAGAGATGCCAACAGGAGTGGGAGAAGCTTGGATTAGTTCACTTGTCTCTCCGCCTCCCACATCCTGCTTCCCTGCACTGGACTGTACACTCTTTTAGAAAAAAAATTTGATAGGAAGATCTGCCAAGTGCTCCCCTGTGTTTCCCAGCTTCTCCTTCTCCTTTACTTTTTAGTGTTTACAGCCCCTCTCATGCAATCCAAGCTGTACATTGGCTCTTCCCAGCAAAGTTTTGCTCGGCAGCCAAAGGAGAGAGGCTCGTGAATTGTTTGTGTTTTATTGAGGCAGAAATGAGGCATCATGGGCTGCAGTCCACAGCCACAGCCAGGCTTGACCTTCTTTGGAGCAAGGGGAGAGCTGTGAGTGAAGAATTCTCTACCACAGCCCTGGTTTAACACAGTGAAATGTCAGAGCTGCAGTCACTGTGTGGTATTCACAGGGACTGGGGGTTGATACGTGACTTGTGCTTCACAGGCAAACTGCTGGCAATAAATACACACCTTCCTCCTTTTCAGCACTGGGCTATGGCATTCACCCTGGGCACAGGCTTTCCTACTCATGCATTGCTTTATGCACCTCCTTCCCTTGGGAAAACCACACCACAGTTCTTCTCCCAGTGCTGCCCACAGCCAGGAGTGGCAGTGGTGGGCAGCCCTTGGGATCATCTCTCAAATTATGCCCACTTGCACAGCCTCGGAGCCAGCAAGGAACTGAACAGTCATTGGAAATACAAAGATGTCTTATGCTTTTTTTTGAATTCTTGTGTTATGCTGCAAAAGTTCCACAGGTATTGAATAGAAGGAAGCTGTGTTTGCCTGTTTTGATAAAAGCAAAAATGTAGCAAAAGCTGAGAATAAGGATAGTCCACACAGCCTCCTGATACAGTTTTGCAGCCACTACTGTTCTCCTGTTCCCTTCAGAAGCGTGTGCATTTTAAAAGAAGAACCACCCAATTTAGCCTTTGCCTACTAAATCTTTCAAGAAATATGCTCCTTCCATGATACCAGTTTCATAAATAATTGCACTATGCAGAAGATGCTCAACTGTCTCATCTGACCAGCTTTCAGTGCCTCTCTGTGTCCAAAAGCAAGCTGGTAATTAAGCAAGTAAAGCCTCAGTTTTGCATTAATTTTCACCTTACTTTACAAAAGCTAAATGGTAATTTCATGTCTTTTATATATCTCCAGCATAAGAGACCCTCAGAGGGAGGGTAGAAATATTTTTGTTATAGTTGAAAAATAAGGTTTATTGTACAAGGACCACATGCTCATGGGCAGCCATGTAACCTGTTTTCCCATCTGTAAACTGGATTTAATGTTCCTACAACTCACTGGGGAGGGCAAGCTTTGATTAACATATATGATTGACTTATACAAATGCAACTACTGTCAGTGCGTGGTTTTATTAGCCACTATCAGTAGACTATGAAGAGGAAACATCTAGCAGAATAATGTGCAACCAGGGTGAGCCCTCTCCATCTTTTGACCATCACATAATTTATTTTCAGATGCTGTCACAATGTGTGCATGTTTGAAATAAAACTACATTTACACTGTAGTGCTCTAGAAATCAAATTATTTGATGTAGAGGTCAACATACAGGCAAAACACTTGTTTTTAAAGGAAAAATGCCTGTAGATATAATTAAATACCTTCAACAAATTTGTATGTTGTTTAGAAAATTTTCATAAGGAAAAAATCTATTCCAATTCACAGAATCCAATATATTGAAAACAGACAAAACTGTTTCCAGGTCAGCCTGTAAGAGCGTCTGGGCAGTGCTTTATTTGTGTGAGTAAACACTGATCACTCAAGGAGACTGCATTTTGAAATACGCTATGGAAAATGAATTCTGCTGCATTTATTTTTTTTCTCTTCATGTTTTTCTCTCTCTCTCTCTCTCTTTCTTCCCTTCCTCTCCCTCCTGAAAATCTCCTGCCACAGCGGCTGCATTTGCCTCCAGACTTGTCAGACACAGTGAGCCGCGCGAGCAAACAGGATCTGGCAGGATCCGCCAAACTGCTGAGCTCAGGATGTGGTGCGATGGCCATCGGCAAGAAGCACCTGGACTTCTAGTGATTTCTACTTAGCAGTTTCACTCAGATTTATATGACACTCTAATTATGAGTGTTAATGACTTATATAAATATTTTTCTTAATGATTTGACCCAGCAGTCTTTAAAAATACATGTTGTCATATGATGCTTTCCTTTTTTTTTTTTTTTTTTTTTAATGTTCTGGTTTCTTTGTACTAATTTTGGCCTTGTTTGGATTTTGCTTTTCGTTAAAGCGTCTGTGATGTGGGGTCCTGCCATTGTTCTGCTCCAGTGGAAACAGAGAGTATTTTGTTCCTTTCCTTAAAATACAAAAATTGTGATTACCCTTTCGTTTCTATTTTTTTTATATTAAAAATAAAGGGATATTTTTCCCCAAATAATTTTTATATGCTTTAATATAATATTTTCTATGAATAATGAGTTGGATGATTTATTGAAATAAAGGAATGGAACTAAGCAATTCATTGTCACGTGTTATTCAAAAAGCAAACTACACAGTTTTAAAAACATTCATTTCTGTAATTGAAATACCATTCTTAAATTTCAGGAAATCTCTACATCCATTTATTAAATATGTAATGATAAATTTAGAATATATAAGATAGTTTTTATTCTAATATGCCAGTAATTAAGAAGGAGGGGGTTAAATCAGAATATATTATAGATAATTACTTTGCCTTATGGCTTACTACATGCATTAAAATGCACTTGAATGGAATTTACTAACCAGAGAGGAAAGAATTGATTTCCTTATGTGGTTCAAAACAGTAATCCTAAACAATTGAAGTCAGCACTATGAAATTATGTCAACAGACATAATTCAAGATTGAAATTCAAACCGACAGCTACATTAATGCTGGGAAACCAGAAGAGTGCATTTGAGCTCGGGGAGGCATATCACAGCGAGCTGGTCTAAAGCAGAGCAGAATATACAAGTAATTCAGGCTTTTGTACCCTCAGATATACAATTTGTGAACTTCTAACTGCTTTGTTTGTATCCCTGTGTCTCTCTCATCAAACAAAGGAACAGGAAAGCAAAGCTGACCTGGGAATTAAAGTGGTTTGCATTCTTTCTTCTGAGGCTGACTTCCATTTTGAAAGGTAATATCTTCTTCTCTGCAGAACTTCCAAGCCACCCAGCTGTAAGATTGCATTACAGTTTCAAAATTTAGTCTTTATAATAGTGTATTACATGGCTGGAGTGAAATTGAGTCTTCAAAGAACGTGTTAATAGGATGCAATAATGGTAACATATTTTGATGGGTTTGGAACCAAGACTTGGTGAAGTGGTTTGCTTTTTTTTTTCCTGCAATCCAGGTTCTACTTTATTTTTTTCTTGACAACGCTGTGTAAAACAAAGACATAGCTTTTAAAACTGTCTAACTAATATGATGAATGTCAATCACTTAAAAAACTCCACTGTAGCATAAACACATACTGTATACAGCTTTTATTCTGAATTAGAATAATTGAATCAATGACAGTGATTTGCCAGGATGTCAAATCTATCCATCATATCCTGTCACTACCAGTTTATTTTTTGTGATCAAAATCAAAAAGACTACTATTTTGTCATCAGCTATTTCATTAGTACTAACAATCAGGTTTTCTCTTCTATATTTTTTAGATATGCCTGTTATATTTTTTATTTCTAAAGACACAAATCCTTTTTAAATCTTTTCAAAATAAAGTTTCAGAACTGAACTGTCAGTTTAGTGAAGAAAAAAGACATCTACTTTCCTGTGCCAACATATTTAAAATATTATCATTGATGTCTCAAACATTTTTTCTCTTTTTGTATTATGTGTAACACTGAATGGAAGTTCTCATTAGATACATAATTGTGCCTTTTGAAAGCATGAAATAATTTAAATACTTAGGATAAAGCGATTTTTAACAAAGGTGAAGTTTAACATAGTATGTCTTTTTAATGTAAATAACACAAAACACAGTATTTCTTTATGGAATATAAAGTCACAAGACATATAAATTGCTGCCAACATATTTAAATAGGTCATTGACTTAACATACATGGAAGAAAATATCATAAAAGTCACAGTCCATTTCTAGTTAAGATATTACCTGAAAATTGTTAGTGAGCAGCATGTGTCTGTCTGTGTGTGCCCTGTGCATCTGTAAGGCTTCACTTTCAAAAACTTCAGGAGCTTAATATTAAAGCTGACAAATATTTTGAGTAATAAAAGGAACTCCTTCTGCAAATCTGCATTAGTTGGGTTTTTTTTTCTGAGTCACTAAACACGCTTTGTAAAATAAGTGTTAGAGAATGCAGATGTACAGTGTTGTTTACCTAAGGCAAAGATGTGGAGCAAAATCTCTCTTCTTTCCTTCCAAAATCTCCTATCAGTTACAACAACATATGACAGTGACTTGGCTAATCCAGCAAGCTGATAGGTGAGACAGAGCTTTGTACAGAGTGGAGATACAGGATAGATACAGGGTAGATAGATATGGGGTAGATATAGAGTGTAGAAAAAGTGTAGTAGACAAATAAGCAGATAAAATGTAGATGGAGTGTGGATAGAGTGTAGATTTCAGTTGTTGCACCAACAGCAATTTTGACTGAGGAAGCCAGAGGAATGTTTACCTGGTGATTTTCTGCACCTTTTCCCCATAACCACTCTGTGCCTGTCAAGCTCCTGTGTACAAAGCATCCTTCCTTCTTCCCTTGACTCGAAGGCAAATATTTAACGAAGGGGAGCAGCTCAGGTAATCGAAGAATGGGCACAGCCTTTGACAGGCTGTGGCAATGTGCTACCAGCTCCTTTTGGCATGGCCAGAGGCCCCTTGCTGGCTTGGATGGAAAGTCTGTGCCATCCTCACTTTCTGCAGAGATTGCGGTATGAGGGCTTTTTGTTTATTGCAATTTTTTAAGCAGAACTTCCTACTTTGTAGCAGGCTACAAACTGAAACCACCAAACTCAGCAGGGAAACAATGGATTCATCCCAGTGAAGACGTTCCCAATTCAGCACAAGAACCTGATCTTTACAGAATTGTGACACACAGTCAAGAAAGCAGTAATGAAATTTAAAACATTGTGCCTTTAATGTGTCAAATAAGAATTCTTTCTATAATTTCTGTTGTGTTGAGGTTTTCAAAATATAAGTATTTGGAACATGAGAAGAATATTATCATATGTAAGTCTTTTTCTCTGTTTGTAAAGACATTTCAAAAGCAATTTCCAGGGTGCAGCTGAATTCAATTTTCTGAAACAGTAGCTACAAGCATCTGGAAATGGGCATTCAGCTACTCCAGGTTTGATACCTGTGGTAGTACACAACTGGTTTAATATTCAAATTTAATATTAAGTAGTGATGTTGTTTAAAACACAGCTGTTGGAAAAGTGCAGAAGCCTAACTTACAAAAATCTTTTACCATGCCAATATCGGAAGGTGAGCTGCTAATTAAGTTTTTCCTGAAACCACAAGGTTGTAACACATCCCATTAAAAATGTGGGTGCACTACAAGTACTAAATTCACACACACACGTATTTTCACATCTATCAAACAAGTATTTCTCCAGGATCATATATTAGAAATTTAGTTAAAGCATTCTTTTGCCTGTGCTGGAGAAACATCATAACTACAGAGCACAACAGAAATAGGAAAGAAAATGCTTTTATGCCTTTAAGAGATGGTAGAAGCAAGGCCTATCCCCCACACCATCTCTTGGGGTTTTTGTTTTCTCTTGCGAGCTACCCGAGTACAAGGCCTTCCTACATTTCTTTTTTTAATCACACTGAGCACATGGTGCTGCTTATTCAATAATAAATGTACCTGTATAGAAAAAAAAGAATGAAAGTAAATCCTCTTCATCTTAGGGAAAAAAAAGGCATCTCAAATGGTGGGGAACCAAAAAAAAAGAAAACAAAAATTCCCCTGCTACTTTTTTTTTTTTTTTTCAAGATTCTAGTTAATATAAGCAAATGTTAGGCTCTTTTTTTCCCCAAAAAAAAATGAGGAAAAAAACAACTGTATTTCAGCATCTGAGTAGATAGATTTTTTCAGGACTGTTGGGCATCAAGCATCCCAGAGATCTGCTGAAAAGTTGGCTGCATATTTAAACACTGCCTTTAAACAATTTTGAAAGTTACCAGGAACATGGAACTAATTTACAGACCTCCTGTTTATATAAAAACAGAAACATCTTCTGTGTTTTCAACATTTTGTTGCACGTGGATTTTCTGGACCTGTAGAACTTCTGAATCTGAAAAGTCTTCCAGAGAAGTTAGTGATAGTTTAGATGAGGAGCAGCCTTGTAGGGTAAGGACCAGAGGATCTTTTACAATTAAGCAGATCTAGAGAGAATTTTTAACTGCATATTCCTCTATATATTTTTTAAATGTATTTTACTGTCTTCTGGCCTTGAAGATAAATCTAAAATCCAAAATATAGCAAGATTTTTTTAAAAGTCTTTATGGTGGCAGAGATGAATGTTCATACCCTCAGAATGTTCTCAGCACTTGCAGTGTCAGAGGTATTCTCTTGAAGTCATTAAATGGGTGAATTTTGGTGCATCAGATACTTCTTTTGAAGTGAAGTTGGAACAGATGCACTAAAGAAAGCTCTTGCTGGTATTTCATGGGGATGGACTCAAAGAACAGAAAGGACAAATGGGTTGGATTTAGATATGAAATCAATCAGTTTTCAGTGCCTATATTTTGAGAAAGTTTATTGTGTGGAGAAAGAGCTGTAAACCTGTTTAAAACACATTGCCTGAGTGAAACTTTTCAGCAGTTCTTAGAATGCATTTATTTATATTATTATTATGTCAGAGCCTCTACTCATAGACCACAACTCTTTGCGCAGGGCATCTTTCTTGGCCTGGGATTTGCCTGACTACAAAGCTAATTTGGCTTCCTGAGCTGTTTTAAATAGGAAAATAATAGGAAATAGTAGGACAGGGATCGTTCTAGCAGGACTTGACACCAATTCTAGCTCCACTGTGTCCAGCTCTCAACCACAGCTGGGAACCACAGCTGCAGCACTTCATTCCTGACCAGGGAAGTTTTGGTGTGTCCATTTCCTTTCTGGGCACATTCAGCATCTCTGTGGATCCAGCAGGACACAGAGGTGCCTTTGCCATCTGTCACGTGTCATGAAACTCCTGCCACCAGCATGGCCTTGCACTTGGAGAAGGTGAGCTACTCACAGAATCCCAGGATGGGTCAGGCTGCAAGGGAGCACAGGGAGTCACCTGGTCCAGCCTCCCTGCTCGGGCAGGGCCATCCCAGAGCACACAGCACAGGGTTGTGTCCGGATGGCTCTGGAATGTCTGCAGTGAGGGGGAATCCACAGCCTCTCTGGGCAGCCTGTTCCAGTGACAGGAAGGAAGTTCTTCCCCTCTCAGAACATCTCCTCAAGGCTGAACAGGCCCAGCTCCCTCGGTCCATCCTCATGAGAGAGATGCTGCAGTCCCTTCAGTGTCCTTGTTGCTCTCCCCTGGAGCCGCTCCAGAAGCTCCGTGTCTCTCCTGTCCCGAGGAGCCCAGAACAGGGCACAGAACTAACGAATAAAACTCAGACAGGGAAGCATTGGGAAGAATTCTCCAGCATGATGAAATTTTCGTTTATGGTGCTTCCCAGCCTATGTCCAGGATATTTCAGCAATTTTGGAAAATTACTTGAGTGAGGAGTTTGACAGCACACTCGTGGAGTAGTAAGTCCATCTGTGTGGGAGTCTTCCCAGGAGCCACCGCAGAACCAGGAGGTTCATCCCAACTCACCAAGGGTCGTGGCTGAGGAGCTTCAAACATCATTGTCGGTGTGCTGGCTTCAGACAGGCATGTAGAACTTGTCCCAGTGGAACAGAGGGAAAGAGGAGGGAAGCACAGGCAGAGTGGAGGAAGCCACAGTTACTTCTGGGGGGTTATTCTGCAGTCCTGAGCTGTATAAATCTCAATGAAGTTTTAAATATATGCTTGTCCAATCAGGTGTAAACCAACAGTTCACGCAGAGAAATTGAATAATAACTCAGAAAATCATCAGAATCAATAAAAACATAGTTTAAATAAGAATCTAAGAGTTTGAAGATGTACTTTGCAAAGTAACGGTATTGACTTAAATTCAGAGATATCAAAGTGGACAACTTGCTTCTTTAAAGGCAGAAAAAAATTATAACGTTTAAATGATGGGATTTTTACTTAATCCAGTCTGACGGGGAGTTTTAAAAATAAATAAACCCTCCCCTGCAGTATTTGAAACACAAAGCTGCAGAATACAGACTGAGTGGGAATCCAACTTTGCCAAGTGAAATCTAAAGGGTAAAACATAAACAGTTACAGAGAGAAATATAAATTTTCTTCACTCATTGTAAGTTAACATATTTATTGTAACAATGTGGACATGTGTATCTGCTGTATGCAGTTCCATGTAAATCAGAGTCCTTCTGTTGCCCTAGCTGTAATTTCTATGGAATAACTGTTCATAAACTTCTCAAAATCCATTGGTGTAGGCCTGACCTGAAGGAGGTTATCTGTGAATCTACAGACTTCTCTGGTGCAGCTGGAAAAGCTCGTATGTCCCAGGAGAGGAAGAGCTGCAATTTGCAACCCTCACCAATTTTAGCTGCCAGAGTGTACGTGAGGTCTGTCAGGTGCCTGGAGGCAATTGCAACCTCTGCTGGAGGATTCCATGCAGCTTACAGCTCCTGTCAGGCACCTGAAGGGAACAAGGTCCTCCTGGGTCACTCACAAAACCCCTGCTCACCATCTGACCCACCTGCAGTTTGACGTAGCAGGTGAGGCTCCAGCGCCTGAGAAACCACGGACTTCCAGCAGCCCAGCAAAAACAGTGTCGTGGTCCTGTGTGGGGCAGAGCAGGGCAGCGCACAGCCCACCAGCAGCAGACACACCTTGGCAAAATCACCATCCTCCCACCAGGGGTGTAACCAGGAAGGGGGGGAAGGGAACAGCACAGGAGGCCCCGAAATTCCCAGTGTGTTAAAACATAGCCATCAGAGGTTCAGAGCAAAACCTGAAGGAAAGGAGGTTTCCTGGAGACTTTTCTCCAAGAAGGGCCACCTTCCAAAAAAACAACAGCGCTTCTGGCAGCTGGAGGTTTCATGGAAATCTACAACACATCACCAGTACATATTACCAGACTGATCAAATGGCTTCATTGCTTTCAGGTTTCATTTCTGCAGACCCTATGAAAGCACCTTCATCTTCCACATGATCGCTTTTGCAGACTATCTTAGAGAAGGGAACTATGTGGGGTAAGCTACCCTAACTGTCTGCTGATACACCGGGGTTTTCTTTCTTCACATCTAAGAGAATGTTGGGGGAGGAATTAATTTATGTTCTAAAGCAGAGCTTGCCAGCCTGGCTCCTATCCAAACTGTACTATCTTTACTACTATGCATCTCATGCAGGTTCCTCCAGCCTCTGCTATTTTCTCAAAGAAATACTAAACAGTAACGTATGGGAGAGACTTCCCTAACATCATTCTCAAGCATTAATCCAAAAGCAGCTATATTCCATACTTTGTTTTCCACCCAAAGAGGAAGAACACGTCTTCTGGCTCTACCACTCTGGGCAGTGCAGGGCTTTAGGGGTTCCTGCGCTCTTTAGCCAAAGAAACACTCCCACTCTGCCTTCTCTCCACGGCAGGACACGGAAATTCTCCCTCTGAGCAAGACCAAACAGCCATCACAGCCTCCCCTCTCACACCCGTAATTCACACGCCTGTTTCTAATTGGGAGGGGCGTTGTTTCGGGTGTTTGTAGGTGCCAATCACACTTCTGATTAGAAACAGGGCTGCAGGAGCTCATTAAGCAAGCAGGTGTCTTGTCAAAGAAGAATTATTTTAAAAGAAGATCCTACACCATTCCCAGAGTAGGGGAGTTTTATCAGCTGCACGTGGCACAATGCTCAACTGCTGAAGCTGAAGACAAGAGCAAATGGAAATGAACTGGGGAAAAAAAATTAAAAGACCCATATATTTTCATGTTTTGTAGTGTTATTTATGCAATGGAAAAGTAGAACAAATTTGAACCTTATCACAACTCTAAAATGCACATACTACCCAGAGAAAAGGAGATAATGTATTTTAGACAGTAATACCAGAAAAATAAATTAAAAAAAAAAAAAAAAAGCAAGACACCTTTGGCCATTGAAAGTGAATTAAATAGGACTTCCAATGGCTGGAAAACCTGGGGGAGGCAACGTGTTATCAGTCCCAGGTTGTTGTCAGCTACTGTAACCTTGCCCCCACAGATAAGTCCCATGTTAGGCTGCCTGAAGTAAACAAGCCCATGGAGGCATTTTGCTCACTTTATAATTAAAAACCTACCTAAAAAGAAGAGGGGAAATCCCCTTTCAGTGTTCCAGCCTGGGAGAGAAAGCAGCTCTCCCTGCCTCCTGCAGCAGGGCACAGGCTGGCTCGTGCTTACCTTTTAAAAACAATTAAAGCCGGTGTGTGCTCCGTGCGAGGCAGCTCCAACACATGTCTCACCCATGCATGTCTGCTTCGCCATCAGCATGTATGGCTCATCATCTGTCTGCTCTGAACAATAACTGTTAGGTTAGCAGCCTTTTCACTTGTAAATGTAAATATTGTATCTAGAACACAATATTTGAAACACAAAATACAGTGTTATTAAGACAGCACTCACACATCAATTCTTGTGTGACTATAATTTGTGAAATGCCTTAGGAGGGGCTTATAAATAAAGTATAAGGTGTTATTATGAAATACATTTTAACCAAATGCACAGAAATGTCTCATTCCTATTGAAATCAATAGCAAAACTCCCACTAATTTCAGTGGTAAAAAGACGAGACCCTTGGAAATGACTGTTACACTAAGCAAATACATCACAGCGCATTTCAGTCTTCACAAGTAATACAGCTCTGGAAGAAAAAAAGGGGGTGAAAACGGGTATTAGAGGCTGTTCCGAGCAGGCTGAAGATCGCCGTTCCGCACTCCTGCTGCTGGTTGTGGTGCCTGGTGAGGCAGCACGTTCCCAAGCAGGCGCACACCCCCCCGTGCCCGCTCCCAGGCTGCTTGGGCGCTCAGGCTGCTCCGGGGCCTCGCTGGCCCCCGGCAAGCGCCCGGGCCCTGGCAGCGGGGCTGGGGCGTGGGACCCCGGCTCTCTCGGCCCCAGCCCACCCGGGGAGATGCCCCTCGGCCGGGCTGGGGACGCGACGTGCAGGGCAAGGCTGCCCGTGGCTCGCAGAGCCCCCGGCGCGCACGGCAACGGCTCTGGAGGCGAGCGGCGCTCCGGGGACCGAATGCCCCGGCTTCTTCCCGATGTGCAGCCAGCCAGGGACTTTTCCCCGCCGACCTCCTTCCACAGGGCACGGTAAGGAGCCAGTGAGCCAGAAATGTCTCCTGTCCGCCGCGGCCAGCCCGCCTGTCACTGAAATGCTCTCCAGGTCCATCCGCGCTCGCCCGGCTCTGTCGCACGGCGGCGGAGGCGCGGGGCTGCAGCCCCCGGCGCAGCCTGCCCGACAAAGAACGGCTCCGACGGGAGGCACGGGGCTGGCACGGCGCGATGGAGGCCACCGGCGGCTGGACCACGGGCCGTGGAGCTGCAGGGCCAGGAAAAGCCAGGAAGGGCAGGGAAGAGCTATGGGGAGCTGCCCCTGCCCGCGCATCGGCACCTGCGGAAACGGCAACCAGGGCACAGAAGTTGTCGCGGGAGAAAAGGGATGGGAAGGTCTTTTCCGTTCCTGGTTGAGCAGAAGTTGGCATTTCGATAACAAACTGCATTAGTAGGTATAAACACGGTAATTAGCTGTAGAAGTGCTGGGTTTGCACCTGTAATTAATTGTTCCCGGAATCACTTTAGCTCTGTGAGAAGGGACCTGCCTATTGTGGTGTTTAACGCAATCTATCCCTATCTTATAAATACATAATGTGCAGGTCTGATAAAAATATATATTAAAAAATTTTAAAAATTTATGTTTCCTTGATATTTGGGAATGGATGGCTTCCAGGTAATTAGAACTATGTTATTCTGGGATAACAAATATACTTAAAACTAACCAGTATCAATTAAAAAGAAATCTAAGCTCATTTTTGCTTGCTTTGGGCTCTTCTTTTTAATAACTATCATCTCATGCTTTGAGCGAAGCTGCTCCTTTTCCCTGAAGGATTCGGAGTTTACGTGCATTTAATCTCATCTGCAGCGTTGCAGCTACCTCAGCAGCACAGCCCAAGTCTCTAGTGAAGTGCTATCTGCAGTGACAAATATGCCAAAAGGAAAACATAACCAGCCTAGATGGTATCTTTGCTTTACAAAGGCTGCTTGTGATGCCTGTGCTTTGACTCAAAACTCCCTGCACACTGGCTTTTTAATCATGAGATCCCTTTTTCAGCACAGCATCGAGAGTAACAACTGCAGCACAATGAGCCAGCTTCATAGATATGGGAATGTTTAGATTTCCCTGCCAGTGACTAAAGGCCTTTAGCTTTCACTAGCCAGTCCCAGCTCGCATTGTTGTTGCCTGTTGATTTGTCTTCTCTCATTATTCCTTGACATGCAGCTCTCCACCCACGCCCACACTAACAACCCTCACACAAAGCGCATTGAGGTATTAACCAGGTTACAAGTTCAATGGAAAATTACACTAAGATTGTGCTGTGTGGCAATATAAAGGGATGGCATTCACTCTCCCAAAGAGCCTGTTAAAAACACAGCTGGGTTGTTTTTTCCCTTTTAAGCATCCTAACAAAAACAATTTTTAGAAGTCAGGGATGCATATCTGTGTGTATGCACGTCCATACGGACTTTAGGTACAATTACAGCAGACAGACACAGGCGTGCACCGCGCCTCCACCACTGACCAGCACAGTGCAAACTCCCCACTGGAAATTTTGCTGGATTCTGGAGTTCTTTAGAGCATCCCCAGCAACCCGAGCTAAATAAACAGCCTCCTCCTGCTCTCAGCTGCAATTAGATACGTGAACCTATCTTCTTTTTGTTAGCCCAAATTACAGGCTGGTGGAAGGGCTAAAAGTCTATAAAAACATTTCTTAAGAATCCCTCCTTACTGAAAACTGAAAATAAAATCAAAATAAAACTTAATGAGTTTAACCTAACACAGTAACAAAATTTGCAACACCACACTATAAGGTTAAAAAGAAAATAGTATAATAAAGGAAATACAAAGGCTTTGGCATGGTTTTTACAATCAACAATGGTTAATCTTGATATGTAGTTGTGAACAACTTCAAAACACTTAAGTTTAAAACTCTTGCAAGCACTTTTAATTGATTAGGAATGAATTCTAGATGCACAAAGATGATTGGACTGTGAACAGTAGTACAACTATATCTAAGAACAATTAACTCTTGCCGACCAAAAAGAAACGTATGATGCATGAAAATGTGTATAAAACATCTATAGAATATTCTTGTCAAATATAAATGAAATTAACTTTATTATAGAAATCATTCTGGGAGATTTCTAGGGAAGACAAATACTTACATTTCGACATAAAACAAATTGGATTATATCGAAGACACAATCTACCTTTTATCTATCAAACTCTTTTCTTCGTCGAAGCTCTCTCTTAACCCCTGTTTGCACATAGCTTCAGCCGTTAACAACCTTTGGAAATACCAACAGATATTTTTCTTACATAAATCTAGTGCGTATTGTTCCAGGTTTAATTATATGCAATGGAATGATACAAACTTGGAACATCAATCCATAATCTATGAACAGATTGGTAGAAGTATTCGATATATCTTGATAAAACTCTTAAATTCGTGGCAAAGCTTGTTGATCATGGCTTCTTTTTTTTTTCCTTTTCTTTTTTTTTTTTAAACAACTTCATGACCAACACAGATCAAACATCCATCCAGTCTACATTGTTCTTTTTTTTTTTTCATTATAACATACAAATGCCCATTTACAAATAATACACCAAAATGAATAAAAGTTTGGATACCAAAATGAAGATTTGTTCCAACTGATATAATGCCTTCAGTGTACAAAGGTCCATGTGAAAGTCTTTTCCATGTGTTACAGCATAGGGCACAGTTGCAGTACAGAAGTACTCTGAGAGCCATTCTTCCTTTATAAAATACTGCTGAACATCCAACTGTTGTCCATATAGTCATTTATGGAATTAACACATGTTTTACTGTAATCTTGGCCAGTATTGAGACATATCAGGTTCACTGCCAGGAACTTGAACTGGAACTGACACTCCAGGGGAAATGAGACCTGAAAATTGAGAGGGAAAATGGATATTTTAGTTTTTCTATACATAGCACAATTTCTGCTTTACAGTTTCACAGATCTGTGCTTGTATTCCAGTAAACATTAAATTTCACTGTCTACCAGCCTGTGGGATTGGGGGGTGGGGGGTGCATATATTTTAAAAACCTATGGACATTTCCCTGATTTGTTGTTATAAATAAACTGCCATGCTTTGAGATAAATGCCAGCGCCTCGACTCATTTGTATCAGTTGAGAATTCAGCCCAAAATACACTGAACAGTTCTATTCTTTTTAAGAGTGTCTGGTTTGCTCCTGTTTATGCTGACACTTGCCCTTTTTTACCCTGATTTGCCTTTTTTATGCATGGGCTAATATTTCTACAGGTTTCCTGCCTCTTTGATAACTTCAAATCTTTAGCAATAAATAATGTCTGACACAGACACGGTAAAAATGTGCCCAGTCCTGCAAACACTTTCACATACACTTAACCTCACCAGTGTGGATATCTCTGCTGAAATTTAACACTGAAATAAATGCTGATTTAGAATTTAATTATACAGGGAAGATTTGAGGGATGGTGGCCTCACTAAAGAACTTCCCACTGTCCTGCTAGTTTGACACCACCTCTGTTAATCAGTGTTCTTCATCCAGCCCTCCAGAAGCAGCTTAAAAATCAGAATTTTTGCTGCAGCTGGCAAGGTTATACATTTTCATCCTCTGAATGGTATGGCAGATACTAAACCAAACAGAGAGCCCTCTCCCAGTGATAGGGAGAGACTTCTTGAAAAGATCACGTGAGAAACCTGATGGCCGGAGCGAGGAAGCCACGCTGGCAGGAAGGCCGGGGGAGCGCGGGGTCACTCACCTGTGGAAGTGGTGCCAGAGGTGCCCATGGGCTGGCTGTTCATGTGTGTCTGCATGTGAGGAGGGGTGTATGTATCATAGCTTCGTCCATTCACCGATGGACTGGTGGGCAGCATGCAAGAGTAGGAGGAGGTCTGGCTGGGTACCGGGGGCTGTGGGAGCAAAGGACAAAGTGTGAAGGGTCAGTGGAGGTAAAGACAGCGTCGCACTCTTCGGTTGGACGTGCCAGCCCTCAGAAGCAACGTGCAACAGCAAAAATGAGATTCAGTTTCAAATTCAGGGACCCTGATGTAAAACCCTATTTAGAAGCTCAACCAAGCAGCCCCTCCATGGAGGCTTTTAGTCTCAAACCAACAGGGACAGTCACTGGTGCTTTTTCTGACATGGCTGGCAAGATGATCCCAACAACTAGATGCTATGGAGATGTTACATCCCTAAGCTTGAGTGCTATCCTTGTTTATAGCCACGTAAAAGGAAGATGTCTCATACCATTGGCAGTCAGGTACAGGGCCAGCACCTTACCCAGTAACTAAAATTACTCCACGGAGACACACAGGCTGGTCCTGCATCTGCAAGCCTGGGGCACATACACACAGACCATGTGTGGGTTCAGGGTGACCAAGGCTCTGAAGAGGGATCCCCAAACCCATACATACGAGTGCATTGATCCCCCTCAGAGCCCCAGTCACCCCAAACCCATGCCAGCAATGTCCCAGGGGAATAAACATCTCCATTTACCTAAACTCCAACCCCCAAAACCCAAACTGCCAGGGGGGACAGCAGCTAGGGGCAGGGCCTGCGGGATGGCACAGTGCTGGGGAGGGACCAAGCAGGGCTTTTCCTGCTCCAGGCTGCTGGGTGAGTGGGGACCAGTGCAGCCTTGACCTAGGGAGGCAGCGAGGGAGCAGGAAGAAGGATGAGTAATTCCCCCTCTGAGCACACGAGATCCAACACGTCTGCACGTATTTCTTGTCTGCACATCCCTGACACACAGCATCTCCAGTGACACTGACAGCCTCCCTTGCTGAGCACACACACTGTTCTTTGGGAGAACCAGCAGCCTTCCATGGATCCTCAGGGAGATGCCAATGGCTCGGCTGCCCACTCTCCCCCTCCAGCACTGCATGACTGCCCTGCCACAGTGACCATGTAGGCAGTGTTTTCCAGAGTGGCTCACACGTGCCATGTCCCTGCCCAGGTGCCCAGCGGTGAATCAGGGGCCTCCTGCTTTCCCAAGGGTCCCCTCCTGTATCAGCCTTTTGATCTTTTGTCATCCGCTCCCAGCCCGCTGCCGGGAACGGCACTGCCAGCCTCCAACGTCACGAAGCAGCGACCTAGCCAACATCATTTCTTTCCTTAGACTTGCAAGACTCTAACTTTATTTGGTTAATTTTGGTTCAGCAATTAGTAACATCGTAATTGCCGCAGCGAAGGAGTCAGGCTCTCTAATCTGCTCGCCTGTCTCTAGCAGTGGTCAATGCTGTGTGCCTCAGACAAAGCTGTAAAACTCCCGTAATTGGCCAGCACCTTCCTAGGCCAACCCCACCATTAAAAAAGGAGGAATTTTGCATCTGAAAGGTCTATAGAAACAGACCCCAAAGGAATAGATTTCTTCCTAACCCAGCTGGTGATCAGCTAATGCTTTCAGGCATGAGGATTGACAGCTCTTGCAATTCTGGCTTAGCTGGCATAACCACTGATGCTAATCACATCCTTCCCTCTCTCAGGTGTTCCTAATGTGCCGCTGCCACGTTACCTACACCCAGAAGGTCAGATCCCTCCAGCAGCTTATTCAGGCAGCAATTTCCACAATATGGCATCAGTGAGTTCCAGAGGTTAACCACATTTTTTTTCCACAGAAAGCATTTCTTATCCCAGATTTGCTGCCTTGCAAATTTCAGGACTTTCCTCTTTTAAAATCTGGTAAAAGTGCTTGTTGAGCACCGCATCCTTTAGTGCCCTTTCCCTTCTGATTCTCCCAAATAGGGCATCTTTTCAGATGCCAAGGAAGCCTCCGGGTGCTGGTTTCCCTTCAGCACGGCTTGGGTCCATAATCCCCTATCCTGCAGAAGGATGGCCTCCACCCACACTCCCCCACACCCCAGGGGCTGCTGAGTCCCGAGGGAATGCCGTGCCACGGCACTGGACTTACTTGCATAGGCAGGTTGTTGGCCATGGTGAAGCTGGGCATGGGCGGCAGCGCGCTGTACGTGTTTGTGAGCGCCGTGTCCGTCCTGCCCAACATGGAACCTGATGTGAAAGAGGAAACTATAATAGAATAGACAGATAGATGAACACATTAGTTTAACCACAATCACAGCGGGCAATACACAGTCTCAGAGTCTCATTTTCCCCAGAGGATGGATGGACATGAGCGGGTTGGTGGCATTACCGGGGGTGGTTGGTTGTGGGATCGGCTGGTAAACGCTTGTGCTGAAACTACTACTGATGGGAATGTGGCTGGGAGTGTTGCTGGCTTGTCTTCGCTGGTTCCTCAGCTTCTCTTCCCTTCTCCATTTGGCCCTTCTGTTGGAAAACCACACCTGGAAATACAGCATTTGAGAGATGTGAGTGACCTTACAAGGACTAGAGGCACAGGGCCTCCCCCACGTAGCTCAAGGCCGTGGCGCAAAGCAGCGGGTGAAAGCAAAGCCCAGCTGCTGCCATTTTCCTGAAAGAGGGATATGGGCCAATACTTGACCATAAATAAGGGTTGCCCTGTGCTTTGAGAAGCCAGGAGTAACGAAATCAGAATAGCAGTAGTAAAATAATAGTAGTTATAATTGCAGAGCAGCTCAGTACCTGTATCCTTGCTTCAGGCAGGTCTATTTTAGCAGCTAGTCTCTCTCTTGCAAACACATCGGGATAGTGGGTCCTCTCAAATTCTGCAGAAGGAAATGTTCTTCCATTAGTTACAGAGTTAATGTGTCTGACAGTAAAATCAGAGTTGTTCCTGCGCTGCCTGTGCTCTAAATGTTCTTAAGAAGCATCACTGTGAAGGCAAAGCTGAGCTTTCTGCCTGTGTGTTAGGGAGGAGGACGCCTCGCCTGCTGCGGAGCATTGCTATGGGGATGGGCAGGCTCGGGTGCATCTTTCAAGAAGCAGTGAGGGCTTCTGCCTCCACTGAGGGGGTCCCCAAGGCAGCTCTGACCCTGTCACCAAGAAGCGAAATGGCACGTCGCTAAATAACAGCACAAAATAAGGACAAAGCTCCGCAGCAGGTCAGAGGCGAGGTGCGCCCAGGCCGGTCAGGGAAAAGGGCACCTGCTCCCAGCCCCGGGCAGTGGCAGCACTGGCGATGGGGAGCCAGCGTGGGGGCAGGCATGGAGGGCTCTGCCAGCCCCAGCTGCCTGCCCTCGCCTTCCCGGCAGCGCAGCCTGGCCAGGGACGCAGCACAGTGGACAGGAGGAGATTTATCCCCCCCGAGAGAAGCCTGGGGTGTAGCATCGGTGTTTCCGTACGATCTGTGCCCTGAACGCTTTGCCTTTGAAAACCATTTTAACAGCTTTTCAGGGCATACCACAGCCACCAATGAATATTTGGAGGGCCATGAATAAAAGAGCATGGAGGGAGCCACAGAGTTTAAATATATACATATATATAAGGCACAGGAATGCCGTGCTTACATTCAGCTGTTAATGTAGTCGGGGCACATTCTGCTTTTCTCTCCTGCTTCAGCCATGGGAAAATGTCACTCACCTTTCTCAAGGGCTTCGATTTGCTCTTGGGTAAAGGATGTCCTATTTCTCTGCAGCTTTCTTTTCAGCTGGAGTCTCATTTGGGCCTCATCTGAATCTTCTCCATTAGAGCTGATGGAGTTAGTGTTTTCCCCTCCTCCCTCCTGTTGCGGACAGCCATCTGTGGAACCGAGAGTGGGAAAGTGAAATGCAGGTACCCTTGTTTTAAAATCCCTATCAGAGAAATGCTGCAATTGGAGACAAGTTCAGCCATGTTTGCTGACACCCTCCCTCGAAAATGTCTCGGGTATCAAAGCAGCACAGTGCTGATGACATGGATACCACAGAAACATTTCAGTTTCCAGCCTTATCGTAAACATCGGAGATGAGAAATTATGATCACCTGGTCTTAATTTCATTTTGTTTTCCCTCTAGAATAAAACCCGCATAAAAATACTTTCCCCTGAAAGTGATTCTTTCCATGAATCCCTGCTGGAATGCCATGGCAGTCTCCTCTGTCTGCTGCATTTATTTACCTATTGCTATATTTAAAATAGTGATGTTCAGTATTTCAGATTATCTATAATCAGTAATTCCTATCTAATCAATTAGATGTTGATAGGTTTGCAGAAAATGCTATTAAGAAACCAAACCAAGCTTGTAATCTTTTTAAAAAAATATTTATCCAGTTTTTATTTGAATTCTGCACAGTCAATTTCATTTTAAAGGTTGTGAATTTAGAAGTGCCTGCATTGTTCTGCAGTTTTATTCAACTATTGTATGAGTGTGCATTGCCTTGACACCTATTACTGAGCACAGCTGTAATTATATCATCACCAAGAACAGGCTATAATTGCTGAAAATGGAATTTTATATTTAGATAAAAGGACTGTCCATTCTTTGTAATGTGTTGCACCAGAGAAAAGTAAGATTTCTTTTAAAATTTTAACATGTAATTTTAAAAGAAATAGTAGCGAGTTCACTAACTAGCTAAATATGCTGTTCTGCAGCTGAGCGTTTGGCATATCATTTAAGTGGTACATTTTTAATTAGGGCATTTCCACCACTTTTAATGTAATTTCTGTCATTAAACAGGGGAAACTTTCATTGTGCTTGGCGCTCGGGCAGAGGGCGGCTGCGGCCCGGGGCCGGCTGGTGTTGGGGGACTCCGCGGGCACCCCCGGCCGCCGGGGCCGGAGGGACGGAGGCTGCTGGAGAGCCAGAGAAGTCGTTGTCCTAAATGAGCTCTCCCTCTCCTTTCAAAGCATATTTTTCGAGGCGTTTTGATGTCGCATAAAGAGGGAGCCGGGGTGAGGGACGCATGGGCTACTTATGCTAATTCCCTTGAAAAGTTACGCCAAAAATAAATAGCGACACTCCCGCGACATCCTTTAAATATTGTGGGAAATCAACTTTAAAGTAATATCATTTATAATCGGCGAACAATGGCCCCGGCCTTCAAAGCTCGGGGGGAATTGTGACAGGATCTGGTGGGACCCTTTCAACCACTTTGAAATGTTTTAAAACCCGAACTTTCTCCTCCATTTAAACACAGGGATTCAGCGGCCGTGGTCACCATATGGGCGGCCGCAGCCCCATTGAGGCGGCCGGCGGCGGGTGAATAGCGGGGGGGCGGGGGGAGCCGCCTTTCAGGGCACACAAAGCCCCGGGCCCGGGGACGGCCGCCGCGGCGGGGCAGCGCCCTGCCAAG